>CM063506.1:84126451-84143951 GCA_032207245.1 Pardosa pseudoannulata
GTAAGTCAGTGTTTTAAATTTTTGTATGTTGTTAAATTCTTTATATATCCAAAATTAACTAAACAGTATTATATTCCAGATACCGACTCTCAATTGTACATATTTGCATCGAGCAACATTTGTAAGAACTAAGAATTTTGTAAATATTTGAATCTGCTGAAACTCTATAAAAAATGTTTCAATGTATTGAAAAAAATCTGGTTTTTATAAGTATCGGAATATACCACGCTTAATAAAGTATAAGCATGCAATATAATATATTAAACACTAAACATTTGTAATAGATATCTGAAATTCAATTTGAGACATTAAAATTGAAAACGAATACTTATGTTTCAATATGTAACGTAACTCTGTAATGAAGCTTTTAATTCTGAATTCAACTACATTGACAATTCTTATAATTATTTATTCCACTGAAATGTTAGGAATCTTAATTAAAAATACTCTATTTTGTTCATAACTTCATTTTATTTAAACAATCTTATAGGAGAATATCTGATTACTAATCTAAAAGCAATGCAATTTCCAAACTCACTTGTCTGCAATTGAGAAATATCTCGACGAAATTCTTAGGAAACAGAATGGTTAAGTATGGAAATGTTCTGGGTCTCAGGATTAATTTACAATCAAATACATCTTAATGTAGTAGTTTTTGTACCTTGTGATAAATAACGCCACGTTAGTTACAGTCAGTGGCTAAATAGTGAATAATGAAGACGGTGAATAGTAAAGATATCATTCTGTTTTACTTAGAGGAAGTAAAGTTTGAGTACATGTTTGTTAAGGTCTTTTTTGTTTCTCGGAAAAAAATAGTCAAAATGTCCAAGGGGATGTATGATTTCTTAGCAATATTTTAGGTGCGTATGTAGAGGTAAAATTGCTGGGTTAATAATTAGAATATTAGTTATTTAATATGTCATGTACAAGGTGTTTTTATTAACCTACAACTTTAAATTGAAATAAGGCATTCATTGCCGATAGCACCAGAATGATTATTATATTGATAAGAACATTGAAAAGGAAATTAAATCATGAAGTTTTCAAAGTGATTGTTTATGAATACACGAGAAATCAATCATCCTAGTGGACTCCATTGACAGATTTTTCACCAGATATTAATTCTAGCGATTTTTTTCTTTGAGGTTGAAATTACAAGATTAACAAGAAGCCGAGCAATCTCATGAGCATCAAGATATCCATTAGACATTCTTTTGACTAAAAAGCACTTGTAACTAGCAACTTTTTAAGTAGGATAGGCTATTGCAATGCCTCTGTTTGTTCACATAATGTCATCACACTCTGTATGTTCACACTTTGCAGACATAATGCCTTAACTCCTTTTTCGACATTTTTCTCAACCCAATAATCGCTGTTGTACTATCTGTAACTACTATTGTATTTTAAATCTATCGGTTATTTTCAAAGAAACACTGTACGTAAATAAATAAAAAATTAGAAGTAATACTGCTGTTTGATTTTTCGTTAATCCAAATTAGAAGATTTTAAGGATTGATAATTATCTTCACTATTGAAGAAAAATCATTACTATATAATTTTGAATGACTAAATTTTTATATATTCTATTAGTTTTCATTTCTTATTGTAGTTGCTTGCAAGGTTGTTTTATTATGTAAAACATTTTTCAAGCTTGCAAGAAAATATTACAAGAATCTGCTCAATTGAGATAGCCTAAGAATTCTGCTACATTTTTTCATTCACCCTTAACTGATAAAAATATAATAATTTTCATTTTTTATACTTTTAAGGGAATGGCAAAATAGCAAAACGTTTCTATAATTAATATAAATTTATGAAGTTTGTACACATATAAAATATAATTAAATAATTCCTAATAATCTTTTTCTTACAATAAGTTAATATTTTTGAAAAAATTCTTTATGAATTATTTTATTAACTTTTAAGTTCTCCTTTCGACTTAATTTTGCGTAACTTTATATAAAATGTTTACGAAATACATATAATAAACCTTATAAGCATTTTAAATTTGGATTTTACATAGAACGTTAAAACTCATTGTAAATTTTGAAAAGTCAGAAAAAACGGCAGACATAAAATAATTTTTTATTGATTAACACCTAAAACCATCAACAAAGTTATGTCCAAAATAATATTTTTAAATAAAATTACAAGAGAAAAATGTGCAAAGAACATTTTAAAAATAAGTAAGATATTTCAAAAGAATGAGATTTTCCTTTTCCAATACCTAATTTTTCACTTTTAAATGAGAGTAAATTAGTTATATATTAGTGTATACTTCAGAGTATCACCTAACTTTTATGATTTAAACTTTATATTTTGCGTAATGTTTTTAAAATTTTCTGTCAGTTTAATACAATGTTTTTTAAAATTAATATTAAAGTAAAAAACAACATACAAACCTTACATAATATTTTATATTAAAAATTTTATATCAGCATTTAAATGAGTTAAATCAATTTTATCTGTATAAGAAATTTACTTGTCCTTCTTTAAATATCATCATGTTTATATCTCTACTAATATTGAACATTAAAAGAAAATATATCGTGCAGCAACTATCATCAACTATGTGAAACGAATAAAGTGCAAAAATAAATAACTATTTCTTATAATCCAATAGGTAAGAATTTTCCATTTCATGATCTAAAAACTGAAGACTGAAAAATGTAGTGTGATAAATGGAGAAGAGATAGTAGAATGATATAACGATGAGAAGAAATAACAATATGTGTTGAAAACACGAATAGTTATGAAAATATAACCATTGTGAGTATATGAATAGTTAGAACATAAATATAAAATAAAGACCCACAAATAGTTAAAACACAAGTATATAAATAGTCACAAAAATATAAATATGTTATGAGAAAAAAAGTAGTCATTATAATAAAAAAAGCATTTTAGCCACTTAATACAGCTTAAAATTTCAAGTATTGCAAAAATGTTTAACACACACACACACACACACACACACATATATATATATATATATATATATATATATATATAATATTATATATATATATTATATATATATTATATATATATGTATATATATATATATATATATATATATATATATATATATATATATATATATATATATTTATAATTTTATTTATATATGTATATATATATATTTATATATATTATATTTATAAATTTATATAATATATTATATATATTTATATATATATGTATATATATATGTGTATATATATATTATTTATATATATAATAATATTTATATATTTATTTATATATATATATATATATATTATATATATAAAAATATATATTTTATATATATATATATATATATATATATATATATATTTATATATATATATGTATTATATTTTTATATATATATATATATTTATAATATATATATTATATAATTATATATATATATATATTATATATATAATATATATATATATATATATATATTATATATATATATATATATATATATATATATTTCATGATCTAAAAAACTGAAGACAGAAAAATGTAAGTTTGATAAATGGGGAAGAGATAATAGAATGATATCATGATGAGAAACATATGTAATTCAATATGTGTTGAAAACAAGAATAGTTATGAAAATATAACCATTCTGAATATATGAATAGTTAGAACATAAATATAAAATAAAGACCCACAAATAGTTAAAACATTCGTATATAAATAGTCACAATAATATAAATATGTTTTCAGAATAAAAGTAGTAATTATGATAATAAAAGCATTTAATAAAATCCACTTAATACAGCTTAAATTTCAAGTATTGCAAAAGTGTTTAACTATCTTTAATTTGAAGGTTGTGAAATATAGAAAATTTTTCTAAACATTCCTTAGAGTATACCTTATAGGTCCTACACCTTACCATGCTATTATTATACCTGATAGGTTTATACTTTAATATATTTGAGAGGTAGTTTAACTGACAAACAATCTCCTTGTACAGTGTAATATAATACTTTTTAAAATTTTAATTATATCGGAAGAACAATAAATAATATCCTTAAAATACAACAATAATAAAAAGCTTAACAAATTGTACAATAAATAAATACCTTAACAAATATTATTAAATAAATATTTAAAAATAGTATAAATAAAAATAGTACATAAATAAATAGCTTTAACAATAGTATAATAATAATTAGTTTAACAAACTATATTTATATTTTTAAACAAAAATAAAAAAAAAATATAAACGCATAGTATAATAAATAAATAGCTCAAAAATTGTATAATAAATAAATGACAATTTATAAGTGTTGTTTGGTAGATACTTTTATTTTTCTCACTTATGACTTAAGTGAGACAAATCAAATTACTGACTTTCCAGGTAAGGCAAATTTAATTACATATATTTCAATGGAAAAAAAAATAAATTAAATATAGTGCTATCATATGTTAAGGTTTAAATTGTAAAAAAAACAAAAAGAAATAAAAGAAATCGGAAAAAATCATTCATATGTATCCCAAAAGTAAAGAAAAATTAAGATATTTAAATGTGGTCTCACTGCAAAACCACTGTCCGCTAAATGCTTAAAACGAGAACAAAATAGTAGCTTATTATACAGATACGAACGCTTACATACTTGCGGTATAATACAGTTACCAAAATCATTAAAAAATGTAATAATAAATAACTGCATGAATAATAGGCGAATAAAAGTATGTCATAACATTAAAACTATCCTTTATATTTTTATAACCTTATTATAATAAAAAGGCTGCATGTATTGTAATAGTGTCTACCATTCATTGAAAGCATCCCAAAATGAGCACTTATTCTAAATGAATTCCGAAACCTATGCCTTAATCTACTGTTAGGAGACAGTAAGTGATGGGACGCATTAAACTTTCAAATCAGCGATCGACAGGATAAAAGATGCCACACCCTGAATATTACAAGAACACGGATCTTAAGACACTACGAGAGGAAATAGAGTTTAATTTCTTACTTTGAACTAAAAGAAGTTTCATATAACATATATATATATATATATATATATATATTATATTTATATATATATATATATATTATATATATATATATATATATATATATATTTATATATATATATATATATATATAATATATATATATATATATATATATATTTATATATATATATATATATATATATAATATATATATATATATATATATATATAATATATATTTAAATAATAAATATTGTATTTGAAATAAATAGCCAATATTCACAATATAATTATATTTCTTATTTAGTTTTATAAAATTTATTTAAATAAGAAAACAATGTAATGAGAAAATTTTGTTTGTATATAATGCTAATGAAATTTTATAATAAATAGGAGATATAAAAATTTTATTGGATGTTTAAAAAATAAATATTTATTCTGTATTCTGAACTTAGAAGTTTTATAATAGGTTAATAAGAATCCTTTATTTATAAAATTATTTCTTTAAAAAAATAAAACAAAAATAATAGATTATCTAATGAATTAGTTTATTACAAAATTATTTAATATTTAAAACAAAGATAAATTTTTATACATTTTAATGCACATCATTTGTATTTTTTTACATCTGAAGCGATTTATTGAGATTTTATAACTGCATCGAGTATAGTCTTCTTCAGAGATTGTGAAAAAAACGTTTAATGATTTTTCCGTCATACGATAATGAAGTAGTTTCTCTTTAAAATTGAAAAACTTTCAGTGATTCAGAGCTCGAATAATGAATTTGTTATATATTGATTGAGTATAAACTGTAATTTTCTTTACTTTGCATTTATAAGATCTACCTGGCATTTAAGTTAATTATTAATGTAAATTTTTAAAAATAGACCTTCTTATTAGATAATGGTCTGACAATTTGCATAACAGATAGTGTCTGATTTTTTGGTGACACTTTATCCGTGTGCGACTATGTTCAATTTTCAAGTGAGTATTTATGTACAAGTCAAAAACTCTTTCATTTACATAATGCAAAATAACGCTATTTTCTTCTGTTATGGTACAATAAGTTTTCTTTTTAAACCTCAATAACATCATATTTTTATGACGATTAAATATTTTATTTTTTATATATATTTTATTTCTATGAATATAAACAATAACGCATGAAATTTATATATTATACATAATTTATAAATATAAAATGTTCTTGCTAATATATATTATAAACCGAATCTATATACATCTTGTATTAAATATATATATTATATATATATAAATATTATATTTTATTTTTGAATACATTTTAAAGTATTTTTAATTAAATGAATATATTTTATAACATATATATATATATATATATATATATTATATATATATATATATTTATATATATATATATATATATTTATATATGTATATGTTTATAAATTGTTGTTTTGATTATACATGCACCAGCCAATAATTGACAAATTCGTGCATTTTCCTAAAAAAAAATATAATTTACTGTTGTAATGGTACCGGCTCTATGTATAATGCGATGGCCTGTAATCTTAATACTATAAACATATGATGTGTAAGACAAGTTAAATTGACTTCGTTTCAATATTTGAAATAAGCTTTATCGTTGTAGGTTTTCTTTTGAAAACATAAATAACAAAATGGTCATTTATATATATATATATATATATATATATATATATATATATATATATATATATATATATATATATATATATATATATATATATATATATGTATATATATATATATATATATATATATATATATATATGTATATATATATATATATATATATATATATGTATATATATATATATATATATATATATGTATATATATATATATATATATATATATGTATATATATATATATATATATATATGTATATATATATGTATATATATATATATATATATATATATATATATATATATATATATATATATATATATATATATATATATATATATATATATATATATATATATATATATATATATATATATATATATATATATATATATATATATATATATATATATATATATATATATATATATATATATATATATATATATATATATATATATATATATATATATATATATATATATATATATAAAGTTGGTATGTAATAAGCATGATATATAGATTTTAAATACACTCATTCATTTTCTTGAAGCCTTTCTTCAGTACCGAAAAATATTAAGTATGTCGATATAATTACCTTTTCTGCTCCCCTTACTTTTTCACGTTGTTACGGATATTATTTTTTCTGGAGTATACCGTTGTTTTACTTGTATAGTAATAAAACTATTATTTATAGGCTTAATCAAGGTATTTCTTCATTGGCTTTATTATGTTTTTAATACATCTTCTGATTCGTACTTGGCATTATTAGATTTTAATTTTTGTATAGAAACGGTGTGAAATTTATTTTATGAATGAATATTAGGGGTAGAATGTATGCAAAAAATTGAAAAGGTGAAAAATATAGTATGACTAAAGTAAAAATAAGGGAAACATCTCAGCTTAATAACTGTAAATGATTTGTATTAAAAAAATATTTGATACCAGCCTCCTGAAAAACTACGATACAGAAAATTTCACCATTCATAAAATAGGCACTTTAGAGTTTTTAAAATTAACGAACAGTTCTTTCCTACATGGCTGATTAAGATTTTTCTTCATTTATATTCAGTTTTTAGTAATTTAAGTACACATCAGTATAAGTATCAGTATTTTAGCATCTTAAAATAAATGAAACGGGATACGTTTAACTAAATTGTTGTTTTGATTATACATGCACCAGCCAATAATTGACAAATTCGTGCATTTTCCTAGGAAATATATAATTTACGGTTGTAATGGTGCCGGCTCTATGTATGATGCGTTGGCCTGTAATCTAAATACTATAAAAATATTGTCACGAAGATTTGAATGAACACACTGCTTAACTTAACAGAAGAATTTATTGAAGCTAAGTAGCAACTCGCAACTTTACAAGATCGAGAAGTTCCCTACAACTAGTGGGTATCAGCTTTTATACCCGAACAGAATACTCGAGAAATAACTAATTTACATATTAAAGAAAGATCTAGAATAATTAAGAACATAAGGAAACAATAAACAACCTTTTTAACTTAAAAATCCGTACTTTGGATAAACTGCCATGTCAAGCATCGAACCCACAATCTCCGGGTCTGGATCGCGTGATTTGACCATTCGGCCACTGAGATAGTTGGCTAAGCTTCTTTATGCGGCAGTATGATGTGTAAAATAGGTTAAACTGAAACTGTTTCAATATCTAAAGTAAACTTTATCGTTGAAGATTTTCTTCTGGAACCATAAACGACAAAATATATCTTATACACTTAACAGAAGCTGTGGATTAAAAAGCATTTAAAGTTGGAAGGAAAAATAAGCGTTCTTGCCTGTATTGAAAGAAAATAATTAATCATGGCCATGGTAGGCGTAGTCACAAATCAAAACTTACATTATGCTTAAAACTGTAGAGTGTGGTGAATGTTTCACAATGTTGTAATAACAGACGACGTTTGACACACAACAAAACGACACATAAAGCATGAGTATATTCTATCTAAAAATTTATAGTAATTTCTTAGGTCTAATTAAGCAATACGTTTAATTCAATTGAATAATTTTCATATAAAGACTTCAAATGTATGCTGTGCGTAACACAAGTTATTTTTCTCTTCTAAGGAGGTCCAATAAAATACTGATTTTACATTTCTAATTGTCGGTACATTAAAAATCACAATAAAAATAAAATACTTTTGGATTTCTTAAACTCCTATCCCCTTATTAAATCCCCATATATAAGTTTTAAATATGTTTATGTAGATTTGTATAGTTATATTACAAATTTTTAGGGAGTAAATGGTTTTTTTTTATAAAAGTTAGATAAAAAAAATATTTGACTAAGAAGTAGAAAGAATTCATATATATCTCATATACAAAAGCACGTATGCACGCACAAAGCATATAAATATTTATATTTAAATGCATTATATATATATATATGTATATATATATATATATATATTTATATATATATATACATACATATATATATACATACATACATACATATATATATATATATATATATATATATATATATATATATATATATATATATATATATATATATATATATATATATATATGTGTGTGTGTGTGTGTGTGTGTGTGTGTGTGTATAGCTATAAAATATACAAGATTTATAAAACAAATTTTTCGTAATACCATCAATACGCTCGATTATTTTAGACACTGGGTATTTGGCTATATATGGCAAGAAAATAAACTATTAAAAATATTTATACTTAACAAGAGAATATAATGCCCACTTAGCAGGCAATGTATCCTTATTATAAAATTAAAATAATTTACTTACAAGCGAAAAGTATTAGAGAAAAATAAATGTATAGTTAGAGAATAAGAGTCGTTTGATAAATTCCCCCAAAAGATTCCCCCGTATTAGAATTTCCCCCCAAATTTAGAATTTTATAATCTTTTAAGATTTCTATTTCTCTAAATTTTAGTTTAGAGAACAATGTAAAATATAAAGCGTGTTGAAAATAAATACCTTAATAATGATATTTTTATCCACATACTCTGAAGTATGGCATTAAAAAAATAAATAAATTATTGAAATGTTTTGTTACATTTTTAAATGTTTTTTGTGCAATATTTGTGCGTTATTGTTATTATAAATATGTTTTAAGCACCTTTCGGTATATATGTTTTTTTCTTTTTTAGGAAGTAATTTTATGCGTATACATTGATATTTCGTAAATCACTGAGACTTTAAATTTAAATTATTTAGTTTTATTAGAACAAATAAAGTTAAAATCTAGAATAAAAACACATATTTATTTTAATGTAGGTTATATAAACGAATGATAATTTTTTTTTTTACATATAGAAAAAAAATGTCGAAAATATTTTGAAGGAATGTTTTAATGAAATGTTCAATGAATATCTAATGACTTTTCTCTTTTTATTATAAGGTGCCAAAAATTTTCGTTGTTAAAAATAAAACTTTTGAAATGTTTGTTTTTTTCATTAACTATATATCTATGCGTACAACTTTGAACATTTCTACTAATAATTAAATTTTATAGTTCAAAGGAAAATAATCTAAAGTAGAATTTGAATTCAGGGTAATCGAGATTTTTTAGTGGTAAAAATTTTAAAGACATTTAAATTGTTTCATTAAATATTTTATTTATGTTTTTTTTTCATTTTGTATATGAAAATTATATTTTTGTTTTGTATCAGGATTTACAATACACTATTTCCTAAAAATTTAACATGTCAAATAATCATAAAAATAAGCATGCAATGTTGCGCAGAATAAAAAAGTACGAAGAACTTTAATATAGTAATATTACTGTATGCATGAAAAATTTTGATTGCTCAGCCTCAAAGAAGAAATTTAGATATTTAGTTTAAATAAACATTTTAGCTTTAGAAAGCTGAAAATAGGTCGAATTTCTGACTATTGTTTTTAGTTATTAAAAGATTACATAGTATTTATTGAAAATTCTGTAAAATCACAAAAGTTAGAAACATTATTTTGCTTAAAATAATGTTTCATTTGAGATCAAAGATAATTGTTTCCATCTCATTTTCATATTTTAATGAATAAATATAAAAGTAATTTAGCATATTGATGAAAAAAATCAAAACAGACTGATACATTACAGACAGATATATAACGATTTTTAACTAATTTTAAATTTACTCAGATATATTTCTAGTTTACTTTTAATACAGGTATATTCAGCCCGTTGAAACATAGTAAAAGAAAACTGATTATTCTATAATAGTCATTTGGAAACATTAAATCCATTTACATAACAAATACAGATCACAATCTTAAATAACAGATTAGACTAATATGTGATAAATATGTGAATATTATTTGAAACATATTACGGTGGTTTAATTTTATAACAAAATGTATTATTTGCTTCAAGTATTTGAATAAATAGGCTGTAACTGCAAATGTTCACATTTCAAAACCACTGGAGTTTAAATTAAACGGTAATGCAAATTGAATAATTATTCAGAAATTCGAGAGACATTTTGGAACTAAGCTGTGCAATCGAAAGGGGTTTACTTGAAAACGAAGATTATTAATGAGTGCTTAGGTTTTACTTATTTAAGAAAAAATTTCAAGTATGCTTTTTCAGGTTCCATGAGGTGAAATAACATACATGCTTTGATTCCTCTTTCAAATAAAAAATAAGTCAGGATATGCTTGATCTTGACAGACAGTACTTTAATGCACTGCACTGCATGTGAAAAAATAATTTGTAAAATTTTACAATCTCGACATTTTTTCTGAATGTTTTATTCAACTAACAAATTAATTTCTCTAATTCTAAAATTCAGTATTTGAATCTTTATTACAATCCAATCTTTTAATCTCCTAATATGCTGGAAATGGTTAGAATATTATTTAACAATTAAAATATTTTAATGCTACACTCATAAGATATTTTTATATATTTTATCATCCTCAAAGTGTATGCATTATAAGAACGATATTTTAAGTCAGTATATTAATAAAATCAAATTTTAGATTAAACAACTTTGCGAGGCAATTAAATCCTGAAAACAAAATATTATAGCTTTACGTGTATAACATACGTGAATACAACAATTGTATACATGTATAATTTACATGTACACAACGATTCTTTTCATGTTTAGAAATAAGTTTAAGATTCTTATTGACAAGTCATATAATTTTAATTTTAGGGTAACTTAATTTCATATGAAACCATTTTAATATTCATAGATATGGGGAAATGGTTAAAAAGCATTACTTTTGTAAGATCACACGTGTCTATATTTTCGGCAAAACCCGTATTTCAGACATTGGCTCATATTTGTGTTAAATTAGCCTTTCTCACTCATAGTTTGGTCCTTATTTGGTCCGTTTGGTATACGTTAACTACGTACTAAGATACGTTAAAATTGTACACGCCTCCCTGCATCAGTGCACACGCATTTGTGTCTATAGATTTGTTCATGTAGACGGAATAGCCATACCGTGCACCTGTTCTTACAGTAGCATTCAGTGGGAAAGAAAATGTATATGTTAATAAAGTTAAAAAACGTTATATTTACTTGAATGTTCGTACTTGCTTTGGTTTTCACATTAGAACTGCAACAAACAGTATATATTTTTTAAAGATATCCTAACGAATTTTAAAGCCCAATAGATATATATATATGTATATTTCAGATATATGATATATATATATATTAATTTCATATATATATAAATGTATATATATATATATATATATATATATATTATATATTCAGAAATTTTCTATATATATATATATATATATATATATATATATATATATATATATATATATATATATATATATATATATATATATATATATATATATATAATATATATATATATATATATATATATATATATATATATATATATATATATATATATATATATATATAAATACATATATATTATATATATATATATATATATATATATATATATATATATATATATATATATATATATATATATATATATATATATACATATATATATATATATATATATATATATATATATATATATATATATATATATATATATGTATATATATATATATATATATATATGTATATGTATATATATATATATATATATATATATATATATATATATATATATATATATGTATATATATATATATATATATATATATATATATATATATATATATATATATATTATATATATATATATATATATATATATATATATATATATATATATATATATATATGTATATATATATATATATGTATATATATATAAGTTGGTATGTTAATAAGTATGATATATAGGTTCTTAATACACTCATTCATTTTCTTGAAGCCTTTCTTCAATACCGAAAAATATTAAAAGTATTTCGATATAATTGCCTTTTCTGTCCCCTTCCTTTTTCACGTTATTACGGATATTATTTTTTCTGGAGTATACCGTTGTTTCAGTTGTGTAGTAATAAAACAATTATTTATAGGCTTTATCACAGTATTTGTTCATTGGCTTTATCATGTTTTTAATACATCTTCTGATTTGTACTTGGCATTATTAGATTTTACTTTTGGTATTGAAACGGTGTGAAACTCTAATTATTTTTGTACTGAGAAATTTTTAATAATTTTCTACACCAAACTGGAGTCTGACTTTGAAATAGATAAATATAAGGTTTTTGAAAAAAGTTGTCAGTATTTTGTGAAAAAAGGGGCTTGCCTTCAATATTACTTTTTTAAATGTATTTTTTCTCGTACACGAAATTAGTTAATGACATTATTTCTCTTATATTCACAATATTATAAACTCATGAAATCATTAATATTTATTATATCAAACAGTAGATGCTCTAAAGATGACTATATAAAAAGTAACTTGATTAATCCTTTTCTACTACGTTTCGAAGGTTCCCAAGCAATGCTACAGATTACACATAATTAAAAACTGGACAACAGTTAAGGTTAGGACTCTTATATCATGTTTATGAAAGCATAAAAAAATAAAATAAAGAGTTCGGAAAATGTAATTAGAATTACATTTTATAGGTATTACACTTATTGTAATATATTAAATTGGATTAATTGAACTAAATAAAAGGATTAAAAAACTAACTACGATTTAAGACAAAAAAAAATCTATAAAAATTGAAAAGAATGCATAAATAACACATGTAAGAGCGTTCGCTTAAAGCTTTTTTGTTTTGCTTCAATAGCGTTAATATTTTCTTTTTCTTTTATAAATATTCGCACAAAGACTGTATACTGCGTATTATACGGCAGAGTATGTAGTATATAATTCAATAATTATAGATTTTTTAATTCACAAAAAAAATCATATAAATATTCGCACAAAGACAGTATACTGCGTATTATACGGCTGAATATGTAGTATATAATTCAATAATTATATATTTTTTAATTCACACAAAAACTCATATAAATATTCGCACAAAGACTGTATGCTGCATATTATACGGATGAGTATGTAGTATATAATTCAATAAGTATAGATTTTTTAATTCACACAAAACTCATATAAATATTCGCTCAAAGACTGTATGCTGCGTATTATACGGCTGAGTATGTAGAATATAATTCAATAATTATAGATTTTTTAATTCAGAAAAAAATTCATAAATATTCGTACAAAGACTGTATACTGCGTATTATACGGATAAGTATGTAGTATATATAATTCAATAATAATAGATTTTTTAATTTATTAATAAACTAGAAAGAGTTTTGATTTTTGAGATAAAATTATAATATTAATTTAAAATCCATAAAAATGTACCTAATGCGAGAAAATTTATGTATGCTATGATAACTCTAGCATATCGAAGCCTAGTGTAAAGAAGAAATTCGGGTTAACACAAGGGACGCTTTCTTTGGATGTAGGACAGAAGCAAAAATCTTCTATAGAATAAAATCTTACATTACAATAAACAATCTAGATACTGGACTAATTATTTTAGTTTCGCTTGAAAATTATTTTATAAAATTTTCTTACAGACGTGACCATTTTTCACATGCTATAGTATTTCTAACTTTCATTTTTACAATTTGGGTCCATGGGAAAAGAAAGTATAAATAAACCTTAATAAACGATGGATACTTTTTAGAAAATAAAACACGAAACAGCAGTCTGCAATCGATAATAAAACTGAAAGATAATCTTCCAAATCGTAATAAAGATGTAAGTTCCGTTAACCAATTCTTGTACGATATTTCCTTTCTGACACGACATTTTTTTCGTATGTTATGGCACTTTTCTTTTTAATTCTAATATTTGGAAACCTCAACAAATCAGATTATCCCGATATAATCAGGTTTTCGACACAATTATTTTTTAAGCATGATTTCAGCTTAGTTGGATACAGGAATCTTTCTTAGAAAAGGTATAAACCTTATTATTTATATACCAATATATATTATAATGTAAACAATAGAATTTTCTCCATTTAATAAATAAAACAACAGTAAATACTCCTTAATAAAACAGAACAAAAAATTATCATTATTGTAATAAAGATATCGTTTCTTTTAAAAAAAAATTCATGATATTTACTCGTTAATAGAACGTATTTTTTGGATGCTATAGTATATTTGTTTATTGTGCTATATGTTTGCGAGCCTATGCAAAACGAAATATTCATAATATCGTCACAATCAGTGAACGCATTCGTAACACGAAGAAGATTTGACACAAATAGGAAAATTTCTGATAGTACAACAATAGAATATATAATAATATAATTTGTATAATTAAGTTTTTGGTCGTATATCAATTGTATTTACAATAGTATATTTGCTTATTGTGCTATATGTTTGGGAGCCTCTGCAAAACGAAATAGTCATAATATCGGCACAATCATTGAACGCATTCATAACACGAAGTAAATTTGACACAAATAGGATAATTTCTTATAGTACAACATTAGAATACATAATAATAATAATTTCTATAATTAAGTTTTTGGTTGTATATCAATTGTATTTACAATAGTATATTTGCTTATTGTGCTATATGTTTGGGAGCCTCTGCAAAACGAAATATTCATAATATTGGCACAATCATTGAACGCATTCATAACACGAAGTAAATTTGACACAAATAGGAAAATTTCTTATAGTACAACACTAGAATACATAATAATAATAATAATTTGTATAATTAAGTTTCTGGTTGTATATCAATTGTATTTACAATTCTTTAAATATTTTTTATATTAAATTTAACCTAATTATCTAATTTGTCTTGCAGGTTTTGGTTTTAGCAATATGAGAGCCTGAAAAAACCTTATTGAAAGAACGGATGAATTTATTTATTACAAACTGTTATGCGTTAGCAAGATATCTGAGTATGTGTGTCTAGGAAAACTATTGGGAGAAAGAGATTATTAAGGTGTAGAGCCTTAAGGCGTTCACATAAGAAAACCTAAGTCATTTTAAAATTGCGATCATACAATTTAAATTAAAATTGTAATTCTATAATTTAAGCTGAAATTATAATTATATAATTTTGAAAATTTTTAATTTCCATAACGAAGCAAACACCAAAGATCTTGCTTTCTTTTAATACTTGTGATCATACAATTTAAATTAAAATTGTAATTCTATAATTTAAGCTGAAATTATAATTATATAATTTTGAAAATTTTTAATTTCCATAACGAAGCAAACACCAAAGATCTTGCTTTCTTTTAATACTTGTGATCATACAATTTAAATTAAAATTGTAATTCTATAATTTAAGCTGAAATTATAATTATATAATTTCGAAAATTTTTAATTTCCATAACGAAGCAAACACCAAAGATGTTGCTTTCTTTTAATACTTGTGATCATACAAAGAATTAAAATTGTGAATTCTATAAAATACAAGATAATTATATAATTTTCTGTTTTTAATTCCATAAGAAGCAAACAAAAGACCTTGCTTTCTAAAATTTATATTCAATTAATATAATTCTAAATTCATTTTTTAAAACCACTGCTCAAGGCTTTTTCCAAAATTTACAATTTTTACAGTAAAAGGAACGGAAAATTTTCTTTTCGTTGCTTACTTATGAGCCTCGTAAAAAGTGAATTAAAATTGAAAAAAAAGGTATTGAAATATACAAATTTTTAATACAATAGAAAGTTTGGATTCAACATAAACTTAACTCTTTTAAAAAATCACTATAATTTAAGCTTCTTTCAAAGTTTACAATTTTTACAGTAAAAGGAACAGAAAATTTTCTTTTTATGCCTACTTATGAGCCTCGTAAAAAGTGAATTTAAAAAAACAGGGTTGAAAATTCAGTACTGAAATACAAAATATAATACAATAGCAAATTTGGATTCAACATAAACTTAACTCTTTTAAAAAATCAATTAATATAATTTAAAGCTTTTTCTTTTCCAAAATTTACAATTTTTACAGTAAAAGGAACGGAAAATTTTCTTTTCGTTGCTTACTTATGAGCCTCGTAAAAAGTGAATTGGAAAAACAAGGTTGAAAATTCAGTATTGAAATACAAAATATAATACAATAGCAAGTTTGAATTCAACATAAACTTAACTCTTTTAAAAAATCACTATAATATAATTTAAGCTTCTTTCAAAATTTACAATTTTTACAGTAAAAGGAACAGAAAATATTCTTTTCATTGCCTACTTATGAGCCTCGTAAAAAGTGAATTGAAATACCAGGGATGAAAATCCAGTATTGAAATACAAAATATAATACAATAGCAAGTTTGGATTCAACATAAACTTAACTCTTTTAAAAATCATTATAATGTAATTTAAGCTTCTTTCAAAATTTACAATTTTTACAGTAAAAGGAACAGAAAATATTCTTTTCGTTGCCTACTTATGAGCCTCGTAAAAAGTGAATTGGAA
>CM063506.1:84148951-84173951 GCA_032207245.1 Pardosa pseudoannulata
GCTCCTTTTTACTCTCCTTAGTAAATAGAACTTTGCATGCATGTAAAAATAGTAATTGTTTAATTTATTTGTCTATCAATATAGAAATATTTTTATATAAATTACTATTAGAGAAAAGGAGGAATTAGTTTGTCAGCTGGGATTAAATTACTAGTATAATAAATTTAATAAATTTCTGTCTTTATTCTGAGTATAATTAATAATATATTATTATTGGTGTAATAAAAACGAACCAGTTGGTCTAATTAAGGAAAGAGAATTGTAAACTTAATTACATGAAATAATAAAAATATACATGGGAAAATGATCAACATGTTTCATCCTTATAAGCAGTACAGATTTCCACCAATTTATGTACACCAGTACGTAGACAAGTGGCTACCATAGTCCTAAAAAGGAACCAGTTGGTCTAATTAAGGAAAGAGAATTGTAAATTTAATTACTTGAAATAATAAAAATATACATGAAAAATGATCTACATATTTCATCCTTATAAGCAGTACAGATTTCCACCAATTTGTGTACACCAGTACGTAGACAAGTGGCTACCATAGTCCTAAAAAGGAACCAGTTGGTCTAATTAAGGAAAGAGAATTGTAAATTTAATTACTTGAAATAATAAAAATATACATGAAAAATGATCTACATATTTCATCCTTATAAGCAGTACAGATTTCCACCAATTTATGTACACAGTACGTAGACAAGGGCTACCATAGTCCTAAAAATGGACCAGTTGGTCTAATTAAGGAAACGAGAATTGTAAACTTAAATTACATGAAATAATAAAAATATACATGGGAAAATGATCTACATATTTCCTCCTTATAAGCAGTACAGATTTCCACCAATTTATGTACACCAGTACGTAGACAAGTGGCTACCATAGTCCTAAAAAGGAACCAGTTGGTCTAATTAAGGAAAGAGAATTGTAAATTTAATTACTTGAAATAATAAAAATATACATGAAAAATGATCTACATATTTCATCCTTATAAGCAGTACAGATTTCCACCAATTTGTGTACACCAGTACGTAGACAAGTGGCTACCATAGTCCTACTTAATAAGTAGTACTTTAATATAAAGAACGAAAATATTCATTGAATATTACAGTTTATAAATTGAGCAATATTATAGTTATAATTCTTCCCGTTAAATGTTTATTCCTGTAACCAAAATTAATTGATTGTTTATCAATTTTCTAGATCTATGTTACACATCTGTCAAGGAAATAGAAATATCTACGAGAATATAAAAACATCTTGCACTAAAGTCTGTAATCGATAGCATTTCTTTTATTAAATTGAAATAAAGAAAAATTTTTATTCCATAAACTATCTAAAATCAAATTAACGTTTATTTACTCATATTGCAATAAAAGTGTTATATGAATAAATAAAAATTTATTTTAAAAATTATATCTATGCATATATATATATATATACACACACACACAACACACACACACACAATATAAATATATATATATATATATTTATATATATATATATATATATATATATACATGTAAAATAATTATTCAAAAAAATATTTTTCTGGTGAGATACATAAATCCATACAACAGGCAACACTTTACAACATCGTGCCTCGAGCATCCTAAACGCATGCACTTTTCAAGTCAGGATTTCTCAGCTAAAAATACGAATGATCTCTAAGCACAATATCTGATAAAAAGTACCCATAAAAAAGAAGCTAACTATTGGCTAAAGTAGTACAGACATAATTAAGTCTATAGCGAGTCTGGAGAAAAAATCCATACCGCACAAATATTAACGTACTTTATGAACAAAAGTTTTTAAATAATTATTAATAAAAATATGTAAATAAGGGATTTTAATATTACATATATATAGATATATATGTTGTGTTAGGATCAAATAAAAATTTTTCTTTTCTCACTTAAACACCGTAATTATTAATTTTTAAATATTAAATTATATAATATATATATATATATATATATATATATATATATTTATATATAGATTTGAGACTGTAAAGCAGTTTATATATATGTTCGGAAATTAATACACAAATATTATATCTGTTGAAATTCATAGCAGAATTACTGCTGCTAATCGATGTTTTTTTATTAAAAAAATATTTAAAGTCTAAGTACTTTAAAAGATTGACTAAAATAATATTGTATAAATGCCTAATAAGCTCTGTTTTGACTTACTCAGCTGAAACCTGGGCATTGACAGAAAGAGACAAGGAAACCCTAGCAGTTTTTGGGAGAAAAATATTGAGAAGTATTTTTGGGGGAATTAATGTAAATGGTATATGGAGAAGAAGAACAAATATTGAATTATACCCAGATATAATTAATTTTATTAGCTTACAAAGATTAAAATGGGCCGGACACCTAGTTCAACTTAATGACAATAGATCCACAAAAAATGTTTTTACAGTCAAACCAATAGGAACCCGAATGAGAGGACGACCAAAACTTAGATGGTTATACTGCATTGAGAAAGACATAAGATCCTTGAAAATTTCAAATTGGAAATCCAGGGCCAAAGATAGGACTGTCTGGTATGGAATTCTAGAGAAGGCTAAGGCCCATCCTGGGTTATCATGCCACTGAGGAAAGAAGGAAGTTCAATGAAATAGTACTGAAATGTAGTTGCGGTTATAATACTATTGAATAAGACCTTTTTTTTATTAACTTCTTTAAATGCCTATATTTTTCATGCGTTTATCATATGATTACAAGAAGGAAAATATTGTATGTAGAAAGCGCATCTGTAATTTTTGCCGGAAATATATCGAAAAAAGTATGCCTTCTGCGTGTGAAAATACAATATATATATATTTAGTTTGGAATATTTTTATAATCACGCCTAATTTGAAAGCTGAAATATATATTTTAAATTACTCCTGTTAGTCAGAAGTGTCAGAATTTTCAGTTTTACACCTGTTACGCACTAAGGTAAATCACCAAAGTGTGGAATACTTTGATGAACACCAAAGGTGAATCTACAGTAAACCCGTTTTGAGAGGAGAGTTGATTTCCCTGGATATCTATTGTAAGTAGCGATCTGATATTGAGGATACACCTGTGGATAGCCAGGAAAAACCCACACAGATTCCCCATCAATTCGTCAGGAAATTGAAATCTCTATCAATTTTTCGTATTTACAAAAAAAAAGTCTCTATCCGCCTTGGTGAAGTTTATTTTTACTTTAAAATAAAAACGAATGAAATTGCTATACAAGTGAAAAATTGGATATCCAGGGAAAACTCGCCAGGAAATTGACCTTGCTACGACATTTCGTATTTGAAAAACCTATCTACCTCGACAAAGTTTGGCTTTACTTTAAAATAAGAACGAAAAAAATTGTAATGAAATTGACAAATTGTTAATACCTTGGAATGTGTAAAGATAGTACCAGTCGAGTATTCAGTCGAGAAACATTTCACTCTTGAAAATTCAATGGAAATACCCATGTTTACCCTTTATATCTTGAATTAATTTACCATTAACTTTCTTACTGTATTTTTGCATCGTTAGATAAGTTTTAATGGAAAATATTAATCATAGAAGAAAGAAAATTAATTTTTACTATATTTTAGTAGTTAATTTTGCAGCTGGTACTTTCTAGCACCAAGATATATTTTCCACTCTATGATTGAAAATAAAACAATAAATTATGAATAAAACAAATGAAATGCTTACCTGCAAAGTATAGAAGTCTCTAAAAAGTAATAGTACCAGATAACTGGTAATAAACCGCTAAATTTACTCAAATGAACAACACGTGTATCAACTCTACCACAAACTGATCTTCGAATGCAGCACGCCAATTATAAAATCTCTACTATGCCAATAAAAAGGATCCCTGATTGGTGCTGTCATTTATTTTCTGACGTAGGGACTGCATCATTCATGTACTGTGAGTACCATCAAAAAAACTGCTTAATTAGGAATATAGAGTTATTTGATTGAAGCGGTATATTAAAGTACCGTCAGGTTAAAAATGGTTAACTAGTTTAAGCATTGCTTCTATACGTACGTACAACGAAAGTTTAATTTAAAAACTACTTTGAGATCATTCCTGAATAAGCTTAAATTAGCTTCGTCATGTCGTTTGTATGTGCATCCGTAAGTCTGTACGCCTGTATCTAGCATAACTCAAAAATGATTAGGAGTAGAACGTTGAAATTTAGTGATTAGGGCTGTTAAAACATCTTGCCTCACAAATCCATTTCATAATTCTATCCGCATCCTATGTAATGAAAAATAAGAATAGCTACAACACAAATATCCAACGGCTAGCCACCTTTAACAGATGTGCTCTGTCCTGCAAAATTCAAGATATTCTTTGCTTGAATGATACCTTCACGTTTTAGTGAATTTTATGCCATATCGTACTTTTACAGTTCTGTGGTCTCTGAGTGTACTTACACGATATTAAGTAGTGGTTAAAATATCTGGTACTCAAACTTGTCAATATGCAGCCTAAATGGTGCAAAATTAAATGGCAGCAATGAAATTGTAACTTGTGTGTTCTACTATCCAAAGCCAGCAATTTAATTTTTTGGTCATCGAAACTCCCTCCATGTGATTTTAAACCAGGTTAATTTATATAATCAAGGGATTATTTTAAACATTTGCCTTAAAACAATGTATGATCGTACTACTGTGCCTAAAATGAGAACCTTGTATCACACACGTGATGGTACTCTCTGGCCAAAATTCAAAAGCTCGTGTCAGACACGTGATGATTCTTTCTAGACAAAAGTGAAAGCTCGTATCAGACATGTTATTGTTATTAGGTGATAAAGTTTTTGTTTTTGAGTTATTGTTTGTTACAGTTGCAATATAAGAGTTGGTCGTTTATTCTTAGGCGTAATTGCATTATATTATATTTTATGCAATAAGTAATTAACCCCTTGGCGCTTACAATGACGAGTCTAGCTCGTCATTAGTTTTTCATTCCATACCGCACAATGACGAGCTATTGCATATTGTTTACTTAGAATTTCTTGGTACAAGTCATTGCCAAATTAATGAGTCAGAATAAAAGAAAACCTACTAAGAAATGCCGTGTGTGTTACAAGAATCAACTTAAAAGTGAGACTACTTGGCGGTGTAAACAATTAAGAATTCCTTTGCACTTTGTTTTGAAAAGTACCACTAGCTTGAAGACTATTATCTGTATACCTTATTAATGTTTTGCTTTGATATTTTCTTAATTTTACTGTTTCTGATATTATTTAACACTATGTAAAAAGTGGATTTTAAGAATATTAAGAATATGTAAGAATTGTAAAATGAAACAAGTTTTTTAAATAAAAAATTAAATGGTTATTTCATGCACAGTTTTTCATTATTAAATCATACCGGAAGGGGGTTAACTGTTGGCGCTTAAAAATTCTTTAAAAAATCTAAAATTTTAACCTAATGGCAAAAAGGAAAATTGATACTAATAACGGTGATGGAAAGTGTCCTGATTACACCTTAGAAACTGAAACAGATAACGATTTGGATACATCTGAAGATAGCATTGTAGTTTGTCCTATAAAAAAAGGGGGGGTGATTTAGTTAGTGATGAAACTGCTTCTGGTCACGATGCATAAGGAAAGCTTTCATCGAAAGTGGCACACACAATCATCGCTTGATTCATAAGGCAAGGGGTTAAATCTCTTATAATTTAAAATGGCTTTAAGTAGTAGGTCCCAGTTTCTTTAGCTCTTGTTTATTAAAGTAATGGATCGTAGAAAGCAACCAAACAAAGCTATTAATAGAAAGCAGTAGTATCTAAAGTAGACCCTTTCTGTTTTTAAAGACATTTTTAGTATCCTTAGCGCAATCTCAAAAATACTATAATATAAAAATATTTACTAAAAATACGGTTAAACCTTAAGTTATGGTTTAATCTTCCATGGCAGCAATGAAAGTAGAACTTGTGTGTTCTACTATCCAAAACCAGCATATTAATTTATTGGTCATCGAAAATCCCTCCATGTGATTTTAAACCATGTTATTTTACATAATCAGGGGATTATTTTAAATCTCTTCTAATTTAAAATGGCTTTAAACAGTAGGTTCCAGTTTTTTAGCTCTTGTTTATTAAAGTAGTGAATCGTAGGAAGCAACCAAACAAAGTTATTAAAAGAAAGCAGTAGTATCTAAAGTAGACCTTTCCCATTTTTAAAGACATTTTTAGAATTCTTAGCTCAATATCAAAAATACCATAATATAAAAATATTTACTAAAAATATGATTAAAGCTTAAGTTATGGTTTAAATTTCCATGGCAGCAATGAAATTGGAACTTGTGTTTTGTACCATCCAAAGCCAGCAATTTAATTGTTCGGTCATCGAAAATTCCTCTATGTCATTTTAAACCATGCTAATTTACATAATCAGGGTATTATTTTAAATCTCTTACAATTTAAAATGGCTTTAAGTAGTAGGTCCCAGTTTCTTTAGCTCTTGTTTATTAAAGTAATGGATGGTAGAAAGCAACCAAACAAAGCTATTAAAAGAAAGCAGTAGTATCTAAAGTAGACCCTTTCCGTTTTTAAAGATATTTTTAGCATCTTTAGCGTAATCTCAAAACTACTATAATATAAACCTGTTTACTAAAATACGGTTAAAGCTTAAGTTATGGTTTAAACTTCCATGACAGCAATGAAAGCGGAACTTGTGTGTTCTACTATCCAAAGCCAACAATTTAATTGTATGGTCATCGAAAATCCCTTCATGTGATTTTAAACCATGTTAATTTACATAATTAGGGGATTATTTTAATAATCCCCTGATTAATTTAAGCAGTATTTACTAAAATGACTGCTTAAAGCCAACTTGTATTTTACATTCTTTTGACATCTCACAAAACAGGAAAAATGTATTACAAAAAGTTTTTATTTTTAATAATTTCTATTTTACTGATATAATGGATAACTATAAGTGATTATATTGGTATTATTTATATAAAAACTTATTTATTTAGTTTTAGTTATGGTTAACTATTATTACTAAAATCAAGTTTCAAAAGTTATACCTTAAATGTAACTATGCAGGTATTTATTATTCAATAATAAAAAATGATGTAAGAAAACATTATCATATTAATCATTTTTATCAAGTTGATCATTCTTCATAATTATTATTTTTACATGAAGTAAGTAACTTATTAAGCGAAACAAAATTTTATGACTTCAAAATAATCAATCATAATCAGCTCTGAAATGTTAAAACAAGAAAAAATATTAAATAATTTCTTTTTTGGCTTATGGTTATCAAGTACACGTTACTTGACATGTAGGGCGTTTTGTTTTTTTTTACTTTATGTTTGCTAAATATGTTTATATTATAGTATTTTTGAGATTGCTCTAAAGATGGTAAAAATGTCTTGAAAAACGGAAATGTTCTATTTTAGATATTACTTCTTTCTTTTAATAGGTTTGTTTAATTGCTTTCTACGGTCCACTACTTTAATAAACATGAGGTAAAGAAAATGGGACCTACTGCTTAAAGCCTGTAGTGGGCACCAAACCTATGAACTCAGCACTGAAAAGCAGTGCCCTATACATTAGCCCATCGTTTGAGATTTTGGTTATTTTTTAATTTTCATCAAAAATTATTTTATTTTACGAATATTTAGAAGCCATGGTAGTTCATTCAGGAAAGGAAATGATCTCGCAACTGAAGGGTTGTGGATTGAGGAATCGAACCGGTCTAAGAAGCTCCGTGTTCATTTATACTGGCTGGGACACATAAAATTGCTCGTAGTCATAATGCCCCCTACGCTCTGAAAGATACATCAAGGGGTGGCAGGTCAAGCCTGTGGATCTTCCAGTTGCTCCTTGCCTTTTAATTACAAAAACCACCGACTTGAGCTAAGGCATCTTTCCTCTTAGTGGTATCTGTCAAACAAAAATCGGACCCCTTTGCCTTAATTGAACTCAGTCCCAATTGCTTAGTTCGTACAACTGGCATCGGTAACAACACGGTTTTTTAAAAGTGCATGTATACATTTAGAAAATAATGTAATAGTTTAAGGGAACACATCACCTTTAAGCAACTTCAAAAGGAGAAATTTTTGTTGTTTTACGATTTACCATAACTTTTTTTATTATGGAAATTATTTGGAAATTTTAGCATTTGTTCTCTGAATCAAGTTAATTATTTTTCTGCATTCACTTTGTTTCTAGTAAAAAATAAATTTGTTATATAATAAAATAAAAGTGGTTGTTTTGAAAATTTAAAAATTTTGCTGTCACACTGCGCGCACTCTTACAGCAACACAAACTATATTTCAACAATAGTTTTCGAATTTTTATAAACAAGAAGCATTAGATATTATTCTCCATCTATTTAAAATTTAAAAGTTCTGAGAAATTTTACACCAGAAGAATAAATTTTCAGAAAATCTAAAATAACTTTGAAAAATTAAATTTTAAATACAATAATTACCACATAAAATAAAAAAAAACTTTAAAAAAAGTGGGTGGAGTTTCATTGTAGTACGATAATTTACTTACTTTGAAAATTATATATCCATATGTTCAATAGTTTTTTTGGAGTGCGTGCAAGTTTAAAAAAACATCCTTTTGAATAAAATGCATTTAAAGTTAAAACTTTAGATATTTTCATCATATATCCATTAAAACATTTGATAAAATGGTATAAAATTGCCTATATATATACATTGTCCCTTCCGTTTCTAATATTTTTACTTTTTTTAGCAATTTTATATCTTTTTTTTTTTTTTTGCTTTGCCAGGTACTAACATAAGCCAGGTACTAACATTTTACTTTTCCATTTTGCTTTGCCAGGTACTAACATTTTAATTTTCCAGAATTGAAAAGAACCCTATGAGGCAGGTAAAAAAAATGGTTTGTTTTTTGGCTGCGAATTAACGTTCTACAAAAATAATCGATTAAAATTATCACATATGTACCAAATCTATTATTTAAGCCAAATATAAAAGAAAATTATTTACGTCATATCTAAGTTCAGTGATAAAAGTATGAAAATAATGCAGACGGCATTTAAATAATCTATAATAAATGATTAAATGAGATAGTTAAAGGAATAACGTCATAATGTTAGAAAAAATTGTTATTTTTACCTGTTCATTACTTGATAAACTGATAAATTTAATAGCCTGCTTCTAAAATAGGGCTTGATATAATGGCATTAAAGACTTGAAAAGGGGGCCGAGGTGAATTTCGAACGCTTTAAATATGTCAGTATTTTTCGCTGTGATACAACGCTTATTCATACCAATTTATTTTAGAATCGGATCTAGTTTAGGAAAATATAAACTTTACTCGCTTTGAATTTTGCTAACCCTAATTCATCAAAAATCCGATATGGATGCTCTATCCATACCAGATCCAACCGCTTCATAAATTCGAGGACAGATAACTTAGGCTATTATTACATTACGAGAAGAAAGTTTAAGTAATAAAAAGTTGAAAAAATAATAAACACTTATTTTAAAAATAAAAAAAAATTTTGAAAATAATAAAACAACTTTAGGAATAAGAATTTAAAAGAAAAAGAAGAAAACATTAAATTAATTTGACATTTATAAAAATTTGGTTGTGTCGGGTACAGAACCGTCAACCCGAGAAGCACGATGATCAAAAAGGCTCAGACCGTTTACCGAACGTGCTAGGCTTACACATGACAACGAGAGTAATTAAAGTATATGAGGGTAGAGTAAACACAGTCCAGTTTAAATATTACACTCCGCCCTCGCTGCTCCCTCTTATTCTATACTAAATTCATATCAAGAATGAATTTAGTATAGAATAAGAGGGAGAATAAGGCTCGAAATAATAACATTAAAAGCGAAAAGAGGAGATGGGGTGGATTTCGATTTCGCTTTCAATTTTGCTAACCCTAACTCATAAAAAATCCAATATGTCTGTATCCATTCCAGGTACAACCGCTTCATAAATTCGCGGACAGACAACTTAGGCTATTATTATATAGGGATGTTAATAATATATTATAACTTATTACCTAAGATAGGTGTATATATAGCAAAAGATAGATAAAAACGTAATACCAATAAGTATATTCCAAAATCAAATCTTTAAATACGTTTTATAATAATTAAATGAATGCGTTATTACCAAATAAATCTCTTCGAAACAGCATCTACATTAAAAAGACTATTCTAGCGTCGATTCCATCTACACCACCTTTCGAAAATCTAAAACATATTTCCGTGATTCAGAGAGCACAGAAAACTGCCAAGTTTATGAATTAAAAAAATTAATTTCAAAACTTGACTTTTCTCTATCTACATTCACGAGATAAATTTTTCTGGAATGACAAACGGGATGTCATAACTTTCTGAAAACAGCAGCGGTTCAAAAATTATCGAAGTGTAGTTTCACTTCAAACACCTGGAAGGATTTGCAAGAAGTCACAGATTCCTAGGATAATAGCGTGAGAAGTCATTATATAAATTTTGACTTTCTTGAAAGTAAGCCAGATTGCAATGAGAGAGTTGATACATTACTAGAAAGGAAAAATAATGACAACTAAATTATTTTCTTAGTGATGTCATATTATTTTTTGGTGGGATCATAGTAAGTAATATATTTTGATGGTGTTTTAAATTATCCTTAAATTAACAATAAGAGATAAAATACTCCATTTTAATGTTTTTAACTTGATATGGAAGCTTATCATCAGATAACATATGATTAATATCAATGATTTTTTTTATATTTGTACATTCTATTAAGACATGGTAATAATGTAAAATTGAAATAATAAAATACTTTTTAGAAATAAACATAAAATTGTATTTCAACTTGTGTATTTAAAATTTTATTTACTTTTAGAAAATGACCTTACAAATTAGTTTAGATTTGCTGAAATGTTAAATTATACAATACTCAAAACGATTCTCGTAGCTTTTAAAGAATTCCTTTCGATTATTCAGAAATTTCGCACAATTATACACAACTTATTTTTAATAAATTCATTTTATAATTTTTTAGCTGCCCAGACAAAATAAAATTAAAAAAAACTCGCCTTAGATGGAATACGACTTTAGGAGGTGATTAGCTATACCTTCATGCAGTTTTGAAGTAGCTATTAGGACAATGCCAAATAGTAAGATTTTTTACTTTAATTCATAATTTTAAATCATATTAACAAAGAACAGGATGTTACTTCAGAAGTACAGCCTAATTTAGTGAAATATTTGGGAAGTTTAGAAAACAAAAACACATAAACTAATTTCACTTTTAGTTTTGACTGCCAAGCAAAGTATATACATAACGAGGGTTTTATTCCCTCAAGAGCTTATAAATCCATCAGTTCCAAATTATTAAAAATATTAAACTGTAAGAAAATAGAACTGCTATTCAGCAAAAAATGGCATCCAAGAGGAAACGATAACATGCAAGTTTATTAGGTTCCGATTTATGGTAAATCGCCGTTTGTCACCGAAGCCAATTAACATATATTCTCAAAATGAATGAAAAATAAGAATTAGGCATATTTATAATGGCAAAAAGACGGTCTCACAAGGGATACCAAAAACATATAAAATAAAATGTAGACTCGGATTCTTTAGGCAAAGCGAGATCAGTACCTTAGAGCTTTACAACAAAGTTGGCGAGGGAACCTTTTTTTGATGTCAAACCTTATACTAGAAACTAATAGTTTTTTAATAGAAATTTAAATTAAAACTGTTTTATTCTGTAAAACTAAAACATTTGAAGCATCTAACATTTAATCATTTAGCTTTTATAAAGATAGCACCAGAAACTGACAGGAAAATGTGAGATTTCCATGCTTACAGCTATATAGCCAAGTTGGCAGAGGTACCCTTTTCTGCTGTCAGATGAAGAACCAATGTAAAGTATCTCTATAAGTTGGGTAAGTCCACAAAATAACAACATTTACTTAACAGCAGGATTACTTTACAGTATTTTAAAGTTAAAATATAAAAACATATTGTAGCATTCAGAAACTTGTTTGAAACCCATCATGGATATTTAAATAAACCTTCTAGTCAAAAACTATAAATGCTGGTATTTTGAATAATGCAATACATTTTTGCTTTAGTATGTATTCCATGATATTAGCTGGAGAAGATTTTCCTAATCTCATACTAAGATAATAGAGTGAATTATATAAGCAGTATTCTTTTATACTTCTTTGTTTGAAAGATGTTACTAACTCCACTTTAGTTCCTCTGGCACTATCTGTTTAGTATTTGACTTCAAGTATTTGATTCAACAATGCAGAAAGAATAATTTAACGGTTTGAAATTAGTTAACGAATTATACCTCATCAAGAGCAGCTGCTCATAATACGGCTTTCTTTATTTAAATGACAACATCAACTCGGTTGCACAAAGTTAACCTAAACTTAATATCATGTCGTAATATTTCTCATAACTAAATATGACTATTCTTAATATGATGATTTTTTATACAAAGTAGTTGGTTTATTTTTAAAAGCAGTATATAAATTGATTTTTTAAACTTGTTAATATTTTAAAACTATACAGTAATATTGAAAATATTATAATTAAAAATTATTAATAATTTGGAATAGATTTAAAATAAATATGCAATGTTATAAAAAAAATTATTCCTTATCAGCTTCTTAGTTATTTATCGCTATTATCTAATTATTTTTTTTGTTCATCGACAGTTTCTTGACAGCATTGAGTAAAATTGAGAGAATTTACAGAATTTTGAAATTTGTTCATTTTTAAAACAATTTAATTTTAAATTGACTTAAAAATATCATAAACAGTACTCTAAGCTGGAACTTTGATAATTTTGAACCGAATAACAGAAATTATAAATAGAAAATATTGAAACTGACCAAGAATGCCCCTATAAGAAATGTCAGTAACAGAAAATGGATTGTATAACATCCGAATTCAACTTCTGAAAGCGTTATATAAGCTATAATCCTAATGAGTTTTAAACAGCAAGATACAATCTAATTAGCTCGAGAATATCAAAACACAGTAGTGCTTTTAATCAAGTACAGGATAATGTAAAGTTAAATCTGTCTAATGCAAAATGATGTATATGCTTTTACTTAGTCTTATATATACATATATATATTTATATACTAAAGATATAAAATATATAAATAAATTTTAATACAAATGAATAAAAATTTCTAATCATTAAAATATTTACACGCACATAAAAATTGATTTTTTTAAATTTTAAAATTTACTATGACATTTTATTTTGGTGATATAAAAACACAGAATAATAGTATATTATACACTCAAATCTTTTTTTGTGCGATTTTTTATACGATTTTTTTTGTGCAGTAAATAAAAATTTCAATCAAATTGAACATAATTGACGAAGTTATCAATAAAAAAATCAGTAGGATTGATCGGTCATTTAGTTTTTTCGATTTTTTATATGAGTAGTCCATTTCCAAAACTCTCTATTCGACATTTAAAAAAAATAATTATGTAAAATAATAAATGATAAAATCTATGCAGGACTCCAACTCTGTCATAAATTAGAATGTCATTTTCTTGCAATGCCAATTCTGAAAGAACTTCAAAATTCCAAAAGGAGCTTCAGTCGTGCATATCTGGCTACCGGGACATATACAAGCGTCTAGTGAAACAACAGTCGTCGCAAAAACTAATCACTGACTATATGGTACCTGAAAAAAAGTCAACTCTAAACGAGTGCGAGATAGTATCTTCAAGTGACGAAAGCGATTTTGAACCAGTTTATCACAGGAAAGTTCGCGTATTGTCAGACTGCGAAGAATAATGTTTATACGTTTTGAAAAGTTTTGTATGTGTAAAATAATCACATAATATGTAAATAAAATATTTGAAAAATGTTCGCAAGTGTATTTTTTAAATCAGATTCCAAAACGTTTGGTGAAATTCCAGGTATGTACTAGTTATTTCTTAAGGTTTTGAGTTATTTTAAACGTGATACTTTTTTTTTATGCGGTCCCTATCCACCGCACAAAAACAGGTTTGGGTGCATATTCTTTTTTCTTACACTTTATAACAATAAGATTTTTTTATTTCCTTGATATTTCTCCATTTTTTACAATGCATAGAAAAATAGAATTTCTGTAAAATATCTTTAGTCAACCTGAAAGTGCTCCATTGGATGAAAACTAGACAAAACCTTCAGAGCATCCATTGACACAATAAGAAGATTTTGCAAAATGCAGACTTTTTAGCATTTTTCACTTCGATTGCCCTTTCCTAAGACAATGTGCTCGCAGTCATCTCTTTATTTGTGAATTGTGATTGTAATATGGAGGTGTCTGTGTAATTTTAGATATTTGTTCAAATTCTAATTGGAAATATATAGAGGCTCTTAGAATGTAGAGAAGAAATGAATATAAATTCACAAGAGAGAAATCAACTAAATAAGAAATTTCAAATGAAAGCAGTTTCAGAAATTTCCAAGGTTATTAGTGAAATTTAAATCTGTTAAAATAACAAGTTATTAATTTATATTTAAACTGTAATTTATTGTTACAAAATATAAAAAAATGATCCTATCGGGGACGTAATTTTTTTTCTGTATCTTGGAGCAAATTTAGTTGCCTAATGGGGTACTGAAGATATATTTATGACAGAATATCAAAAGTACGTGATTGTTTAAATAGTATAGATAAAATATGAATATAGGGCAATATAAAAGTGTTAAATTAAACCCTTTTAAAACATTAGTTAAATCAGTACTTGTATATGGATTTGAAACCTGGGAGGTAACCGTATTCAAAACAAAAAATATAAATACCTATCAAAATACGAGGGTTACACTTAAATTTTTGAGATACAAAATAAACATAACCGTTTAATTTTAAAACACAAAGTATTTTAACACGGGAAACGATTTTTACTGACTTACATCAACTTCTTTAGCTTAGAACAAATTTTAAACAGAAGAGAAAATGGAGCTGATGCGAGACTATTTTCGCGCTATGATTTTCTACGATTTTAAAGCTGTATTAAAGCAAGAAGAATGCTTTCAACGGTTGTAATTGGCATTTGTTGATGAATCTCCAGCTCGTGCTATTGTATTCAAATGGTTTAAAGAATGCAGCAGATGTCGAAATTTTCTACAGGATGAAGAACACACAGGAAAGCAGCCGTCGGCAGTAATCCCGGATGTGTCTGCCATACGAAAAATGTTAATGGATGATAATGGATGGCTGTATCTATCAAATTATACAGAAGGAACTTAACATTGGATCCGCAGCCATAACAGAATCATTAATATAGAATTACATACGAAAAAAGTAGTTTGCCGTTGGGTTCCTCATTATATAACTGAACACCAAAAAGGGGAGCCTGTCAAAATCAGCAAAGACACTCTTAAATTGCTAAATGATGGTAGCCACAGCATCATTTCTAAAATTGTAAGAAGTGATGAAACGTACATACCGTTTTTTGACGTTCCAACAAATGAAAAAAGCAAAGTATGGATCTGGGAAGATGATCCCACGTCGACAATGGTAAAAAGACAACACGCACTGAAAAAAGTGATGTATGTAATTTTCTTCAGAAGTATGGAATTGGTCAAAGCTATCAAGTTGGAAGGACAGAAGACAGTAACAGCAAATTGGTATACCACTAAATGTCTTCTACCAATTCTATATGAAGATAATGTTAGGAGACCAATGCTTCATCAATCACAAAGCCTCTTCATATACAGCCGGATTGAGAGTTGAGTTTATTAATGAAAAACAAATTAAAGTGATAGAACATCCACCGTATTCACCTGATCTAGCTATGTGTCACTTTTGGTTATTCTTTAATCTAAAAAACAACTTACGTGGACGAAGTTTTCATTCAGAAGAAGAGATTGATGTAGCTATAAATACATTTTTTCATCTATTCCAAGAAACGAATGGCTTGAGGAATTTAATCTGTGGAAATTCGTCTATAAAAGAGCATTGATGCTGGAGAAGACTACTTTGAACACACCTAACATTTTGTAAGTATAAATTTAAAAACTAGTTGTATCTCAAAATTTCAGAGTGATCCTCGTAAGTATTTAAGGATAATCACGGAAGTCTTTTTGGCTATATACATTAACGAATGAAAAGCTGCTAGAGAGAAGTAACTTTACTAACATAAATCAAGACATCAAATTAAGAAGATACGTTTTACTAGTCAAGTCCTACGAATGGATTTTGGAGAAAAACCTACTTTTGCCTAATCTGGGAAGCTGAGGGCAGTCAACTAACATGGCAATGAACGATGGAGAAACAGTGGAGAACGAGGTGGGATGGCCAAGCTGGGCGGAGGCAAAAAGAAATGTAGGTTTGGTTTGGAGTGCTACGGTTTACTTTTTGCAACACGAGGGCTAATGAGACCGGGACCTACAGCTTAAAGCCGATTCCTAACGGCTACGAACATCCATGCCATCGTGGGATTCAAACCCACGAACTCTGGTATCGAAGGCCTGCACCCTAACCAATCAACCATCGTTCGGTGAGAAATGTAGGAGACAGGGGGTTATAAAGAGATAAATTGAAGGCCTTATAGGCCTCTGAGCATGAAAAGAAATGATGAAGATGAGGTTCATTACGTTAGTGCATTCTATGCAATAGGCAGTCACCTAAAATATTTTTTGAAAGTTTTTGAAGGGATGAGAAAGTTTAAAAATAATAGAAGATAACGGAAATTATGAACTATTTTTGTTCAGAAAATATTAATAGGTTAATACTAATTCCTAATACACTAAAATATTCTGCATTAAGTTTTATTTTTGCGATCCTGGTGATCTAGAAATGTGACGCATTAAGCACGCTGTATCTAACAGATACATTTTAGTTTTGTATGATTTCTATTGATTCGAATTACTTCAAATGTTCTTTTAAGTCCAAGATGTTAAGCATGGAAGATTTCTTTCTTTCTTTTTAAGACGTATTATTTTTATCTATTTATAATTTACAAATGCTTTTCTATACTATGTAAAATACTGCTTTATAAAATATAAAATATAAAATTAAGTACATTTAAAATATAAAATTAATACTATTTTGCATAAAATAATAAACCATAAATACACACGATAGAGAAATCAATTGATAGAGATATCTATTGATTCTCAATAGATAGAGATTAAATCAATTTTACTAATTCTGTTCTAAATTTAATAAATTTTGGCCATACATTTCATTCTCTTTATTACTTCTTGTTGCCAAAAAAATACATTTTATGTAAGAATACTGTATCAAACTACATTTTATATTTGCTTGGCTTTCAGAACACATTTTGCATTTATTTGAGGACTTGGTAATTTTTGTATATATACTTCGTCAGTAGTTGACATTTGCAAACTATTTAAAGATTCATTTTTGTTACTAAATGGAATATTATGGAACAGTTTAAATTTTAGAAATCATTATGGAAAAAAGTTAAAAGCATACAGATATCTTAATCTACCATATAGATTCAAGTCCCGAAAGTTATAGATCGTTTATATTACTGAGATGCAAAATTTAAAATAAACTGAAAAGCTAGAAATATTCTGAAATTATACTGGTAGTTACTGCATGTCAGAGGATCCGGTGAGTTGATGGATAAATACTGATGAGGTTAAGGTCACAGGAAGTAGTTTTCCGGGTGAAAAAAAACAAGCTTATCCACATGTGTGTATTTGAAAGATCAGCGAGCCAGATGAAGTGTTGATCAATAAATCTACCTTTTTTTGTTATAAATCTTTGATTTAAAACCATTAAACTTCTTTTTGTAGTTCAATTTTTTTTAACCTTACTGATAAGTTTAAAATATTTCAAGTCCTTTATTTCCTTATAAATTTCAACCACATCTCTAGCAATATTTATTAAAGGGACATAAATTTGGGAATGTTTTTAAACTATCAAATACTTTGTAGTTTTATAATCTGTTTTATAAACCAAAACAATAGCAACATTGTTGAAACATTTGAGGATGTTATATAATTTTTTTTCTTAGATCATGTTTAAAGTAAGGTAATTTCGATTTCAAGTTCTGTTTCTATAAATAATAAATTTACATGTTTTTACATTATATAGGAGTTTACAAAAAATAATGGTAGTAAACTTACATATAATGAATTTGGGACAATTTTATAGCATGTTGTTTTAAGTTAACATTTCATCGACATATTTTCTATTTTAACCGAAACATTATTTTATTGTAGATATTACTGCCGTATGTTTCTATGTAATAGAATTTTTAATGCTAATAGCAGTTTAAGTAATAAGTAGTTTAAAATTGAATATCTCAAATTTCTCTGTTTAAAATACTTCTACCCTTATAATTTTTCAGAGCATTTTGATAAAGGTGGTGAACTAAAATCCTTCAAAGAAGAATAAAAAAAATCATTTTGGAATAGAGAGTTAATTATAATTTAATAAAATTAAAAAAAAAATCAATTGGTTTCAAAAAATTTTGTTGATATCAAAATTTTACATCTAGTTTAACGTATTTTGTGCGTTTCGATAAAATCTATATCTTATTATGACGGTACTCTGGAAATGTACCTGTTTTATATTTATAATCCTTTGTTTCTGAATGTATTGTGACGTTCTGAAGTAGGGGTAAGCCGTCAATGATACAGGCTGGACAACTGTTTACTCTGGATTAACTACTTTATTCGAGTGAATTATTTATGTACAGCTATGTACAGGTTTCAGTGGATTCCAAATCTTCTGAGATCTCGTGCTGAGACAACGTAACACAATTACAATGCGTGGGTACAGTGAAGCTAATTCTTCTCGAACACTGGAACAGTTCGCTAATTAGTGCCGGTACAAAACGCTGACACTATAACCTCCGGGCTGATGATCAGTACAGTCGGCTTCCACTTTGATATTCAAACGGTCAGTGCGTATCACGCTGGAGATCGTTGAGGAAACTCAGGATGCAGGACGATCCAAAATGAGAGTAAGGATCATTCTCAGCGACCTACTTCTATGCGCGAAGTAGAAAAATATTAATATAACTGGAATGAGATCCCAAAGTCGAAAGTCGACTTCTTAGCAAAAGCAGAGACTCTGGTGGTCTCTAAAGCAAAGCAAGCTCCGGCGATCGGGGGAGACTATTAGATTCCTCTCGAGCTCCACAAAACAGCTCCAAAGCAACTCTCAAGACAAAGACCTCTTCTTCGCTCCTCCAATCTTCTTTTATAGTGGTACCGGTTCCCTTCACGGGATTCTTCCGGAACCTTCCAGACCCATTGTGACCCAATCTTCCGGTCGTGTTCCTGTATGGATCAGCTGATCAGTTTCCAGATGTGGCCGAAATGTCGTCTTTAAGTCAACAGACCAAAACAACTTAATTTCCTTTGTGGCACCGGTAACTGGGCCCCAGATGTACACTACAGCATCGCTCGATTAATAATTATTACCCGAGTACTTTGATAGTAGCAGACATCATAAAGGCGCAGACGCGCTGGCTCCAGCGTACCGACAGTTTTCAATTACGTCCATTTAAGCGTAAGTCGTGGGTTTGTTAACTGGACCTAGTCCACAAACGGCTATTGTTAGAACCGCACTCTTCTACCTGCCGCTAACCGTAATTGTCAGCTGCGAAAGGTCACCTTCTGCTCTTCTTTCGCTAGGGCCATGTAGCGGATCGTTAGAGTATGTAAAATGGTGGCTGGAACCGATTTTGATTATATTTTGATTGGAGATTATTATAAAGCCTATGAAGTTTCTAGTCAGGTTATATAGTTTAAACGTCGCGTGCAATTACGGGTTAAAATAATGAACATCTGTTAAGTAACTTAATTAATTCATCTTATAGCTTTTAAAATAAATTTCATACAATGCACTTTTATTGCCCTTTGGGTAATGATAAATGGAATTATTTCATTTTATCAATTTAAAAGTGTGGTATTTCTTTCAATTAGAATTTAGTTTCACAGTCTGTTTTTCAAATTTTCAGCCGTCATTCTTATTCTTCTGATAACAGCGTTATCGTTTTAAAATTTATTTAGCATTTATTTCACATAAACAGCAGTTTTATTTGCAATACATTTGTTTTCTTTAAATGATCTGGCATAAAACTTAAGCACTTTCCTCTAGTCTGCAAAGTGTTAACTTATTAATTATCATCAAACGCAATTTATTTCCCTTTTTAGATTATATTTCACCTTAAATGAATGTGCTATTCTTTTAGTGATGATGGATATTTGAAATTTGTTAATGTTACTTCAATGTAATCGAAAAATTAATTTGACCTTTACAATAAATGTAACCATCGTTTGGGAGCCTAAATATCCCAGACTGAAAAATGGACATAAAGCGGTTAGTATAACATAAAATAAATTTATTATTGAAATAAATGCTTTGTTCTCTGAGTTCTTATACATAAAGAAAATATGAAATTTCCTTGAACACTTATTAAAGAAATATATAAAATCCAAAGAAAAATACTTAACAAGTTATAGTTATTAATATATTAAATGTACAATCATATCTATGACAAACACGTGATAAAGCTTTTTTTTTTACTAAACAACCATTTTTTTGCCTTTATGTCTGTCAATATTTATTTATTCTATAGTAAATACGTCGATGGATTTTCATTCGACAACTAATTATTAATGGAAAAAGGAATCAGATATGATCTTAATACTATAGTTATTATATTTTATCGGTTATTGGTTAGAATCATTGTATCATTGTATTTTATTATTTATTTTAGTTTGGACCGCTTAGTTAAAGATTTTTCTAATGATTAAATATTTTGGTTATTTATTGTATTGTCGAACTTACTGATTCACACAATATAATAAAAAAATGATTTATGGCAACATTTATCTATATGAGCGACTATATATGCAAAATAAATAAAAATATAATTTCTGTATCATTAGCAATCATAACATGAAACTGATATATATATATATATATATATATATATATATATATATAATATATATATATATATATATATATATATATATATATATATATATATATATATATATATATGTATATATATATATATATATATATATATATTATATATATATATATATATATATATATATATGTATATATATATATGTATATATATATATATATATATATATGTATATATATATGTATATATATATACATATATATATGTATATATATATATATATATATATATATATATATATATATATATATATATATATATATATATATATATATATATATATATATATGTATATATATATATATATATATATATATATATATATATATATATATATATATATATATTATATATATATATATATATATATATATATATATATATATATATATATATATATATATATATATATATGTATATATATGTATATATATATATATATATATATATATGTATATATATATATATATATATATATATATATATATATATGTATATATATATATATATATATATATAATATATATATATATGTATATATATATATGTATATATATATATATATATATATATATATATATATATATATATATATATATATATATATAATATATATATATTTATATATATATATATATATATATATATATATATATATATATATATATATATATATATATATATATATATATATATAAATATAATAGTTTTAGAGTATACTTTCATTTCTCGTGTATAGAACAAGCTTTTATTTAATGAATATATTATTTCGCCTTTAAATCCTAACTCATGCAATTTCTTTATCTTTTAAGTTAATATCAATTTTCCTTACATGGATTTAATTTCAAGCATTTATAATTTTGAAATATTTAAAGAAAATTTAATTTTTACTCTAAGAACTTACTAGGAAGGAGGTTGAGAGAGTTTGGGGGTACTTCAGTATGATTGACAACAAGATTGGTTGATTTATATCAGCTTGATATAAACTATGGTTTAAATCACCTATACTAATTTTTACACTTCGTTAATTTTAAATCATAATTTGTACTGCATGATACAAGGTTTTCAGCAGTAGCATTACTATGTGCAGTAACTCACACAGTATTTTCAAATGAAAATTAAAGTTTAACTATCCTTCAACTAGTAATGAAATTTTTAATCTAATCAAATTCTTTCAAAATTTTTTTGATTGAATCTGATATCAAATTCATATTTTTTCATTTGTACTTGTTGTTTTGGTTGTTTTAATAAAAAGAATGTGTTAAAAACCGATTGATAAAATTATTTTTGTATAAAGTGAAACGTATGTAAACACTTTGCAAGTTTGTTGAGGAGATTTTAAAAAATCCCATTTCATGAATTTAATACGTATTTTGACACATGTAAATAACATTACACACATAATAATTCACGAAGATAAAAAGGTTGGGAAAAACTTAATCTTGAATCATATCATAATTAATGATTATGTTTTAGTTATCTTATAAATATTTATATAAATATCTTAAATAATTTAAATTATAATGTTTAATTTGTAACAAAAAATTACATTAAGGTAAACATTTTGAATTAAAACACCTGGTTTTAAAAAATTGGTATTTAACTGATTTAAGCAAATCAAAATTTTTATCAACCCTGGTAGAGTGTATGTTATTGTATTACATATCCTTTATTTGGAGCCCCTTGCAGTATGTGAGACTACATTCCAAAATAATACTTACAGCTAATTGTTTTAATCCTAAAAACTTTGTGTTGGTGTAGAGCTCATTTTGATTATTTTACCTGTGGAAAATCGATAACGTCTAACCTAGCTCTTCAATTGGAATCAACTGAACATATTTATATATGGACTTATTTATCAATTTAAAAAGTATATAGGGTGGAAAATCTCCTTTAAAATTCTAATTCTAATAGATTTATAAGTAATTATTAATTCTATAGGGAGCAAGTTTAGGAATGAGTTTTTTAAAAAATTAAGCCTACGTAAACCAAGATTAAAAACGTACAGCAAATGTTTGGCAAATTTATACAAATTCTTAACTAATACTAATTTAAACTATCATTTCGAATATTCTGTGCAGCATTTCTTCAAAACTAGGAGATGTAGAATTTTAAAATTTGAATATCTGTATATAAGATAAAGTACTAAATTTCTACTTATTTTCCATGTAAGTACTACAAAAATTTAGTATTTTTTTAATTTAAGATTTATCACTATTTTCAATAAGATAATGGGAAAAATATTTTTGTAATTATTTTACTTAATATTTTAGGTGTAGGTTATGGTGTGACCTTTTGAAAAAATCATATTTTTTAAATTAAATGCATTTATGGATTAGCTTTTATGAAGATATACGTACATTCATTGATAAACAGCAATTTTAAAAGATCATAAATATTTAGTGTATAAACAATTTTACTACATACCATTTGTTATTTATATTTAATAGTTAATAAAATTCGGCATAATTAATTCTCAAAAAATTTCTTAAAATAATAAAATATAAAAATATTATAACAAAAGATGGAAATTGCTTCATTATGATAGAAAATTATAAAGATATTTATTATAAAAATAGAAATTGCTTATGTTATGCTTTACCCCCTTTAAAGCATAGTCTAGACTCAAACTATTAAAAGTAAATTTTTACTATTTAATATTCTCTGTAGTTATTAATGCAATACACTTTTCTTTACATTATTTAATTCATCTAGCATACCTCTTTAGAAGCAGCTAAAAACAAGTTTGTGGAATTTTTATGCTTTCTCGCAAAGAGTTCCCCTTTTCAAGGAATGTAAGTTTCAATCCCATAAAAAATCTACTAAATATTCGAACATCTGGTACTAACTGCAATTTGGTAATTTGATTTGACATTTTATGATTTTTTTTAGCCTTGTACGTAAAATTTTTCTCTGTTGGTATGGCAATTTAACTAAACGGCAATTTAAGAACATCAAAAATATTTAGTATATAAAAAATTTACTACATTCAATTTTTTATTTATATTTAATAGTTAATAAAATTCGGCATAATTCATCCTCAAAAAATTTCTTAAAATGATAAAATATAAAAAGATTATAACAAAAGCTAGAAATTGCTTCATTATGATAGAAAATTATAAAGATATTTATTATAAAAATAGAAATTGCTTATGTTATGCTTTACCCCCTTTAAAGCACCAGATAGACTCATTTTAAAAAATAATTATACTAAACAATTATGTTAGATAATGTACTAAATTTATACTTATTTTCCATGTAATACTATAAATATTATGTACATTTTTTATTTAATTCATCTAGCATGCTTCTTTAAGATAAGACGAAAAATATTTTTTGGAATTTTTTTACTTAATATTATCAAAGGAATGTAAGTTTCAATCCCATAAAAAATCTACTAAATATTCGAACAGGTAATTGTTAATTGCAATTTGGTATTTTTTACCTGTTAAAATTATAACTTTTATTTAAACCTGTATCTCAAATTTTTACTAAAGAATTATATAAGATAAGGTACTAAATTTGTACTTATTTTCCATGTAAGTACTATAAATATTATGTAATTTTTTTATTTTAAGTCGTTTATTACTGATTCAATAAGATTAAAAATGTACAACAAATGTTTGGCAAATTTTTTTACAATATTATCAAACCGGTTAAGATTATATTGTAATATAATATTTCTAATTGTTAATTGTAACAGGTAATTACTTCATAAGTAGGGAAGATAGAATTTTAAAAATAATTATACTAAACAATTATATAAGATAATGTACTAAATTTGTACTTATTTTCCATGTAAGTACTATAAATATTATGTAATTTTTTTATTTTAAGGTTTATTACTGTTTTCAATAAGATAAAACGAAAAATATTTTTTGTAATTTTTTTACTTAATATTATCAAACCTGTTAAGATTATATTGTAATATAATATTAACAGGTAATTGCTAATTGTAACAGGTAATTATTATACCTGTTAATATAATATTGTTTTACCACAAACCTTTCTGTGTTTCACGAAAGGTGTGAGATAATATGATTTTATATTATCTCACTTATACTCTATCATCTTATACTACATGATAAGATGATTTTAT
>CM063506.1:84178951-84198951 GCA_032207245.1 Pardosa pseudoannulata
AATAAAAAGAGCAATCATAAAACTAATAATGTAAAAACTAGCTTTTATTTGTCTAAATTTTTCCAGAGTCTATGTAGTAGCCAAAAACATTCGGCTTCGTTTTAATGTATATACCGTTATTTTTGTATCCACAAACAAATCATGTTGTTACACTAACCCGTACTAGTACGTGACAAGCACTCAATTATCAATCATTAGAAAACGTACTAGTATGTGTCCTGCGCTCATGTACCAATCGTCAAAAAATGTACTAGTACGTATCCCGCATACAATGTGTTAAATATAAATGGTATGCTAATAAAATGAGTATATATTTTCAAAAACTACTCAATCATAAATCAGTTATTGTGTATATTAGTTATTGCTATAGCTAAAACAGTTTTAACAAGAGTACAAAAGGGAAACTGAATTATCACAAATTTAGGCTAAAAATTCAGTTTGATTTGTAAGCACAATTATTTCCTATTTCATCAAATTTAAGAAAGACATTTGGATGATTTAAGCAAATTAATGTATCTGTAGAAACATCAGGTATTTTCAGTTTAATAAAAAGCAATATATAATTTCAAAATCGGGAACAGTCTATTTTCTTTTGATCGATTTCTAATTAGCATTGCTTAGACGTTCTTCCATAAAGTCGATCACAAGATAAAAAAAGAGAAATTTTTCCTTTTTTCGTATGCATAGAATTCTCTTCCTTCTTAATTTTTCCAATTTTCTTTTTTCCATTTGTCACGGTTAAGAACTGCTATCTTTCCTTTGAGGTGAAAATTGTTTTCATTTTCAAAAATTCTTTCAGTCTATCTTTCTCTCATCTTTTTTTTTTTTTTTTTTTTTTTTTTTTTTTAAAGATTCAAGCTCGAGTTAAGCTTTTGAAACTAGTTTCTCTCTGCTTACCATTTTGGTATAAAAGTTTTTTCTCACACTTTTGGCATTTTGTATTTGTTGGGTATCAAGATAAATCATATCCGTCTGTCAGTAGGGTTTAAGTTTACTTTGAAAAGTTATTTCTTCTACATTTACAAAATGTTTTTTTTATTTGCTAGCTTTATTCACTTAAGTTTTTCATGTACTCTATTTTCTACAATGGCTACTTTTTTTGGCTAAAATTGGTACAATAAATTACAATTTTCAATTTTAATATTGATTATATTATGAAGCTATTAGTGACAGATTTTAAACAAGGTAAAGTAATGATACAAAAAGCTTGATTAATATTTATTATATTTTATCAAAGCTGACTAAAGAACTTTCAACAAATTTAACTAAATAAGTTTAATTGCTTAATTTTAGGAAGGAAAAGTATTTTGTATTAAAATTTTATCAAAATGTGTTAACATGATATACATATTTTGGTTCTATCTAGTTATTTAGATTTACTATATTTATATAGTGATTCATAGATAGAGATTTATATAGTAACTCTCCAATAATAATTAGATATACAGTGGACTATGCTTAATGTGATAGCGGTATATATATATAGGTATATATATATATATATATATATATAGATATATATATATATATATATATATATATATATATATATATATCAGTCCAGAATCTTGAGTAAAGTTTTTAATGCTGCCCTCAAAACCTTATATGTTAAAAATGATAGACAACCATGTTCTAAAGATAGGTTCTCAACGGCAGGTACCCAATGAGCGCTGAGACCTACCAGGGGAACGGTAGTGGATTCAAAGAAAAATGGTGGCGTTATGGCAGTTAAGGGGATCGGCCAGTAGACATAATACCTTTAAAAATCACAAATCAATCAATTAAAATAATAGTGTATGTTCAGTAACACATGCGATATTCTTTCAAGCATGAATTTCAGGGTCTACCATCGTTCAAACTGGGGTAGAATACAGATATTTTAATCGCATTTCCTTCATCGCAATTGGTTGAATTTGGGCATACTGCAATAGCTAGTTCACTGTTTAAGAGACTGTTCATTGGAGATTAACGAATGTTGTCGAACAAATGAAATTGGAACAGAAACAAATTATTAAAACTTCCGCAACCTCACCCATCTCAGCAACCATCAAAAGTACTCAACCACGGTGGCATCATCTCATTATATTTTTCATTCCTTATTAATTTTATGCTTAATTTAAAATTTTTAATAAACAGTATTTTTCCTACATTTAACGGCCATTTTAATTTAATTTTCCTGTGGAATTCTTAAAAGATAGATATAGGTAACGTGCAACAATCCTTTGACAGTTGTAAATTAACTGTTATCGGAAAAGGAGGGGTTCGAAATACTTTTTTTCTTGTAAAGGCGGCGGTGGTCTAGAAAATGGTTGAGATCGACTGTTCTTCAGAACACTCAGTGTTAAATGGATGAATTGTTACGATAAGAATTTTTATAGTAAATAATGAAAAACATGGTGAAAATGAATCAACATAACATGAACATAAAGAAAGTTTATTCTTCGGAACATTTACAGTTCTAAAGTATTTTGTAATTTGAACATATTACTTCGACTGTTAAGAATAATTCTCTATATCAGTTGTTATCTCAGATATTCACTTTGAAAAACTATAGCATAATGCAGTGCAACAATAATATTTTCTTGAAACAAGTTTCATTTCAACATTACTAAAAAAACCTATTATGTATTTAATAATTTCATGAAGAAGAAAATCTCAATTTTGAACAATTATTCCAAAAATATACATTAAATTGTACTCTACATTTAAAAAAATAAACATATTTCGATAAAAATCATTATTATAACAGCATATTTTTTATTACACTAAAAGACTATACTCAGGTTTTAGAAAAGAATTTCCTGTTGTACTTTGTTAAATTTTAAGAACTAGACTTCTTTTCAAGCAATATATATAAATAGAATAAAAATATAAAATGTACATTTTATGCATAAAAATGAAATTCTTCTAGCTACAAAATTATTTTTGAAGTATATATATATATTGTGAACTAAATTTTTGTACGAAAGGTTAGACTAAATATCTTGTATGTTACTTAAAAGTAAAGTTTTAAATGTGTTGAAGATTTTTACAAAAAAAAATCAAATTTTAAAATTAAGCATTTTAAGGTATAAATACAGTTATTTCTCCTAATAACATATTTAATTGGTTTATAAAATCTATATTTAAATTGAATTGAACAATTTTATTATACTCTTTCATAATTTATTTTAATTAAAAACAAATTGTATATTTAAAAACTTTACTTGAAATTTCTAAAAGATTTAAATCAAGGTTTAAATTAATTTTTTTAAACGTATATTTAAAAATTTATTGTATTAAATTTCATTTCTTTCCATTTGGTTCACTCAACTACACATAAATAAGTTTTAATTTAAAATTTCTCAAAATTACATTATTAAATAAATTTTAATATCTAGCTTAAGAACTTGTAATAGTTTTATTAACCCCTTAAAGCACGAATTTGTTTCGGAAAAACTGATAAAAAATGATACATTTTATGACTGAAAAAAATATATAGGTATAGAATAAATTATTTTTTGCAATTTTAGATCTGGGGGAGGGAGTGACTACAGTGGAAAAAGAGTTAAATGTTATAAAAAAAAATTGTTACTCAAACAAAGTGTAAATAATGTGATTGCATGTTTATTTTGAATTTTGCCCGTGTCAGACACGGGCAAATGCTTTAAGGGGTTAACAATCATCAAAGAAAGTCTGTTAAAATGGAGAAAGGTACTGTGTTCCCTCCTTTATTGAAAGTAAGTGTTTGGATGTATTGATTTCTCTCTCAGTTTTAAAGAACTATGGAAAAATTTCTATAATAAAATAATTTTGTACTGTTTTTCCCCACTATTATGTAGAATATGAAAGTTAATATTACTTTAAGTGATATTTTCCCTGTCGTTCAATTATATTTTTGTATAGACTTTTAGAATTGAGATGAATTACGGCTAACTATAAATTTTATTGATAAATCTGGTATGAAAGCGTTTTAATTAGAAAAACATCACTAAACAATTAAAAACTAAAATATTCTTTACCTTCCATTATGTTTAAAACCATTGACATAGGTCTCCAAGATTAATGAACCCAATAATGTTTTTTGCAACGTCAGTGACAGTTAACCATAGTTTATATGACTTGCCCTAAAAAAGTCACTTTAATTCCAGATAATTACCCTCATCTGACGCATTGAATAATGATATTTTGCATTACTTTTAGTGCACTTTTTATGATGCTTTTTTGTAATTTTATTGTTTGTATATGACCCGGAAGTTTTTATAATTATCTTAGAATTTTATTAATTACTTTTAATCAGTATTATTTTCAACAATAGTTAGTTTATGAAGATTATAAAATACATAGCAGGAATATTTTCCATTTTTTCAATTGAAATAAACAAACATATAGTGTTATATAAATTAAAATGTTATTTTTATAGAAGTAAAATGATGAAGTAAGCAAATAAAAATTTAAATACTTTGAATACAGTACAATATTTCTCAGAACAGCAAGAAAATTAGAGCCGGCTAATCGTTATTAACCCAACCAACGGTGGAACATAATCCCCTCTATAATAATAGCCTAAGTTATCTGTCCACCAATTTATGAAGCGTTTGGACCTGGAATGGATTCCCCGGTTAAGAACAGGCGATTAAATTTATCCACATAAAAAATAGGTAAAAATTACAATTTTTCTAGCATTATGACGTCATTCCTTTAACCATATCATATAATAATTTCTTATTTTAAATTATTTAAATATCTCGTGCATTATTTTCATACGTTTTATCACTGAACTTATTAAGCAAATAATTTTCTTTTATATTTGTATTAAATAATAGATTAAGTATGTAAGTGATAATTTTAAATTTAATCATCGATTATTTTTTGTTGCAATGAAAATTTTATCATCGGTATTAGCAACAAATTATTTTCCTAAAAGTCTAGGAGTCTATTTCACGGACTAATAAACATCTAGCGTTTAAGTTATATATCTTTGAAAATAAAGAATTTTTTTTGTGTGTTTGTTTTTTATACATAACCACACGGTTTGACTAAATGAATTCAGCCTGATTCTAAACTGCATTCACAATGTAGGGAGACTTTAGAGGAATATGGAGATAAATTATTGAGCGTGTACTAGATAATTCTAATTTAAAACACAAACCATTTTATTACCTGCTTCATAGGGTACTTTACAATGCTAGAAAATTAAAAATTTTACTGATCCCGTCATATGACGGGCTATATGCTAGTTCTCCGTTTAAATAGAAATCAATCGTGGTTACTCGTTAAATGATTTTAGTGAGACCGGCCCTTAAGAATCTTTACAAGTTCAAAAAAAGCAGGTGACCAACATATAAAAAGACTATTCAAGTATACTTTAACCCTTTAACGTACAGTGGTTTCAGAGCGAAACCACATGTTAAATTATTTTTCTGCTTTTGAAAGACATAGGATGGATTTTTAGGTCTTCTATATTTATGACATTTCCTACTCAGCGTAGAGTATACAAGAGCTCCATATTTCATTTGAAATATACGTGGTTAAACTTAATTTACTTGGAAAGGTCAGTAATATGATTTTTCCACTTATAACCCCAATTAAAAAACTATGTAAACAACACTTAAAAATTGGTTGTTTGGTTTGGATCTCCACGGTCTACTGTTTTGCAACACGCGGGCTAATCAGATAGAGACATACAGTTTAAAGCCGATACCGAATGGCTACGAACATCTATGCCTGCAGTGGGATTTGAACCCACGAATTCCGGTACCTAAAAGCAGCACTCTACTATTCGGACATCGTTAGGCTATAATTTTTTTTGTTTTTTTCTTTATACCTTTTTATGATAATCATTGTTTCCCCAACATAATTCAACCTTAATAAAATTATTTTCACTCCGTATAAGGGTTTTGCACTTTAAGCTCACTTCAAATTCCATTCCACCCCACCCCCAACAAGAAATGTCAAGAAAATATTCATTTATATTTATAAAGTTCATAGATACCATTTATGAACTAATTTCATTAAATTGCAAAGAATTTATATGAGTGACCTTTAAAGGGTTAAAAGTAATTTGTATATTTCCATGCAATATGAAGTACAAACTAATTTATATATAACTAATATAAGTCTTCAGCAGCATTTTAGCAAGAAAAACATTCCCAGTCATCATCAAGCGAAATTTAAAAAAAAAAAAACTGTTAAATTACAATGACCAGTTAAAACTTAGATTATCTTAAAATTATTTGAAACATCTTGCACTTTACACGCTAATAAATTATTGGGAAAAATCTTTTTATCTACAGCGCATTTGGGATGCAAGAGGTTCTGCATGGTAGTCCAAAATATTTTCCAATTAGTACTCGTTTTTTCATTCCCTTCCAACGTCATTTTCTTGTGTACCTAGAAAAATAATTATAGATACAAAATGGGATTTCTTATCCGTTTACACGTATAAAATGAATGAAGTTGGGACAACTCAAATGCACAGTAATTGTAATGATATAACTGACTTTATGAAATAATAAAACTATGTTCTCTTTCATGAAAGCTGAACATTAGTTTTCCTTCAGAATGAATGTTTAATATGTGGTCACTTCTTTCACAATGTAAGAAATTTATGTAGGTAGGTCAGGCAATAAGCTTTGTTCCACTCTTTCGTAAAAAGTATTGACGAAAGATTATTTTGAAGAATATGAGTGGCAACACCTCAGATATTTATCTGCATTGTATAACAAAACGTTTTAAACAGTGTCATATTAGTTTGTCAGAAAGTCAGTAGTAACTAAAGAATTTATTATTAATTTCCCACACATTTTCGTTTTTTTAAGCAGAGCAACTAACTCTTTCGCAGACTCTTGTACATTCATGTTATACAAAAATAACTTTAGCAATACTTTTCTTATTATTATCTACCTAACCCAGTATTTCACAAGTGCATTACACAAATAAAGGAATAGTGCACAAAAATTGGTCGTAATCAGGAACTTCAGATAAATTAGTGAGTGCAATGGATGGAATCAAACTCATTAAAAATATCTTTCGGTTACGAAGAATCATTATCCATCCTCAAAGTTAGCTGATGTACATGGCCATCTAGGTGATCTATACATAGCTGTAAGGGCATATGAAAGCAATCCACCATCTTATTTGAAATAAAAATAATAAAAGAAACATAAATCTTAGCAATTATGAACTTTAGATAAAGTAGTTAGTGTAGTGCATGAAATCCCCACCCTAAAAAACATATATTTTGGTTACGAAGAATTGGTTACACTTCTGTACAGTTACCTGATAATATTTGCAACTAGGTGTTCTATAAGAGGCAGTAAGTGCTTGAAAAGCAATCAATCATCTTATTTGAAAGGAAAATAATAATGAAACATAAGTGCTTTAAAAAGCAGAAATATTATAATAAAATTTAATGTAAACGATATTATTTCATTACTTTTTGACGTATAACACAAAACATTAAATTTAGTGGTTGCTTTATCGTTTATCTAAAAATAAATCTTTTTAAAACTAATATATTAAAATTAGCATAATATTTTTCTTTCATTGACGATCGTTTCTGAAATACAAGCCACAAATAAAGGGTTAAATCAAATGGAAGTATTTCTATACTCAACAAGTTACTGAATAAAAATCCAATAACAGTGTGAAAATTAAATATTAAAAAGGTTTAGGTATCAGATGTAATTTACGTAACAGTCACACTTGTCTGTTATTCTTTTATCACTAAATTAGCTCTTCCAAGTTAAGTATCTCCAGGCTTTATACGTAACATAAAAAAGTGTAATCTAGCTCAGTGTGAAGTTTCAGTTTGACATATAAATCTCTAAGCTATGTGCCAATCAACAAATCCAATTACCATGCTCTGTACATAAACGCATCAATTCATAAAGCAGAGAAAAAGATTTCATTAATTGAACTATTAATAAACAATAAAGGAAGAGCCTTTATTAGGAAGATTTTCTCCAGAAATTCAAACGAATAGTTTTCTGATAAGAAAATGCGAATTACTAGGCAAACGAATGAATGATAAAGACAAAAAGTTAATTATATTGTCTTAATTATGAGCATTACGTCCTGCGTCTTAAGAGAGAAGACGGAATTAGTTTAGGAATTACTTTTATGGAAGATAAGATAGTAAAAAAAATAGTTATAATTCTTTCGTAAATGAAGTTTACCCTGCATTTATCAGGAGCGATAAAGATTTTTGAAATCATTACAGAAAGTACCATATAATAAATAAACTTTATAATCAAGGAAATAAATTTTAAGCAGCTTTGTAAAGATTGGGATGGTTTGTCTTATAAAGCAGATTTCAACAATAAGTAAAATTTATCGAAAGGTTATTATATCAATTCATATATTAAAGTATAGCTATAAAAATTCCAATTTGAGAGCTTAATAATGGATATAAATGACCATTATAATACAATTCTTAATATAGAATACGTTTATAAACGTTCAAGCGTATATCTAAACACATAATTTTGCTTTTAATAAGAAAATTATTTATTTAAAAACAGCATATGTATAGTGGACAAAACGATTTATAGAAATATTGCATTATATATTTACTTTTAATTTCTAAACACGAATAAACAAAATCTTTTTCGGTGCAGACAGATAAGAAATCCATTCTAAATATGCGCAAATCTATTGTGACTCGTGTAAGTTTTACTTTATAATCTCAAGCGTTACACTTAATGCCTTATAAGCGCAATGTCTATGTACGAATATCGAATTTGACCTATTTCGATGTGACGTCTGTGCGTATGTATCTCTCGTAACTCAAACACGGTTAACAGTTGCAGTTTAATGGATTATATGCCCCAACTAAGGTGTTAAATCCAATGGAACATTTTTTAAACAAAACAAGTCTCTACATAAAAGAGTATGTATCAAATTTCTAAAAAAAGTTGTGTTGTAAGATATTATATACATAATATCTGCACTTCTTTTTTATAAATTTAATTAGTTATACCATGTTATGCACCAGGGTAGGATGAAAAGTTTCCGGCTTAACAAGGAAAATAAAAAAAGTTTATAGGTAACTTCATTTTTCAACATAGTTTCATTACAAAGCTATACACTTATTTCAGAGGTGCTACAATATTTGGATTCCCTCTAAGAATTTTCCTCTGAGGCCTTAAAGTAGGCATTTGTTGCTGAGATGAATTCGGTATCATATGAAAATTTCTATCCAGCCAGGATAGTTTTTCGAGTTGGTGAAGAGGCTATTGTTAGAGGGGTCTTATCAGGAAAATAGGGTGCATGAGGAAGAATTTCGAATTTCACTTCAGGAAGTTTTGCCATCACAATGATAGCCTTGTGGATGGGAACATTGCCCTGGTGAAACAGGACATTCTTGAAGTCCAGACCTGGTCTTACTTTATTTAACAAGGCAGCTCATAGAAGAAATTTGCATAATATTCAAAATTGATTATTCTGCGTTTTTCTAAATAATTCAGTAGTAAAAATCCCTTAGCAACCCCAAAAAGGTGTTGCTGTAATTTTTCTAGCAGATGGAACACTTTTTTGCTTTTTTGGTGTCTGTTTGTCCTTTGATTTTCATTGTTTTCATAAGTGCTTGGTCTCAGGAGTACATCGATGAAACCATGTCTCATCCACACTTACGAAACGTTGCAAAGATCGTTAGGTTTGAGTTGTGTAACTCCAAACATTAATCCGATATCACTATGCATTGCAGTTTTTAATCCAAAATCAGAAATGCGTCAACCATCTTTATTTCAACTTTCTTATACCTAAAATATGGGTTAAAATATGAAGTGTTCATTCTTTGGATATAACAACAAACACAGAAACTTCTATAAATTTCAATCGGGCTGATTTTGCTCTTCCAGTACATTCCATCGATAGTGCTTATGGTTTAAAACCTGCAACCTATGTTTTAACAGTTGTAAACGAAGGAGCAAATTCTCCCAGTGTATCATCTAGCTCAGTTTTAATATCCGATGGATATAAGCCTTTTTAAAACAATATTTTATCACATCTCGCACTTCAGTTTTCTCCATAGTCAATTCAAAACAAGAGATTAAAATTTTAAAACGTCCCAGTAGAAAAGCAATCAAATATATATGCTTTGAAATGTGCTGGAAGTATTAAAAAAGACAACTTTTTAAAATGCTTTTGTCAAAGCAATTTTCAGATCGCCATATCTATGTCAGGCCTGAAAAATGTCACCCCACCCTCGAATCTCCAGCCCTTATGCTTACTATAAAAGCGTATAATCATGCTGAGTGTCAATTTTCAATTTGAAGATTAAATCTCTAAGCTGTATGCCATACAATAAATACATTTACCATACACTCTACATAAATACACTCATTCATAAATTAAAGAAAAAAGATCACATTAATTGAACTATTAATAAACAAAGAGAGAAGAGCGTTTATTACCAATAGTTCCTCCAGAAATTCAAATGAATAGCTTTCTGATAAGAAATTTCTAACTACCAGCCAGACAAAAGTATGATAATGGTTAAAAGTTAATTATATTGTCTTAATTATGGTATTACGTCTTAAGAGGAAAGACGAAATTAGTTTAGAAATTACTATTATGGAAGGTAAGATAGTAAAAAAAAGTTATAATTCTTTCGTAAATGACGTTCAGCCTGCATTTATCAAGTGTAATTAAGATTTTTGAAATCGAGTTACAGAAAATATTATATAATAAATACTCTTTCTTATCAATGAAAGTGTTTTTATGGCGCTATGTAACAGCTGGATATACTTTTTCTTCTAACACGCATTTAGTAATAAATAAAATATTTGGTACAGTTATTAGTTATACAAATATTAAAAAAGTCATACAAAAATTATCTTTTCAAGGTTTACTATTGCATATAATAAAAGGTTATAATTTAAACCTTCATATAATATTGGTAATTAAGGCTAAAAATTTTCTTTTAACAAGTAAAATATGTATTTGACAACAAAACATGCATAAAGAGAAAAAATATTTATTGAAATATCACAATTAATAATACTATTTATATCCTTGTATGAAGAAGAGGATTTCTGGTAGGCAAAGATTTGTTGTAGAACTTTGAATTTTGCATTCAGGACTGTTAAAAATACTAATTGAACATTTTTATTTCTCTTTGCAATTCAACATCTATATCCTAGTAAATATTAATATGACAAACGTCAAATCTTACTGTGTCTAACAATGCAAAAAATATGCACGTATTCACATGCATTTGAATGACTGTCAATTACATTTATTCATCCCTAGGTATTAAAATATTATAATAATTAATCAAAATTAATAAGATATTAAATTATCGAAAAGTATATAAAGTTGGAAAAACATTTACAAAGGGAAATATTCTAATCACGGTTTCTTACATACTTGAAGAGTAGTTTGGCCAACTTTATGTGTGTGTATATATATATATATATATATATATATATATATATATATATATATATATATATATATTGCCCCGTGAATGGGATAAGAGGCTTAATTTAGCAACAAAAGAAAACATACTTATTTGTATAAAAATGTCTGTTCATTTTATAATAACACATTTCGTAAATATGTAGTTAATTAAAATTTAATTTCTATATAGATGGCCTTAAAGGACATAACACATTTTATACACAATGTAACAACGTTGGTAAATGATAAGAAAATATAAAAGTTGTAAAATAAATAGAAATAATGTTTTTAAAAAGAAAGAAAGAGAATTATATATAAATTATATATATATATATATATATATATATATATATATATATATATATATATATATATATATATATATATATATATATATATATATAAATATATATATATATGTATATATATATATATATAAATATATATATATATATATACACATATATAATATATATATATATATATATACATATATACATATATACATATATATATATATACATATATACATACATATATATATATATTATATATTAATATATTAGTATAAACTCGAAAGAAACACATAAACAATTATATAACCTTGATAAAACAGAACCTTGATAAAAGAGCTACAAATATATAACAGTACATTTCTTACTTGAGCATAAAATATTATTTCCTAAAAAGAATTGCATCTATGTTAAATTGCAGTAAATTATTCCTCATGACAAACTACATATATGCTGTAAGTTTCGTATAACAGCATAACAATTTGCAAAATTACTTTTTACTGCGATTTCCATGTAAATAAACAAGAAACTTAAATGTTCATTTTTATCGTCACTATACATTAGCAAAACCACAGTACACGCTATTTGCTAATATAAAATCTCACACTGAATTTAATGTTGACATCTTGTCTAACTTATACACATTCATTTTTAAATAATAAAACTGTATGACACGGCTTTCTTCATAATAAAAAATCAAAACTCAAAAGACTTAATTCCGAACACCTTAAACTCCAGAGTATAAAATCGAAAGAAACACATAAACAATTATATAACCTTGATAAAACAGAACACATATTCACTACGATTAACAATAAAATTACTTAATGCTTAATGAGTAAGCATTAATGTCCAATTCTTTATAAAGTACGTAGCCTTTTAGTTATTCATCTCTCAATACTCAAAACATACATTACAGAGCATTAAAATGTCGGGTGAATATTTAAAAATAATAATATAATGAAAATTCCAAAAATTATCTGCATTATATTGATTTTTATGTCATATATCTATGCAAGCTGCTGGAATAATAGAAGTATTTCACAAATTAGATAAAATAATTGAAAACGATGAAGAATTTATTTATCACTAGGAAGAACCGACACTAGGGATTACAAGGTTTAGGATTTTCAGTGTATAAGATTTTAACGAATTTTGAAACTTTAAAATTACTTTTTCAATGGTTTTCAAATATTTCATTTTAGCAATTTGTAAAATGATATACTTTTATCAGACCTATATCAGACCTTTATCAGTCTTTTTTCATAATAAATAGTCCAGACGCAATAGGCATTAAAATGCAAACACTGTAAATTCTAGAGAAGAAAATTGAAAGGAACACATAAATAATTTTATAGCCTTGATAAAAGAGAACACGTATGCACTGTGATTAAAAACAAAAATGAGTAATCGTTAATGTCTAATTCTTAATAAAGTGTATATCCTTTTAGTAATGCATCTCTCACTACTCCAAACACATTACAGAGCAATAAAACATTTAAATATAATAATGTAATGAAAATTCCAAAAATTATCTGCATGATATTGAGCTTTATGTCATATATCTATGCAAGCAGCTGAAATAGTAGAAGTATTTCAGATAAATAACATATTTGAAACCGTTGGAGGAATTTATTTGTAACATAAGAAATTACACTAGCAATTACAAAGTTTAGATTTTCAGTGTATAATGTTTAAACGAATTTTGAAACTTTAAAGTTACTTTTTCAATGGTTTTCAAATATTTCAGTTTAGCAATTTGTAAAATGATATACTTTTATCAGACCTACTAGGATAAATTGTGTGAAGCATGACTCAATACCGATACATTTTTAATATTTTTTAATAAGTTACCCAGTAGTCTAGGCTACAAATATATAACACTATTAGTACATTTCTCACTTGAGCTGTAAAATATTATTTCCTAAAAACAATAGCATCTGTGTTAAATTGCAGTATTATATCACTCATGAAAAACTATATAATTTTTGTAATTTTTATATAACAGCATAACAATTTGCAAAAGTACTTTTACTGCGATTTACATATAAATGAGAGAGAAGCTTAAATGTTCATTTTTATCGTCACTGTACATTAGCAAAACCACAGTACAAGATTAATGCATTATTGTCTAATATAAAATCCCATACTCAATTTAATGCTGACATCTTAAACAAATATTTAGAATGTGATTGGTGTAGTTAAATTTGCAAATGTAAAATATTAAATAACGTATGTTATAAAGTACGGTTCTAAAAACTCTCCATAGACGCAGTGATATTTTAATCCTAGCTTTGTTTAATTAGTGTAAGCATCAATAATTCGCATGATGTGTCTGACTTATGCACATTCATTTTTGAAGTAATAAAACCGTACTCCGCGTCTTTTTTCATAATAAATCAGGGATTCGAACCGTAATTTTTTTTGTTCCGGTTTTCGTTCCGGTTCAACTAAAAAATTAATATCGGTTCAGTTCCGGTTTTCGCTCCGCCAAAAATAACGGTTTTTGGTTCAGTTCCGGTTTTCGCTCCGCCAAAAATAACTGTTTTCGTTTCAGTTCCAAATGAATAATTTCCTTTTATGTATATTCTTATTTGTACTAAAAATATAATTCTATCATAAACAAAAAATGTAATTCTATCAAAATTTAGAAGATTTTATTCTTTTTTTAATTGGTACACTATGTGAATTGATACAAACAGCAGGTACGATAAGAGCGGCGAGCATTGGCATTGTTATCCATTATCAAAATCGCATTTGAGAACTAGGTTCATGATTACCCACATTCGTCGTTTGACTCTCACATCGTGCACTTGGCTTTGCAATAATTATGTAAAAAATATATTATTTATTTAACATATGAAAATTGCCTCTAATTATTAATATATCTTCTAACGTGGTTTCACTGAGATTACTTCTGTTGTCTCGGAGAATAAATTTCAAACCTGAAAACGCTCTTTCAACACTAACTTGTGTAGCTGGAGCTGCCAAAACCACCATTGCAATCTTATACAAGTGTGGATATGTAATTATAAAGTTGACGTTAAATTAGAAAATATTGATAAGTTGGTAACAGTAACAAAATGACTGAAAGATATATCGAACCGAAATAAACCGATATTTTTTTCGGTTCAGTTCCGGTTTTCGTTCCGACCAAAATAACGGTTTTTTCCGGTTTTCGGTTTTCGGTTCAGTTCCGGTTCGAAGCCCTGTAATAAATAGTCCAGACGCAATAGACAAAATCCAAACACTGTAAATTCTAGACAAGAAAATTGATAGAAACACATAAATAATTGTATAGCCTTGATAAAAGAGAACACATATGCACTGTGATTAAAAACAAAAATGAGTAATCGTTAATGTCTAATTCTTAATAAAGTGTATATCCTTTTAGTAATTCATCTCTCACTACTCCAAACACACATTACAGAGCAATAAAACATTTAAATATAATAATATAATGAAAATTTCAAAAATTATCTGCATAATATTGAGCTTTATGTCATATATCTATGCAAGCACCTGAAATAATAGAAGTATTTCAGATAAATAACATATTTGAAAACGTTGGATGAATTTATTTGTAACATAAGAAATTACACTAGCAATCACAAGGTTTAGATTTTCAGTGTATAATGTTTAAACGAATTTTGAAACTTTAAAGTTACTTTTTCAATGGTTTTCAAATATTTAATTTTAACAATTTGTAAAATGAACTACTTTTATCAAAGGTACTTGGATAAATTGTCTGAAGCATGTGTCAATGTTGATATATTTTTAATTTTTTTTAATAAGTTACCCAGTAGTCTAAGATACAAATATATAACAGTACATTTCTCACTTGAGCGGTAATATTATGTTTCCTATAAAGAATTGCATCTATGTTAAATTGCAGTATTATATTCCTCATGAAAAACTACATATTTTCTGTAATTTTCGTATAACAGCATTACAATTTGCAAAATTACTTTTTATTGCGATTTCCAAATGAGCGAGAAGCTTAAATCTTCATTTTTTATCGTCATTACACATTAGCAAAACCACAATACACGCTTAATACATTATTTGATAATATAAAATCCCATACTGAATTTAATGCTAGCATCAAATAGCAATAAATGTTTAGATTCTGATTAATATAGTTAAATTTGCAATTGTAAAATATTAAATAACATATGTTATAAAATATGGTTCTAAAAACTCCCCATAGCTGCAGTGATAGCACGGACATCTTAATCCTAGCTTCGGTCAATTACTGTAAACATCGATAATTCGAATGATATGTCTAACTTATGCACATCGGCCATTCCATGTCAACAGTTACTCAATGACCAAATTTTAAATCTAGTTCCCGTCACATGTGTCATATATCAAATTGTTACTAAACGTTCACTGGTTACAAATATGCAGTTGTTTTTATTTACTAAAGAGTAAAATAAATAAAAAATTACACTAAATCTAATTGAATTTTTATCAAATAATCCGATTGAATTTTTATTGAATTTAATATTATGGATAAAAGTTAGAACAAAACAATTAATTTATAATTTTTTAAATATGTAAAGATGAAACGGAAATTCTATAATTTTTGCAAAATGCTTCCTTGGGTGATGTATTTGTTTCATTAAAATATATATATTGGAAATATTAAATAATTTATAGAAAAAGGAATAATAACCGTATAGATGTGTCATACCCGTAACAATAGAATAGCCGACATTCATTTTTCAAGTAATAAAACCATATTCCACGTCTTTTTTTCATAATAAATATTCAAAACACAATATACATTAAAATCCAAACACTGTAAACTATAGAGTAGAAAACTGAAAGTAATACATAAATAATTATATAACCTTGATGAAAAATAACATATATGCCCTACCATTAACAATAAAATTACTTAATGCTTAATGAATACTCGTTAATGTCCAATTCTTAATAAAGTACATCTCTTTTTAGTAATTCATCTCTCACTACTCCAAACACACATTACAGAGCATTAAAATGTCGGGTGAATTTCAACTTCTTAATATTCGCAAAAATCTTTCTCTAAATGTCATTCAAAAAGACATTAATTTTTTTTCACTCTCTGACATAATAAAATGGGTGCCATTTTCCTTTCGAACGAATGAGATATTAATATTTTTGGAACACGGAACGATATCGTTAACTCTTACGCCGCTCTCATTTTATCATGTGAGAATGTGCGATGTTTCATTATAAGATTGTAAACTGATGAAAAGGTGGGAATATTCATTAGGCAGGATATTTACTATGAGAACTTCAGAGAGACTATTTAAAAGTGGAGAGAGACATTCAAGTAGCGAAAGTAAGCTAAACTGGAATGATGATTACTTTTTATCTGGGTTTGCTGATAACTGCTACATAAGGCTGATATATGACAGGAATTGCCTGGCAACTATAAAATAAGTATTGCTCAAAATAATCCTCAAATTAAAAATTTTAAAAAAGTTTATTAATAAATTCATTTAATTTATGTCTAAGTAAACTTCGTTTACGTTAGTTTATATTATATTTTATAACCATGATTTAAAAAAACATTAGGGCCTTTGAAGACCTTAATTATTATAGCAAACATTTCCAACTCGCCATAAAAAAAAAATTCTAATTCCTCTAGAGAGGATGATTTAAGTTCTTAAACAACGTTCTCGCTTTAAAAAATTATTGAGCACTGTAAATTCAAAGTAGTATATCTTTGATAACATAAAAATGCACACTGCATGATGAAAAAATCAAATTCACTTACCCACAAAATAACTTTTGTAATTTGTGTTTGGAAGTATATTTTTATATCAAATTGGAGTAAACTATGTGAGGTATTTCTGCAAACTTTAAATAAATTATAAATTAGGCTGTTTTGATGGAAAAGTAAGGAAATAAATTATTTTAACACTATTTAGTGCTACCACTTGTACATTCGTCTTAAATTTAATTAAATTAATTTAAAATTCCTCCATAACCTGCACGGGTATTCAATCCAAGGACCGAAGCCCAGTGGGCTGACTACGCCACATATATGTTGGCAGTGAAGGGTTTCGAGAGGCATTATAACAATATCAATAAGCACGAAATCCTTGATTTTTCATAAAAAGACATTTTCAATAGGATCATATTGTGAATCTAAACCATTCTCAAATCAACTTAATTACATTCACAAAATTTCATCACAATCAATCCAGCCTTTTAGGAGAAGTTCTAAGGATAAATTATACACACACACACACACACACATACACACACACACACACACACACACACACACACACACACATATATATATATATATATATATATATATATATATATATATATATATATATATATGTGTGTGTGTGTGTGTGTGTGTGTGTGTGTATGTGTGCAGTTTCCAGTTTACCCTTACATAAACGCATAGAATTTTAAAACTTAAATATATATAATATTTTTTCAATTTCCTGTAAATAAATAGTCTCATTAAAATGAAAAAAATGAGGTTATGGTACATGTATATTGTTTAGACAATAATATATTTTATTCGTAAGTAAAGAACATAATTTTCAAAAATGTTTACAAAACAAAAAGTACTAGTTCTGATTAAGGTATTCAAAAAGTAATAAACCTAATTTAATCGAAAGTTCCACAGGTAAGAAAATTGTTATACTTCTAAAACATTCTTAAAAATACATTTGCAATCCTGGATTTTTAATAAAAACACATTTTCTATTGGGCCATATTGTGAACCTAAACCATTCTCGAATCAACTTAATTACATTCATAAAATTTCATCAGAATCAGTCCAGCCGTTTAAGAGAAGTTCTATTACATACACAAGGACAGAAGATGTATATATATATATATATATATATATATATATATATATATATATATATATATATATATATATATATATATATATATATATATATATATATATATATATATATATATATATATATATATATATATATATATATATATATATATATATATATATATATATATATATATATATATATATATATATATGTATATATATATGTATGTATGTATATATATATATATATATATATATGTATGTATGTATGTATATATATATATATGTATATATATATATATGTATATATATATGTATATATATATATATATATATATATATATATATATATATATATATATATATATATATATATATATATATATATATATAAAGAAAATTTTCTATTTCCTCTAGAGTGGATGATTTAAAGTTCTTAAACAACGTTCTCGCTTTAAAAAATTATTGAGCACTGTAAATTCAAAGTAGTATATCTTTGATAACATAAAAATGCACACTGCATGATGAAAAAATCAAATTCACTTACCCACAGAATAACTTTTGTAATTTGTGTTTGGAAGTATATTTTTATATCAAATTGGAGTAAACTATGTGAGGTATTTCTGCAAACTTTAAGTAAATTATAAATTAGGCTGTTTTGATGGAAAAGTAAGGAAATAAATTATTTTAACACTATTTAGTGCTACCACTTGTACATTCGTCTTAAATTTAATTAAATTAATTTAAAATTCCTCCATAATCTGCACGGGTATTCAATCCAAGAACTTCTCCTACCGAAGCCCAGTGGGCTGAATACGACACATATATGTTGGCAGTGAAGGTTTTCGAGCGGCATTATAACAATATCAATAAGCACGAAATCCTGGATTTTTAATAAAAAGACATTTTTAATCGGATCATATTGTGAATCTAAACCATTCTCAAATCAACTTAATTACATTCACAAAATTTCATCACAATCAGTCCAGCCTTTTAGGAGAAGTTCTGAGGACAAATTATATACATACATACATATATATATATATATATATATATATATATATATATATATATATATATATGTGTGTGTGTGTGTGTGTGTGTGTGTGTGTGCGTGCAGTTTCCAGTTTACCCTTACATAAATGCATAGAATTTTAAAACTTAAATATATATAATATTTTTTCAATTTCCTGTAACTAAATAGTCTCTTTAAAATGAAAAAAATGAAGTTATGGTAGATGTACATTGCTTAGACAATAATATATTTCATTCGTAAGTAAAGAACATAATTTTCAAAAATGTTTACAAAACAAAAAGTACTAGTTCTGCTTAAGATATTCAAAAAGTAATAAACCTAATTTAATCGAAAGTTCCACAGGTAAGAAAAGTGTTATACTTCTAAAAGATTCTTAAAATACATTTGCAATCCTGGATATATAATAAAAAAACATTATCTATTGGGCCATATTGTGAACCTAAACCATTCTCGAATCAACTTAATTACA
>CM063506.1:84201451-84211451 GCA_032207245.1 Pardosa pseudoannulata
AACTGAGAAATCAAATTATATTGAATTGTAAAATTTATTTTCAGCAACCTCTTCAAAATTGTCATTTTTTAATCTTTAATTTTATATTTACTATTATTTTTTTTTCAAACATTGTGGAGGTTACTTTTAGTTTAAAAACAGAGCTAATAGTGTAGCTGAAAATTTTTGTTGAAAATTATATTTTACACGTGTATTTTGTAAATATAAAAAAAGGTGCCCTAAAATTAAAACGACGGTTCAATCCCGATTATTTTTCCATAAATTCGATATCTCATTGATAGCGCAATTCTTTTCTTATCTTCAAATGAAAACCAGTTCAAACACCTGTTCACACACCTGGACACAACAAGGGGTAAATAGATGTCTATAACATTCAGAAAAACTGGCGATGGCAAGATAAATTTACTCTCTTACTGCCAGTTCAATAACTTCAAGAGAAAACCAACCACAGTATGCTTAAAATGTAATGTTGGACTTTGTTTTGACTGTTTCCCCAAATTTCATCTATGATCAGCCTACTGCAATGTAAGTGATATTTGTTAAGTTTTAGTAGTGTATTGGACCGTTGTCCTATTTATAAGAAGGCCAATTACATAAAAAATTAAAAATATTTTTTCAAAATTTCGGTTTTATATACTTAGTTACACCATATTAATTATATGGATTAAGTTTTAATAACTTACAGAAATATTTAGTTGGTGTGGTACAATATTTGTTAAGGTGTTCTGAATTAAGTCTTTTGAGTTTTGATTATTTATTATGAAGATATCCGTGGAATTATTACTTTAAAAATTACAGTGCATAAGTTAGACATATCATTGCAGTTATCGATGTTTACACTAATTGATTAAAGCTAGAGTTTCAGTACTCTATCTGCAACTATGGGGAGTATTTTTTGAACCATATTTTATAATATACGTTATTTAATATTTTACAACTGCAAATTTAACTATCATAATCAGAATCTAAACATTTGTTTAAGATCTCAGTATTGAATTCAGTATGGGATTTTATATTAGCCAATAATGCATTAAGCATGTACTGTGGTTCTGCTAGTATATAATAAAGATAAAAATGAACACTTAAGCTTCTTACTTATTTACATGGAAATCGTAGTAAAAAGTAATTTTGCAAATTGTTATGCTGTTATATGAAAATTACAGATAATATGTAGTTTTTCATGAGGAATATATTACTGTAATTTAACATAGATACAATTCTTTTTAGGAAATAGTATTTTACTGTGCAATGGAGAAATGTACCAATATTGTTATATATTGGTCGCCTAGACTACTGGGTAACTTATTAAAAATATTAAAAATGTATTGTCATTAATTCATTCTTCAGATATTTTTTCCGATGTAGCTCTGATAAAAGTAGATCATTTTACAAATCGCCAATTTTTGATTTTTCGGTGTTACAAATAAATTAATCAAATATTTTATTTAATTTGTGAAATACTTCTATTATTTCAGCTGCTTTCATAGATATATGACATAAAGCTCCCTACAATGCAGATAAATTTTGGAATTTTCCTTATATTATTATTGCTAAATATTCTTAACACTTTGACACTTCAGTGTAGGATGACAGATTGAAACACAGTAATTTACCACGACTAACATTCCCTCCAAAATTAAAAGAAGTATGATACACTTAATGTATATAGTTTGTTACAACAACTAATAATAAAAGAAATTCGCATACGAGAGTTAAAGAGAGCGAAAATCTAGATTCATTTGTCAATAATAATCAATGTAGTCATCCTTTTACCTGACACCATATCAGCTCTTTACAAATTTTTACAAATTTACTAAATCTCGATTTTCCAGTAATTATATTTTTATATCAATCTCTAAAAATGTACCTCCTTTAATGTGCTTTTTTAAATACGTGATAACTGGAAGGTCTTAATGATCGATTCTCGACACTAAATCAGTTATTAATTATCTTTCTCTAGAAATTTCCAAAGCAGTTTATTACAGAGTTTCTGAAACTATAGCGTCATTCATCAAAAGCTTTAAAGTGAGATGATTTGAATTTAAAATTTTAATTATGAAATTTTTTTATATTTCTAGCTTTGAAATTTTTTATTCGTATTTAAACCCTTCTATGTTGCTTATACTTTAGAAAAGTGCATCAAAAAGATTTTTTCTTCCTAATTAGGCACGTTATGTGAACGAAAAGAGTTAAAAGGAAGTTAACTTGAAAAATAATACCTAATAATGCTTAAAACATAGTTGTTAATAAGTATTATTAACAACTATTTTTTCTTATTTTGGGAGCTTTAGGATTAAATGTATGGCAGTTCAAAATTTGTCCGGTGTAGTATAAAAACTAGCATGAATGGAGGATATACAAAACCTGCTTTAAATACAAACACAAATCAGTTTTATTTTGTTTAAATTTTAGCAGTTTTGAATTTACAATTACATCATCGTTGGACTGGGTGGGATTGGATGAGCTGAATGACTTTTTTTGTCTTATTTCACTAGCTTTTTTTGCCATGACACAAAAGCTCATTGAACAAAACACCATGTGACTTTATATTGTAAGGCAATGCAAAAAACCGTGATTTCTTATCCTCTTTGGAAAGTGATTTAACAGAACTTCATGAAATGATCCCACAAAGAAACATTAGATAAGCAAGAAAAGTGGTCCGTCGTTATTCTCAAAACTAATGCAAGATGACCATTGGCAATTCTGTAGGGGAACTATTTCTACTTGTACTTGAAAAAAAAAACGGCCCGATAAATACTAACAGACATAATTATAATTTCGCAAACAAGTTTTCGAGTTTTTCATACTTAACTAGGGAATTAAATCCCCTAAACTAAAATTCAACTAAATCCCCTTTTCTAGATATTTCTTTCTAGCGGGTACAATTGCTGCCCTCTCCTTTTATGATAGGTGGCGCTACAAGAGACATCTAAATTTCCCATGGCTCCACTCACTTTTTCGGTGTGTGTTTATTTATTATGTCGCTTTCCTTTCTGTGTTTTGTGATGTGTTTCAGTGTACTGTGTTATGGAACGTAACCAGCGAATAAAAATGGTTCCTGAAAGTAGACTTATTATTTTACAACAGCCTTTTGCGTAAATAAGAATCCATCTACATCCTTTAAAAATGAATTGCATTGCCTCCATTACATTCATTTGCATATATAATCATAATAAAGTAAGATTCGACTTTTATCAAAATCAAAGAAAAAAAGAAAAATTTGTGTTTCGAAATTAAAAATCTGCAAACAATATTTTAAATTCATTTTTTAGACTTAATTTTTACAGCTGCAGTACTATTCTTGTATATCATTTAAACGAACGTCAGCTAATGCCTCTTATAGTACTGTGAAATATCTGCGCATAAGATTCAATGAAAGCACGTAAAAGATCTAATACGCATTGAATTAAAAAAAATTGGACATTACAGAATTGAAAGAAAATTTACAAATCAATTCTGAAATTTTTACTTACAAATCTGGCGAATAAATTTAGACTGGGTGTGCCACAAATATAATTGATGTAGACTGCAAGCCTTGGACCATGATTAAGTGCACATCGATTGCGTAGTTTTACATAACATTTTTAATGAAACTAAGCAGAATAAACTGTTCCAATTATTTAAATACACTCAAATTCCAATATATATTCTATATACTATTCCGTTTTATATTTTCATAGGACTAATACATTAATACTTTTGCTGCATACAGTGGGGCACAGACTGGATGGGCCACAGATATAATTGTTTTAGGCTGCCAGTGGTGGACCATGTTTAAGTGTCACATTAATTGAGTAGTTATACATAACACTTTTAATGAAACTAAACAGAATAAACTGTTCCAATTATTTAAATACACCCACATTCCAGCATATATTTTACGTATTATTCAGTTTTATATTTTCATGAAAATAATACATCATTGTAAGTTTTGTATACATATGTAGTGTTAAAGACAAATATGTTATAAAACCATTCCTTTAAATTTTGGAAATAGTTAAAATGATTAATGTTTCCATATAAGACTTTTTTCCTTGATAATTTCTGTTTAATGTTTAACTCGTTAAAATGCCATTTAATTCGACTTATCTTCAGAGTACAAGGCAAAAAATATATAGGTGCTGATTACGAATGGCAAAAAAAAAATAACATATATTATTCTTAGGAGAAAATGTCATACATTTATCATGACATTATTATAAATAGCACTTTTATGGAAGAAACCAACCTTCTAATACGAAAATACCTGATTATATGATTTTAAAAAAAATTTTTATATTTTATTATGTTTTATATTATCGTATTTCGTGCAAAGTGTGGCATCGAAAGAGATAGCTATTATTCATAGCTTTGTGAAATACTTAAAATTTTAATGAGAGGATTTCATTCATTTACTTCTGAAATGGTTCACCTTTTTTTCTAATTATATAACATCAAAGTATCTTAGTAGCGTATGTCATAAATGTAATTATATTGAAGAAATCTAAAAGAAATTCTCATAAAAATGTTTCAGTAAAAATCGTGATTATGATATTATCTGCGTAGGAAGAAAAATGCTATTTTTATAATTTAAAAATTTTAATTAGCTTTACCTCTTCAGCTCCCTAATTGCATCTGGAATAAACGGCAAGGAAATTAAAAAATACCGATGATTATTTAAATTTAGTCTTTTTTTTTCAATACAACATATACATATATATATATATATATATATATATATATATATATATATATATATATATATATATATATATATATATATATATATATATATATATATACATATATATTTTCTTTTACTGCTCCGAAATAGAACATGCTGTATGTAAAAAAAGTTTATTTTTTACAGCGCCTAATTATGTCCGGGATGCACAACTGAAAATTAATTAACAAACTACTTCAAAACCACCCATATAAATTAAATAATTTTTCAAAATCCTGTAATTTGAGAAGTTGATATTTTCGACTTTCCATCTGGCTAAAGTTTGTTTTTGAAATGACCGAAAAATGTATTTAAAGACTGTTTTCACCGTCATCGAAAAAAAAATACAATTATTTTAATGCCTACATAGTTTTAAATTAGCCAAAATATAATTTAAAGACTATTTTTACCTTATCAAGGAATGTTATAATTATTTTAATGTCTAAATAGTTAAATATTACAAAAGATAATTAGAAGAAGGAAAATAATTACATCATTTTTCACAGATAATTAGGTAATTACTATAAAATCTGATTGTTATTTAAATTTTATTTTAATCTAGATATTACTTTAGTTAACGAAACCATTAGGCTTTACTTTATCTATAAAACATGAAAATAATATTATTGAAACAGATAAAAAGTAGAGAATTTTAAAGATTATTATAATTTAAATCTTAATAGAAGAAATCAAGTAAGACTTTATAGAAAGATGTATAGGTATTTTATATAAAAGTCACATTTGGAGAATAAAATATATACCAGAAATTATTTTGACTAGTTACACTATCGAATGAATGATGCAACAGATTATGATGATACTATTGCTGGAATAATTATTAAATTTAAGCATGTAGCAATTGTTGACCATATGTGCGGAATAAACATCTTAAATAAAAGCTCCAAAGTCTATAGTTATTTTATTAACAACACAAATAAATCAAAATCACAGCTCCAAGTAATCATGGCAATTAGTACACTGGTGTGCAAAACTTAAGCAACAGGTGGGATTTTTGCCATAACTCCACGAGAAATCATCTGAGAGACATGAAATTCAGAAATGAAGGAGAATATTACACACGTAAAGAATGACGAAAACATCGGCGCTGAAAAAGGAATACCATGCATACGTTATTGGATCAAACATAAATAAGCTTTATTGAACGCATAGTATCGTCACTCATGATTGTCTATCCAAGAGGAAGAACAAGAAGATGTTCCTTAATATGGGATATGCCCTCCACTAACTGCAATGGTTGCTTTGCACCGTCTGCACATACTCAGAACCAGCTGGTCCAACATTTCTTGCGATAGGAGTGTCCATTCCGCAATCAGTATCTGTTTGAGTTGTTAGGTGTTCTCCGCTGGATGTAAGCGTGCTGCAATGCGTCTCCCCTTCACGTACATTATACTCTCCTTCATTTCTGAATTAAATGTCTCTCAGATGATTTCTTTTGGAGTAATGGCAAAAAACCCACCTGTTGCTTAAGTTTTGCACACCAGTGTATCTCCATCTAAGTACTGGAATACTGTAAAACAATATCATAAAAAAAACATCGAAAAATTTTAAAGATATAACATATGTTGCTTATTTTATTGAAACCTGTGATATCAGTCACAGGAAGTAAATTTGGAGAAATGTGAAGCTAAATGGATGTTCGGACATAAGCAATTTGATCCACAGTTAATATGAATATACAGATGCTGATATACAGAACGATAACAGAAAACTATTGTAGTAACAGCAACAAAATGCGAATTTGAATTTGAAATTTTTAAACTATTTTTGAAATTGAAATTTGAATTTTGTGTAATGTTCATAATAGCGAAAGTAAAAAACCGTTGTGCTCTCGAAGCTTCGGCACAAAATGATCTGCGCTCATTATTTTCGAAATGTCGCTATTAATCAATTAATGCTATGTTTCTTTGTTAAGGAATGCTGAAACAGAATCTGTAGAAATTGTATAGTTAATCGATACGAATTTTCCTATACAGATACTGCATTTATCAATTTTAATCCATTCTACCGAAGTTTCAACCTCATACTATTATTTATAATTATATAATTGTTATCAACATTTAGAATTTAAAATAAAATTCTAAAACAAATTCACATTTTAATTTCATTCATCTGTAATTATAAATTCAGCATATATATATAGACTGAAATAATGACGAATAAGATTTACATATTACAAAGCTGTATTGTACAATGCTGTTCTTACAAGTAATACTAAAAATATATAATAAATAAGTTTTGCTTTTTAATAAATGACAACCTAATGATGTCGAAATTGCCACCTGATCATGAGGAAAATGTGTGCTTTCCAAAGTTGCTTAAATGCCATATTTGTTTCAGTTTGGGTCGTCCATCATAAGTTCGATTTAAGATGCTTATCAATATATATTCCGCATGTTAAACTCGGATATGAATGGATTAATTCCATGCCGCTTTTCTTTATCGGTTGCAACCATTAATGTTCTACACCCTAATCACAACATCCCAAAATATCCATAATCCCTATCATATAGAGCCGAATTAGTTGATAGATTTAGCATGGTGATCATATTTAAACAAAATAAGCTAGATGTCTATATATATAGCCAACTGATTTCAATTTAGAGTGTAGTGAGGCAAATGCGTCAGCTAACTTTTTCTGTTATTTTTTTTATATCTACTACCACTTAATAGATATAGAGTAAAATAGGTATTTACTTATACTAATACACCTTAACGCCCTGTTCTTTTCGATTTTTTTCGTTTGCTTTAAACTGATATTTTCTGTCTTTGAGACACTGAATAAATCATACACTGCAAAAACATTTAAAAAAATATATATATTAACCACGTTATATGAGTGAATAGGATGTGATACATTTTTTCATTAATTAAGAATATTTGTTTTACATCTAAAACCAAATATACTGTTAATATGTTTTAAACTAAGAAACGGAAAGAAGACTCTAAGTTCAATTTATTCGCACATCATGTTATTCACTTGCTTTAATTCACTCCACCAGTTTTTAATTATATGTTAGTTATTACTTAGGTACCTAAACATAGCATGTACTGCTCTACAAAATGTAAGAAAAAGTTTTAAAATATCTTAAAAATGGCCATACATCATAATTCGTACCTCTCCCGATTTTTCTATATCGTTCCGACTTAACTTTCCGCTCTCTTTGAGAGGGAGGAGCATTTTATGCATTTTTCTCAACTGAAAGTAACTCTGATATCATCACTATCAAGTCTTCTCAGATCGTGATGGCGTGGTGCATCCAGTAGGGTGTCTGCCCAGCTATAACTCGCGATTTCAATTTCTGATTTCTATATCAATAAAAATGTTTTTCTTCATGGTTTTTGTACGGATGTCCCTGGCCGCAAAAATATGTGTTTTATTTCTATCCCTAAACTTTCTACTCTCTAGTTTTGTGTCTTGAACTCACGAATCCACCTCCCTATCCCCTCTTTCCTCTTTTTAGTTGTTTTATCTTCTGCTCGTTGTCATTTTATGCTTACTGTTAGAAATCTCTAGATTAGAGGGCTTGGCCCAAGCAATCCAGTTGAACTACCATCCTGAAGATCCTGAAGATGTACTGCTAAATTAAATGCATGATGCACTAAGAGCCGGTCTCACAAAAGTCGTTTAACGACTAACCTTGATTAACTCATGGTACTAACCAATGGCGGTAAGCAATTGTTCGCTTAATCGCGATTAGCTGTTAAAAGACTTTAATGAGACCGGCCCTAAGAAAAGTATGAAGTTTTTGTTTTTCAAATACAAAACTACATTAATCTTTTTTTTTTTAGCTTTTGGCTACAGACAGGTGTTTCTCTCTCTGCACCCTATCTATTTAAGGGATCAATATGCATAGATAAATTTTAGATAGCCTAAAAATCCACTGTCAAATGTTAAAATTTAAAAGTTTTCTTTCCTGAGGAGAGAATTTCCTTTCCCTTCATGCACTGTACATTTGATTTCAGAAAAAAATTCACTAGGAAAAATATATCTTCCCTCTTGAGAATAAGTAAAACTAGAGACTTTAAAAAAATGAAACATATGTATAATGTTTGTCACTCTGATAGCAGGAAAAATTAGTTAACACATCTTTATCGAATTCATTCAGATGAAAGCTCAAGGACGTCACCGGAATATTATTATTAAGGGACTGGCAACACTAATTTTTCTTGATTCGAGTTCTTTAAATTTTTAAATGTAAGAAATCTAATCCACCAAGCAGAACAAATTATCAAAATACCAGCTAATATCCTAAAAACTTTTTCTTAAATCAATTTAAAACCATATTTTTAGAGTGCAACTTCAATTTCCAAGCATATTTCAAAGAACATGCATTTTTCGATGTGTTTTGCTTTGTCGAATCTGAATTCTTCCATACAGATTACGGAAAATACATATGCAGTCAAATCTGGCTATTTTAAGTTTGGTTAGTTCGGCAATTTCTATCAGTCATAATGTAAACATTCCCTTTGAATAATCATAATTATAATATTTTGAATAATAACATTGTCTTATATGAAGTAATGTTAATATTACGTGGTGGATATAAGAAAAATATAGGGGAATAATTGGTTAAATTGGAGAAGAAAATACAGCCTTTTCCCCCTTAGAACTCATGAATGTTTTTAGGATTTGTAAAATTTAAAGTTTTTATCTGCATTATTCGGTTACCATAATACATCTCAAAATCACCGTACATTTGCATAGGAATATTAAAATAGTTCACGAAATATATTAACAAAAACTACAACTTTAATTTATATCGTCTTTAATTGTAGTAAAATGCCACTGATCTATATTAAAACATTCAAATATAGAACAAAAGACAAGGAAATATGCTAAAAAATATTTTTAAAAAATTAAAAATTAAAAGAAGCACTCCACGTCTGAAAAAAAATTGCCAATGTCCAAGAGAACGCTGCATTCTTTTCCTTCCTTCTTTCTACTCAGGCAACCCTATACTTTTTCCATTATTCTGTGCTGATGATTCCATTGTCCTTTGCACAATGCGTCCTTTCCCGGCTTTGCCCAGAAGGACCGGGACTCCAAGGATGGTCCTGAATCGCCTCCTGGAGACTAATCACAACTTTCCAAAACTTGGTGAAGTTTAAGTGCAATCGCTTTCACTGGCCACACCACACTAAAAAAGGTGAAAAAGCAAATACGATCTTATGAGGGAAGTTCAAAATCCAGATATGGGTAATTATGATCATGTTATAAAAAATAAGACAATTTGTTAGAATAAAATAATATTAAATTGTACGTAATTAATGTTAAAT
>CM063506.1:84216451-84223951 GCA_032207245.1 Pardosa pseudoannulata
GTGTTTTTCAAGGTGTATAAATAGATTGTATTAAGTTCTTGAAGACTACCAAAAACTGTGTACCCAATCTCTGGTTTTAGAATTACAGATGCTATATGACCTCAAGAAAACACTTTAGCCGGCCATATTCGTTGCGTATATATTGCAACGTACTAAATACATATTAAACTAGTATTGACATTCTTATTGATGTGAAAGAAATAATTTCTCGAATCAGAAAAGGATTAAACTTAATTTCACCAAAAATTTCATGTGATACGTGTAGGATCTTATATCTGTAACTATTAATCTTTTAATTTTTATATTCGTCTAATTGTGCTTGTTTGGCAACAACAAAAATATCAAGCAATGCTTGAGTTTCAGGTATAAAAAAATAATAAATATAAATATTTAATTCGCGATATTTCATTGGTGCAATCTATGACGACAGCTAATAACCATGGGTGACCTAGGATCCCTCGGATTCATTTTTAACAAAAATACGGGTAACAGAAGTAATATTCTATTGAAAAATGAAGCGAATGAAGTATGAATGCCTATTCTGCTTATGTACCGAGTAAAACCATATAGTCCGATGTAAAAAGTAAGATACCCGTTTCAAGTAAATAATATCGCAACTGCAGGCAATAGATTCAATTATTTAATTTACCTGCTAGGAGTAAAGGATGTTGAAAACATTTGGGCCATTATTCGAGACACCTACCCTGGTAAATATACCACTGCTTAGGGACGTTATTTAAACACTTTTAAATAAAGTAAATACAAATTAATGAATTATTTAGAGAACTCAGATTTTCTTTTCCATATTTGGATAATATTTAAATATGTCAAGTTTTGAAAAAGAATATGAAACACTTTACCCTTTCGTGGGCCTTGGGAAGTTTACTTCCCATCTACAAGGTCTTATAAAATACACTTGTGTTATCACAAAACCAACAATAATATATTTGTCTTGCTATTATAACGGTGGGGAGACTAATTCCCGCTTCAATTTTGTGCTACCATATATTGTTCGATCGACTGAAAAAATTAGCACGTCTGTTTTGAAAGTTTGAAAACGTAATGTGAGAAATAAATGGCCCACGAAAGGATTAAAATAATTTTTTATGAATCGACCAAATATGGATTGAAACTTAATATTGTCAAATATATTTGTAATGGTTTCAAAATTTTAGGTATGTTAATTGCAAATGGGGGTTTAAAATCTCTTATTTCAAAAGTTGAAGCTACTTTTAATGCTAATTTTATCGTACTCATCTCAGAATGTCAATGCTTTACCGTAGCTTATTTTAAAAACCAATCTTGTATTGAAACCATTTTACATGGATACTTAACAGATGCAAAGAAATGACATTATTGTAAAAAAATGCAAATCTATTAATAAAAGGCTAAGGAAATATTTCTTTAACTCACCCAACCACAGAATTACCTTTTTGATATGCACAAATAGCTTGGATTTGGTTGTAGGTTCAGTTTTGCAATAGCTGGAGAATGGAAGATGGTAGCATATCAGATTTTGTTCTTAGAAACTTAATCTAATACAACAAAAATACAGTATATACTGTCATGAATTTAACGAAATTCATCTTTGCATTAAATATTTTAAACATTTATTACACGGATAAAATTACACTGAATACTGACCATAAATTCTATTTCTTTGCATTTATACCCACGCATTTGTAGCGCAAATCAAGCAACTTCAATAAATTTCAGAATTTATAACAAATTATTAACATATTACAAGAGAAAATAATTAATAGCAAATATAATGTATAGAATAAAAAAATCATTTGCATTAATTATGGTATAATTACCGAAGAACAAATCAATAACGGTGGAGTTAATAGTTTACGGATTACTCATTATTTGCAATTCAAACAATACCTTTTACCATCCATTAACTACTTATCCAGTAATTCCAGTAACTATTTGTTAAAGTATCACTGAACACAATGCAACTGTAAATAACATCAAAAAAGAATATTTCTAAAAGTACTTAATTTATCTTACCCTATATATATTTCTTACCCTGGACTCGTTGCAACATTCGTTCTTATAATAAAAGGTATTCAAACACATCTCCTTTAGGACAATTTGAAGAGTCTTTCGAAAGATAAAATAGGGTACATACAGATCTGATCGTGTGTTTACCTCTATTGGGATATCATACTTACCAAATCAGTAGTACTGATTCCTTTTCTAATTGAATAGAAGTAATTTTAGTCAAAAACATTTCATTAGAATCTACACCTGAAGTTTTCCTTAGCAACTTTATTCTTTTCCAAGTAGCAACGTTTCTTATTTCTAAGTAGATATGCGACAGATGAAGAAGTTTAGATTATCTGAGATGTTTATTACCATGTTCTGGATATATGGGATTAAAATACAAGCTCGATGGTTTACCACCTACAGAGCAAAGAAAATACAGTGTTTGGACCGTTTACTGATGACACCAATATAAGCTCAAACCTCTGAATCTTTCCACTTTGTTCTTAAGTTTGAGGTTAATTTTCTGTCTTGAAACCAATTAATCAATTGCTTAAATGGTTCACGTCCTAGAGATTTTTTTCTGAATACTCCAGAATATAAATATTCTTGAACTTCAATATCAAATGTAACTTTTGAGACCAGTTTAATCCCAACCAAAGTCTTATTCAAAATTATTAAATTTAGGTCTGCTGATAATCCACTCTCACCTTAATCCTTAGTGTACTTCTTAAATATCCGGTACTGCTTCTTATTCGGAGATCTAATTAGTAAAATGAAATATTTAAAGAATCTATTTAGAAAATTCTTCTATATAGTATAAACAAATGAAATTCCGTTCACTTGTTATATTGATACCAAAGTAACACCAAAAAAGGTTAGTGGAATAGCTTGAATGGGAAGTCAATTTTCAAACATTTACAGAATTTTTAGATTTTGAAACCATTTTTATTATCAATATCCTACGTGATCTTTTGTAGGAGATAAAAACAGATTCATAAAGTATTAGATTAACACAATTTCAGTATTAATGCTTTCACCAAAAAGTGTTCCATTTTTTCCAATTTTCTCTTAGATTCATTTCGAAGATTTTACTCATAAAGTAAAATAAAGTAAAACCATTTTTATTATCAATATCCTACGTGATCTTTTGTAGGAGATAAAAACAGATTCATAAAGTATTAGATTAACACAATTTCAGTATTAATGCTTTCACCAAAAAGTGTTCCATTTTTTTCCAATTTTCTCTTAGATTCATTTCGAAGAAAGGCGAAATTTTACCTCATAAAGTATTGAAATATTTTAACACATGAAAGAACACCTTAAAATAGATTTAATTTAAATTTTCTCGGTTACCTTTTAAGTATCACTGTGGTTACTTTTTATTTCAAAGTAATTCTGATCCAGTTTATTATTGTTTTTCAGAAAGTTTTGCACGTAACAGATAACGCAACTTTCAAATTTCCTAGTTTTGTGTGAACTTTATCTATTATAAGCGTATACAAGGCTTGGAGGTTTCTGCTTTTGATCAAGCTGTAAAAGTTGAGAAAATTAAAGTACACTATTATATGCAGTAAAAATGTATAAAAGGTTCCAAAAAGCGGGTTTTCGAAATAAAATATTCATCTGATATTTCGAGAACGACGCTCTATAACGCTTCACTGGATTCGTTGATCTTCCATAAAACTTCAGTTCTGAAACAGTTTTCCGGAACAAAAGATGTCTTTTATAGGAAAAATGTTAGGAAATTGGATCTAGAAAGTAAAAATTGGAAAGAAAGAAATCTTTGAAAGACCCGAAAATCGTGAATTATAGATCTTTGCATGATAATACACGTAGAGAGTTCTAAAAAGTTTTAAAATGCTTGTATAAAAATATTTTCTAGTTGAATGAATATCTCTTGAATGAATACACCTCTGTAAATACATTAGTCGGAGTGTGTGCGTCATTTCTTTGCTATTAAAAGTAGTAAAAGAACCATAAAACAGAAAACAAAACACCTTGTGTGCTGTAATAATTGTTATTAACCTTTTAACTTGTTTGCCTGTGGGCGATAAGGAGACTCATAGTTACACATTCCCTTTGTTTGGTTTGCCCACCTATTTAATTCTCATAAAAATACTTGTTTTAACATTATTAAAATAGCATTTAGTAAATTTATGAAGTGGATGACTAGGTTTATAGATTGACAGAAGGATGATTTATAGAAATCAAAGATGTACAAGAGTCTCTGCTTCAAAAGTGATAGAATCCAAAAAGGTACGAAATGTCTGCCCTTATTATAACTTTGGCTTTTCATTACACCACGCTTCAAACTATACAGCCAAATAGACCCCTGCCTAGTGTGAGAAAGCATAAAATGCACTATTTATAGCATAAAATAACTTTTTGTAAGATTCTAAAGGATTTCTGCGTAGCATACGGGAAAATGAAATATTTGATTGGCTAAATGATCCAAAGTTAAAACACACATGGTGCAACGAAAACTGGAAAAGCTTAGTTGGCAGAGCCGTAATGTGCACCGTTCAAGCCTTAGCCGTGAGATACCGTCGTATTAAATAACAGAGGACAGTTCAGGTAAAACAAGTTCATGTTCACAATGTCTAGTTCAAGCGATACCTCTGGAGGTGGTCTACAAAGCATTAGAGTATTCTACTTGTACGTTTTTTTCCAAATTACTTACACCCTCTTTGAAGTAAAAAACATATTTTCATCTTACCGGTGCTGTATTAGAGACACCCCTTCTCCTTCAATGCAGTTGCTTTCAGCTCACATTGTGGTCTTGTCCAAATGATATTAGAAACAACAAATTGAAAAGATTCTCATGTTTATATTTAATGGATGGTGACATTGTAGATGTTGACTGGATGGAATATCTGTGCTGTATGGAGAGGATTTTAAAACTTTCACACTATATTTCACTGTTTAAACTTATGTGTTATATATATCAAACTGTTATATACATATATATATATTGTTTTATTCATTAACATTTACTTTTTAAAAATGTTTTTCTTAAGATTTAAAAGAATATTTACATATTTCATATGATTTTCTTTTATTGATCTTTTTAAAAATGATTAAAGTAAATTTCAGTTATGGGTGTTATTTATGTCTTAATCTTTTATCTTAAACATTTTTAATAACATAAAATGTTCTTGTGAATTTTTCACTGATATATTTGGACGATTTTCGTAGACATTTTATATATTGACTGGATGCTTAATGTAGTCTGCGTTTTGTTGTGGTTTAGGTTTGGTTTGCTTTGGTTTGGAGCGCTACGGTCTACTGTTTTGCACACGAGGACTAATGATACCGGGACCTACTGCTTAAAGACGATTCTGAAAGGCTACAAACACCCATGCCAAAGTGGGATTCGAACCCACGAACTCAGGTACCGATGATCAGCGCCCTAACCAATCGGCCAGCGTTCAGCCTTTGCTGTGGTTTAACATTCTAATTAGGAGAGAAATTTAGTGAAATTATAAGAAATATTTTTTTTTAATTTCAGAAATCTGACAAAGAGTTAGCACAGTCGAGAATAAGAGAATGAAAGAAAAAATTGCTGTTAATTGAAATGCAACTGTTCATTTCTCTAAAAAGTTGTGATGAAGTTTCGTGGTGGAACAAAACATGTAACTTTTAAAAATAATCTCTCTCTACATTTTATGAATAATTCCCAATTATTTCTTTGGAATAACATGATTGGGCATACATAGAATTGTGTACCTCTATATACAAAAGTTGCTATTTTTATTTCTGGCCTTGGCAACAGTAAGTGTTGCTAGGCGATTTCAGACAATTTTAATCGAAATTTTGATATTTTTAAACATAAATTCAGCAGACGATTTACCATTATAGCTTTATTTGTGTTATTGACAGTAAATTGAAAAGTTCTTTTCTTTCAAAAAATGGAATTGAATCGTGAACATTTTCGTGTCATAACTTTCGACGTGGATTGTCAAGAGAGTGCTTCGATGAACTTAATTCTTTACACAGCGATAAAGCGCCATCCTACAGCACTGTAAAAAATTGATATAACGAATTTAATCGTGGTCGATGTTCGATCCAGGACGAATCCCGTGCACGTAGTCCAAAATTCGTTGTTGTTAATGCATTCAAAATGCATGTTTTGGAGTTACCTCAATCGGACTGGAAAAAGTGCTTTGAAAATTTGTTCGCAAAAGTGTATTGATCATCATGGAGAATATTTTGAAAAACAATAAAACCAATTTCGATCCTACATATTTGTTTTTTCATTATTAGGCTAGAAATATAAATAGCAACCCTCGTAAAATATCAAAATATGAACCTGAAGGGTATTATGTTGTAAAGATTTCTATATCACGGTTAACCTCTATATATAAATAAGATTTATTAAGGAACACAATAGAAAATAGCAAAGTTATAGATGAAAGAACAAAATATCGAAGCTACTCACAAAATTATAGTCAGGACTAAAATAAAAAAAAACGCTGAAGTATACGGTTTAAAAGAACCATAAAATGCACTTGCGTGTTAGATAAATGACTTTGTGTTGAAAAGAACGTTGACACTATGTAATGTATAAAACGATGGGTATACTGTTATGCCAATACGAGGTATATATTTGAGACAAAAGGTGTTATAAACATCAATAACATTAACGACGTCTGAATCTACAAATAAGAATCTTTAAAAGAATGGTTTTTATGTTAAAGTATCTATACTGACCGCATCGACAGCATAAATGATATTTTTCATATTAACTTGTGCACAGATATCTAACTATAAGCCTTTATTTACTTTCAAATAAAATTCAATATCATTTTTCTGTCATTAATCAGGAAATATTTTTTTATTCGATAATTCTCATAGCTTTGTAACACTACCCTTCAGCTACATCTCGAAATTCGATGGACGGAAATCGATAGCGGGATTCGATATCTATTGATAAGAATAACTCGCTTTTACATTCATTTGTATAAAATACGCGTAAAGGGATAATATAAAAAAAAGATTATTAAATGGATTTTAAGAGAAATAAATAAAATAACCAAAAGTTTATTTATCACGTTTAGTAAATTAAAATACACGTATTCGCAGAAATTTTAGAAACTATCTAATTAAGCGTAATAAACGTTAACTCAAACAAAACTATACACTCCAGGTGGGTCATGCAACAATGTTCACAGTTTTGAGAGAAAAATTAACGTGATACAAATATAAGTTCTAATCGCAGTCACGCACTCACAATTTTGACCGGTATAAAATAAATCCATAGAAAATTTATGTATATAAGCAACAAATATATTCTTACTTACTAGTAACATAAAAATCTAAGAAAAAATACGACAATAAACATTTCAATTCAAACATGCGTTTTTTGGTTATGAACTTACAATTAAATAAATGTTTTACATAAACTATAAAATGTTGTACAATGAAATATAACAAAATTATATGGTATAAAAATAGTCAAATAATTTTTTAATTAACTGGTTAATTTCCCTTAAGTAAGTTACTTTTGTA
>CM063506.1:84231451-84258951 GCA_032207245.1 Pardosa pseudoannulata
GAATATAAACTTCTTAAAATATCGCTCTATCAAAATATAAAAACCTTTGATATAAAAGAGATTTTTTAGTTTTATATTAATATCTAAAATCTCCCTATACAAACAACAATGTTAATATACTGGGCAACATTATCATAATATTTTACTACTAAGAATTTTTTTAAATAAATATTGAACACAATTCATAAAACCTCATCCTTAGAATATATTTATAGTATAATAAAGTATTCAGAATCTAAACTTCTTAAAATATCACTCTATCAAAATATAAAATCATTTTATATGAAAGAGATTTTTTATTTTATATTAATATCTAAAATCTCCATATGCAAACAAGAATGTTTTTATACTGGGAAATATTATAACAATATTTTATTACTATGATTTTTTTAATAAGAAATATTGAAAAAGTTTCATAAAACTTCATCCTGAGAGTATATTTATGGTATAAAAAAATATTCAGAATCTAAACTTCTTAAAATATCACTCTATCAAAATATATGAATCTTTTATATAAAAAATTTTTTTTGTTTTATATTAATATCTAAAATCTCCCTATGCAAACAACATTATTGTTATACTAGGAAATATTATCCCAATATTTTATTACTACAATTTGTTTTAATAAATATTGAAAATAATTCATAAAACTTCGTCATGAGAGTATATTTCTGGTATAAAAAAGTATTTAGAATCTAAACTTCTTAAAATATCACTCTATCAAAATATATAAACCTTTTATATAAAAATGATTTTTTGTTTTATATTAATATCTAAAATTTCCCTATGTAAACAAGAATGTTTTTATACTGGGAAATATTATCACAATATTTTATTACTGAAATATTTATTTTATATTGAAAACGTTTCATAAAACTTAATTCTGAGAGCATATTTATGGTATAATAAATTATTCAGAATCTAAACTTCTTAAAATATCACTCTCTCAAAATATAAAACCATTTTATATAAAAGAGAATTTTTAGTTTCATATTAATATCTAAAATCCTCTATGCAAACAACAATGTTAATATACCGGGAAATATTATCACAATATTTTATTACTACAATTTTTTTTAAATAAATATTGAAAACGTTTTATAAAACTTCATCCTGAGAGTATATTTATGGCATAATAAAGTATTCAGAATCTAAACTTCTTAAAATATCACTCTATCAAAATATAAAAACCTTTTATATGAAAGCGATTTTTTATTTTATATTAATATCTAAAATCTCCCTATACAAACAAGAATGTTGTTATACTAGGAAATATTATCCCAATAATTTATTATTATAATCTTTTTAAATAAATATTGAAAACGTTTCGTAAAACTTCATCCTGAGAGTATATTTATGGCATAATAAAGTATTCAGAATCTAAACTTCTTAAACTATCACTCTCTCAAAATATAAAAGAGATTTTTTAGTTTTATATTAGTATCTAAATCTCACTATGCAAACAATAATGTTGTTATACTGGAAAATATTATCACAATATTTTATTACTGTGATTTTTTTAAAAATAAATATTGAAAACGTTTCATAAAACTTCATCTTAAGAGTATATTTATGGTATAATAAAGTATTCAGAATCTAAACTTCTTAAAATGTCACTCTATCAAAATATGAAAAACCTTTTATATGAAATGGAATTTTTGTTTTATATTAATATCTAAAATCTCCCTATGCAAAGAAGAATGTTGCTACACTGGGAAATATTACAATATTTTATTACTATAATATTTTTAAAAATAAATATTGAAAACAATTTATAAAACGTCATCCTGAGAGTATATTTCTGGTATAAAAAATAATTCAGAATCTAAACTTCTCTAAATATCAATCTATCAAAATATATAAACCTTTTACATAAAAAAGATTTTTTTTATATTAGTATCTAAAATATCCCTATGCAAACAAGAATGTTTTTACACTGGGAAATATTATCACAATATTTTATTAATATAATTTTTTTTATAAATATTAAAAACGTTTTATAAAACTTCATTCTGAGAATATATTTATGGTATAATAAAGTATTCAGAATCTAAACGTCTTAAAATATCGCTCTATCAAAATATAAAAACCTTTTATATAAAAATTTTTTTTTTAGTTTTATATTAGTATCTAAAATCTCCCTATGCAAACAACAATGTTAATATACTGGGCAACATTATCACAATATTTTACTACTAAGAATTTTTTAAAATAAATATTGAACACAATTCATAAAACCTCATCCTTAGAGTATATTTATAGTATAATGAAGTATTCAGATTCTAAACTTCTTAAAATATCATTCTATCAAAATAAATGAAGCCCTTTTATATAAGTCTTTTAGTTTTATTTTAATATCTAAACCCTTCCTCGGCAAACATATCATTTCTATAAAAGGAAAGTTTTCCTGCAATAAAACGGGTTATTACTCGTATTACCTCAAGTTTTCTCAATCTTTTCAATGTACCATTAGGCTCGGAACATAAAGCATATGTGATTAACAAGCTGTTTAATAAAATTCTGCCCACTTGTTCCTTCGGATAAAATTCAAACTCGGGATAGAGGGAAGAGGGAAGAACCTGTTTGGCGCCGTTCTGGCGCGACTTCTGAGTTGACGAAGCAGAAAGTGAAAAGGGGGAATAAATTTAGAAAAAAGGACAGAATAGATAAATCAATATTCTTTTGAGCAAACTTGAGCAGAGACTTTCACACAGACAAATATTAAATATTATGACAAAAGAAATCGCACTTCATCTCATTTCTCTCACGGGGGTTTGCATTTTTGGTATGCTGTGAATCGAAGAATTTGACAAAGTTTGGAGAATTTTATAAAAAGGTGGGTTAAATATATTTTTCTTTATTGGTTGAAGTTCCGTTGTATGGAATAAAAAGAATTTTACTATGAATAACCCTGAAGCTTAAATTTTGGTTTTCTTTTAAGGCAATTAATTGCTATAAATGTTCAATAGTATTGAGTAATAAATAATTGAATCGGGTCATTGTTTACCTTTGTTTATCCTTTTGAATTTTATATGGAGGATCTAGAAACCGAAATGATGAACAAAACAGAAGTCTATTGTGGAATAAAACTACCTTTAATGATGAAACACATCACGTTAAATTGAAGGTACACAGTATTGAGTAATAAATAATTGAATCGGGTCATTGTTTACCTTTGTTTATCCTTTTGAATTTTATATGGAGGATCTAGAAACCGGAATGATGAACAAAACAGAAGTCTATTGTAGAATAAAACTACCTTTAATGATGAAACACGTCGCTATGAATTGAAGGTACACAAAATGAATTTAGAATTGTGAATTAGGTCTTGAACACTTGTTTACCACTGAATACAAATGGAATACAGGCAAAAATGAATAGAATTGCACATACACAGAATAACAAGCTACCAGCCATTTTCCCTAGCCTTGAATACTAAAAACAAAATAAAACGTTACATGGTGATGCCATCTATTGAAATGGAAAAACCGTTAGAACAGAAACTATAGAGAATGTGCTCATGACGTCAGGTGCAGCAAAAATTGCAGCTCAACTTCCTCGCTGGCAAAACATTTGAAATTTCCTACGGATTGTGCTTGTTATTGGGGTTTTAATTTTGTCAATTATCTGAAAATGGTAAGAAGCTGTTGTGCGCGTGGCTGTACTAAGCGTTCCAAAAAAGGTGAAAACATTGGATTTTATTGCTTTCCTAAAGATCTACACTGTGAATGCTTTAGATAAAAGCAAGACTGGACTTCAAGTTCTTCTTCGAGAATTTCTGGTAAACATTTCCAGAATGGTAATAAAACGTTAAACTTGCTGTAATGTAATAGATTATATAAAATTATTATGCTTTAAGAATTTTTTTTCATATTTCTGATATATCTTCTATGCTCTTGTGAGAAGTACTGTATATATAAATGTAATTATTTTTGTCCTTAAAATGATCTGTTTTGTACACTTTTATTAGATTCCTATTTATGTAATAGTTAATTGTTCTTGTTAATATAATCAAAGTAGTTATACTTTGATTATGATACTTAATAGTACTGTCTAAAGTGTTTAATTTAAAAAAAATATATATAATTTTGTAAATGCTAAAAAAATCTATTTTGAATTACTTGGCCAGTTTCTTATTTTTCTTCAACTTCTCTTAAGTAAAATGTAGTTTTATTGTATACATGATCCATATCGAAGCTCATAATATACAATGAAATGTACAATCAGTGTTTTGCCAACAAAAAGTTGTAGTCAGCACTTGTATTTGTTTACAAATATGCACTTTCTCTATAAAAAATAAAAACAAAACAATTATTATGAATTATTAAATAATTAAAATTAAATAGTAAGTCTTTTATAAAGACTGAAAATCCGTATATTATTATGCATATGATATTAAGGGTAGACTGTCAGGATTTGTATACTGTCAGGAAAATAAATTTGAGGAAGAGAATTATAGATGTTTCCTAATGAACTTTATATCTCTTTCTAATAAAAAGATTCTACTAATTGTACATTTAAAAGTTCTATTATATTATTAGTACTACAGCTTTAATTTTTTAGTTCTACTAATCATTTATAAAAATTCTGTACTGATGATTTGCTGTAAAGAATTTTTATTACAAACATTAAATATAACGCCTTTAATTATAAAAATATTTTAATAGACATTATGTGCTTTTAATAAATACATGCAGTATCAGATTTTAGATATCAATAAATATTTTGGTCAATTTATATTTGCAGCATAACTTTTATGCAAAAAATAAATAAATAATTAAACACACAGCTATCTAAAATTAACAAATGGAATATACATGTACTTATAAAAATAAACTATGTACAAATGATGATAAATTAAAACTAAATATTAAAACATTATATTTAGCAAAGAATAAAATATAAAACTTGTTAAGCTTATGAAATCACTATTTATAAATCCATAAACATATTTATATATTCTCTGCCTACAATATAGGAAAATACGTGTTAATTAATATAGGAAAATACGTGTAGAAACATCCAAGCTCACTTTACGTGATTTATTAATCACTATATGAAGTAATTAAAATTGTGTGAATTATTTAAATTTTAGTTTCAACATGTTTTGTACCACTCAACTGCTCTTTATCTTTGACAGCGAACAATTATCCTGGTTGTATTACTGAATGAGATTCATTTAGTGGATTGTAGCATTATACATAATGTTTCGCTACCGAACAACTAAATGCTTCAGATTTCACTGCTGATATTCTTAACTGTAACTGTCCTATTTGGCTTTATCATATGAATTCAAGATATAAATGTTATTGTAACTAGAACAAAAAAGTGGCCATTAAGGGCCAAAAAGGGAAACATGGAACGAGAGAAACAGTTAAAAATGAAAAAAAGAAACTTAATTAATTTAATTTTGATTTTAAATGAATTAAATTTTTACTTATTATTTTCACTGTTATTATTTTATATCTTGTTTTTATTTATTTTATTATTAAGCGGAATACTTATTAATTCAGTGAAAAACACGCTAGATTTTCGAAAACCATGTATAAAGAAAACTTTAGGAGCCGTGGTAGCGCATTTAGAAAAATCAGTGATCTCGTAACCGGGTGGTTACTGGATCAAAATTGGAACCAGTCAATGATCACCATGTTCATCAAGACCGCTGGAACACTTAATTTAGGCTAGTCTCACAATTTCCTTCCAAACAATATATTTGTTTTAAAATGAGGTGGCAGGCTAGGCCTGAAGTACTTCTTGGTGTCTGCTTCTAAATTACGAGGTCCCAACTGAGCAAAGAGTTGCTCTTTAACTGTAGCAGTGTTTATTAAGATCCAAAGGAGCAATACTCCTCCTTCAAATTTAGCCAGTATTTAGTTTTCCTGCTTCTTCACTCCAATGACGATGTCTATTACTCTTTGACATGGAACAGTCCTCCAATGTGACAGAGTGTAATGAACTTGGTTTAGGTTTTCTACTAGGATGATGCATAGCAATATAAAAAGCAACAAAACGTTAAATAATTATTTGAAGGGTTATTCTCTTATATTATAGCAACTTAAAAGACTATTGAGTAATAATTATTAAAATGGTTGACTATCACTCACACATTTATTCTTTTCACATATATCATAAATATATTTGTTTTTAATTTATCATGGTTTACAACTTTAAAATAATTCTAAGAGCAGTTATTGTAAATCTAAAAGTATCATTTATAATTAGTTCAGCCTTTTTGTGATAGCTCTTATATCAACCTAAAACTAACTAACGTAATCACAATTGTAAATGTAAACCATTTTTGATCGATTCTATTCTTCCATTATCACCTTTGTCGAAACTCTTTTGTTCTTTCCGGAATTTTGATGATTTCAAATACACCAAAATTAATTCTTGTTGACTTCCTCCCTTCTTAGTGACACTTCTTCCAGTGCTATCACTTGCCTAACAACTAAAACCTTGATTGATGGGCTCACATAATGATATATTTACGTGTTCTTCACACGTATCCTAATAAACCCTACGTTTTAATCTTTTGGTGACTAGTGGTCGAATTTTCGACCAGGCCGAATAATACTTAAAAGTTTGAAGTTGGTTGAAGTATGGGCCAAACACTTCATCCTTTCACTCTTATTACTCTCTCTAGAAACTTAAAACTTTGTCTACAGCAGTTATTCTCAACCTTTTTAAGCTACCGCTCCCCTACGAAGCCGAAATGTCTTCACCCCCCCCCCCTGAAAATCCCGCAATTTAAAGTGTAGGGTAGAAGTACTCAATTACAAGAAGCAAAATGTTTAAGAAATTTTCTTCAATAGAGTTACAATTCAAATGTTTGTTATTGAAATACGCTGAAGCCACGCTCAAACGAATGCTATGGCCAAATGGTTAGGGTGCTCACCATCGGTTTCCCGTTCGGTCCTGAATTTATGTCTTCAAATCCCACTGGAGCATAGATCTTCCTAGCCATATCAAATTGGCTTTAAGTTGTAGATAACTGTCACAGTAGCCTTCGTGCTGAAAAAGAGTAGATCGTAGTAGACCCAAACCAAGCCAAACGAATGTTGTTGATTAAATGTATTTATCTGGATGTCGGTCCATTTTCATGCAGAACGTAGGGAATTGAAATAACTGGTTCTGCTACCACCGCATAAGTTTGTTTAATTACTGGTAAAAATCATGTAAATTAGGTAATTAAGGTAATACATTTATTAAGTAATTTTAAAATTAAATTTTAAAACCAAAACCTGCTCACATCACCGCCTACCGGTCGAAACAAGTTCACTGCCCACCATCAACGTGCCACCGATGACCGGGAGGGGGCGGATAACTGCCTTTGAAAACCACTGATTTACACCAATATGTAGAACAAGGCCGTTGAAAAAGATTACTTTTCTAAATTTCTGGGGGGTTTTTTGTTTGTTTCTTTTTCGCCCACTGCATATGAATCCTTTTTACCTTTGTCGAGGCTAATTGTCTGTTTCATATATATACAGATACATACATTTCTCTCTTTCTCTCTCTCTCTCTCTCTCTCTCTCTCTCTCTCTCTCTCTCTCTCTCTATATATATATGTATATATATATAATATATATATATATATATATTATACACACACACACACACACACACACATATATATATATATATATATATATATATATATATATATATATATATATATATATATATATATATACATTTATATATGTACACATACACACATGCATATACCTTCTTCTACTTGACTGATAATAGCATATTTAGTTCTAACGTGCTATTTTTTTCCATCTGAAAGTTAAAAGAATAAGAACAAAAGTAGTTATTGTATCTAGTTCCTTTATATACAACTTCTTTCTCGTATAATTAAAGAAAAGTGTAGAACTTTCTTCAATGGTACATTTGTCATTTCCTGTTCTCTTTTATAAATGGGTGTGATCATTTATTATATACCTCATATGAAAAGTAAGAAAAAAATAATCCAATTTTTTTCCTACAGCATTTAATAGAATATTTCTTTAGCTACTGCTCTATTATATTTCAGAGAGTCATTCCATAGTAAAAGTTCTGTAAATAACGTTAGTCACATGTAATATTTATGTATAAAGGTTCGTTTTCAACTGGAAATAATAATCTGCAAATTTTCATACGTTTTCTAACGAAAAATTCATTTTTACTACAATTAATTATTTAATTATGTATGGCACTTTAAATAGTTTGAAAAATACCAGTTCATGAGGGTAATTACTTAAAATGGTATATATTTATATGTACAAAGAATTGTTTTTCAATCTAAATTTAAAAAAAAAAACTTAAAATATTGGTAAATTTCTAATGTTTGAAATGTTTATAAACTAGAGAAAGCAATTCTGCTTATCTTAAACCAAATTACGTTAACAGTTTCTATTATTTCACAATTTATGTCGCAAAATGTGTTTAAATTTATATGCAAACAATACATTTTACTGTTCCATACACATCGTTTTTTTAAGCACAATAAATCAAAATATCTACACCTGTAAATAGAATTTTTTATTGTGCTGAGTATCAAATATTACTGAGAGTGAATAAACATTTTATAAAATTGTAGATAAATTGTAGTAAAATTGTAAGTTTTATAATTTATGTAAACATTAACAAAAGACAAAAGTTGAGTAAAAGAATAAAATTTTCACTGGTAAAATAAGTATTTTTGATAATACTTCATAAATATTTAGTCTTAAATAAAGAAATTACTGATATTTTTTTGTTGTATATAAATTTATTCAATTTAATTTGGTGTAATATATCAAAACATTTAGTTGTTGAAATTATTAATAAGAAAACATTTAAAGCCATTTTTCTCAGAAATCAATTTTCTATTTAGGAATTCTAAAGGAAATCTATATGAATTCTACAAAAAATACAAAAATCATTGAGATTTCCCTAGTCTTTTGTATGTTCCTACAATACCTGGCATAAAGTAATTTCTAGTTATGAATTTTCTTTAATATTTTATTAGAGATAAATTTTATTATAAATTTTTTTTTATATTTTATGTAAATGAATGTATTATTTTCTACAGCTAAATACAGTTATGTTTAAAAAATTGCTGTAAAACAAATTAACTTTTCTATACGCTGAGCATACATTCATTAAGTACATTTATTTACTAAAGTTTTTATCTTGATAAAATACTTTAGGAATACTCTTGCAAGCAAAGAGTGTTTATTAAAATTTTCAATGAAACAAATGTTCAATTTTGTGTTTTTGTTAAATAAATCTTTTCATTGTATGTTTTTGAAATAAATTATACTTTGAGAGACTGCTAAAATATAAACTGAAAAAATAAGTAAACACTTAGAGGGATTACACCTATAACTAAGTAAACTACATATCTTAGTATATAATTCATTTTCCCTGTCTTACTTGCTAAAAGTCATTTATATTCTTCAGCTACGAAATTTTAGTCGTCTTTATATATTTTCAATAACAAAACAGCAACTTCATTTATTTTTCATGACACTTTGGCGTGTATTCTCATATATAATAATTCTTGTCACCCAAAAATTATGTAAAGTATTCATACACAAATAACTGTTTTCGAAACACAATTTGAACATGTAATTGTACTTCTCGTATACCTCAAATAACGATAAGTAGGGATCTATTTCTATTCTCTAGTTATCTAACTATTACATTTTAAAGAGTTTTCTCAAAAATAATAGTTTTTCAGATAAACATTATGAAATATTTACTCAGAAAGAACTGTTACTACTAGTTTTAAATTAAAACAATTTTTTCATGGCAATAAAAACAGCTCTACTTATATCAATTACTTAATTATGTGTGACTTTTATAGGGTTTTGTCATAAAAAATATATCTTAACACAGAAAAGACTTAATATTTACGCGTGTAATATTACAGCCCTAAATTTATATATGCAATTCCTCGTTATCATATAATTTAAATAACGATAACAACTGCTCTACATCAGTTAATTAGTATATTTTAACATGAGCACTAGAAAATGATATTTGACGTATGTTAATCAAAGGATTTTGTCATAAATATATCTTAACACAAAAAAGACTTGATATTTAAGTCTGCAATATTACAACCCTAATTTCATATATGCAATTCCTCGTTATCATACACTTTACATAACGATAACAACTGCTTTTCATTAGTTAATTAGTATATTTTAACATGCGCACTACAAAGTGACATTTGACGTATGTTGATCAAAATATTTATAATTCACAAGATACTCACATAAAAGAAAATAAAACAGAAGGAATACTTTTTTCAATGTTAAATTTTCACTCTGTATACATTTGAATTTGAATTACATTTTTGAGATTTAAAATACAACTATGCTTGAAAAATACTTAGATGCGACATGCTATTAACAAAAACTTACTATTAATTATTAAGAATAATAATTTTATATATAAATTATAAAATATATATGTATATACATATATATATGTATAATATATGTAAATATATATATATACATACATATATAATGTATATATATATATATGCATACAGACACACACACACACACACATATATATATATATGTATATATATATATATATATATATATATTATATATATATATATATATATATATATATATACATTTATATATGTACACATACACACACATGCATATACCTTCTTGTACTTGACTGATAATAGCATATTTAGTTCTAACGTGCTATTTTTTCCATCTGAAAGTTAAAAGAATAAGAACAAAAGTAGTTATTGTAACTAGTTCCTTTATATACCACTTCTTTCTCGTATAATTAAAGAAAAGTGTAGAACTTTCTTCAATGGTACATTTGTCATTTCCTGTTCTATTTTATAAATGGGTGTGATCATTTATTATATACCTCATCTGAAAAGTAAGAAAAAATGAATCAAATTTTTTTCCTACAGCATTTAATAGAATATTTCTTTAGCTACTGCTCTATTATATTTCAGAGAGTCATTCCATAGTAAAAGTTCTGTAAATAAAATTAGTCACATGTAATATTTATGTATAAAGGTTCGTTTGCAACTGGAAATAATAATATGCAAATTTTCATACGTTTTCTAACGAAAAATTCATTTTTACTACAATTAATTATTTAATTATGTATGGCACTTTAAATAGTTTGAAAAATACCAGTTCATGAGGGTAATTACTTAAAATGGTATATATTTATATGTACAAAGAATTGTTTTTCAATCTAAATTTAAAAAAAAAAACTTAAAATATTGGTAAATTTCTAATGTTTGAAATGTTTATAAACTAGAGAAAGCAATTCTGCTTATCTTAAACCAAATTACGTTAACAGTTTCTATTATTTCACAATTTATGTCGCAAAATGTGTTTATATTTATATGCAAACAATACATTTTACTGTTCCACACACGTCGTTTTTTTAAGCTCAATAAATCAAAATATCTACACCTGTAAATAGAATTTTTTATTGTGCTGAGTATCAAATATTACTGAGAGTGAATAAACATTTTATAAAATTGTAGATAAATTGTAGTAAAATTGTAAGTTTTATAATTTATGTAAACATTAACAAAAGACAAAAGTTGATTAAAAGAATAAAATTTTCACTGGTAAATAAGTATTTTTGAAATAATAAATAATAAGTATTTTGAAAAAAATAAGTATTTTTGTAATTAAATTTCATTTTCTGTGTAAAATTAAATTCAAAAACAAGTTCAGCAAATTTTATTCATTACATAGTTCAGCAAATTTTATTCATTACATAATCTATATTTTATATATAAATGATATTCGTACTTACAGATGCAAAATTAAAATGCCATTTCAATAGGAACGTTAAATATTACTTCGATCTTTTTTACTACTTTTTATCAGCTAATATAAGATAACAAAGCACCTTGTTTTGATTGTTTATTTGTTTTTTCAAGTATATTAAAATAATTTGAGAAATCTTTTTCTCACTTAATAAAAGAAATTATTGCTCATGATACTCACGATAGATGAATTATTGCTCATTTATTGCTCATGATACTTACTAGTATATAAATATAAAAAATATTTACAACGATGTTTTCTAATAAATATGCAAGATGCAATTACACAACATTTTAGGATTTATGTGACTAGAATCTACCACATCACAAGACTTTATTTCGAAGTGCATATGTAGATTGTGGTTTTTCCCAAAAAAATAAAAATTACTCAGCCAATTAGCTAAAGCACTGGATCATGGAATTTAGAAATGGTTTCTGCTTGCTAATTGACCATCGCATTGGAAAACATAACTGACACGTTTTTCTCTCGGGACGTTTTGCTCAATATATCATTGGCGAAGAAAGGAAGAAAGACGAAGAGGTGGAATAGAACATGCTTCTTTTTCTTTTTCAGGAACCCTAGTTCCAAATTTTCAAGGTGAAAGTCATAAAAAAATAAAACAGTCTAAAATAATTTCTCTCAGAATTTCATACCGACACAGTAGAGTCACTTATTACAACAAACCTAAAATGCGCTATCGTTTGAAAAGGTAATTTATGTACCATGCGCTATTTTTTTCCTTAGACATTTAAACATGCCATAAAATTCAAGCATTTTTCTAAGTTAACGGTTTTAGCTAGAAATAAATGGGTGTTTTTGTCTTCTTATAAATAACTCCTCCAGGCAATTAAAAGTTCAAAAAGACAAAGTAAACTATACACTCTAAATACTAATTTGTTTCTTATGAAATAATAAGAAATAAAATAATCTAACTCTCTAACTACTGATTTTAGCTCTTCAATATTGTTATTTACTTTCTCAATGGTTTTCTAATACTTTATTTTTCCGATGCAAGAACAACTTTTTTTTTTTTGAAACTAATTTCGGAGTGAAACAAAATATATTCAATATAACTACGATATTTAAAAAATTCTCAATATACTAATATACATCTGGACATTTTCAATAAAATTTCCTGTAATATACTGGCTATAATTGATATGATAGATGTGTTGTGCATATTACCATAGCAAGTAGGAGAGTACTTCTTTTAAATACTTGTAACAATTATATGTCATTTATATTTTTTAATATTTGATTTGCACCATCCTATTCTTCTTGGGAAGATACAGTAGTTCTGTAAATTTCGTAAGATATTGATATACGAATTATGCAAAAGAAATGCTTAAAAATTTAGCATGCTTACAAAACCTTTTATTTTTTCACTTTTAATATATAAACTATATTTCTAAAACTCCTGGAAGTATTAAAAATGACTGTATTTGAAAATTGCAAATTCGTTTAAGCTATTTATGATATAGGTTATTTTCTATTCTCCTTTTCCTATGTAGTATTTCCCTAACTGCACAAATCCTGAAATCTCTAATGGAAAGCATGAGTTTAAAAGTTCTTTAAATAACCATATTGTATATGTTTAAAAATTTATACAATAGTCTAAAAAATAAAGTGACTATTATGCTTTAGTTCTTTGATGCATATCATTTCAGAATATAGCCTATTAACTATAGTAAAAATCGTTCAATTTCTATATCTAATCAAAATAAATCAGGACGGGTCAGGTTGTTGGTGCTCACGAGACAGTTTATATCTACGTGCTGTAGTTTGGTGAGCTGTGCTCCAATTAAATAAAAATATAATATATTGTTCTGAAACAATGTGTACATCTCACACTTATTTTACATTTAAAGTCTATGAAGCATATTTTTAAAATTTGACAAAAATTCCAAGAAATGTTAAAAATGATGGCAACTAAACAATTCCTTTAATGTAGAGAATTTGCAGACAAAACGAATACGTGAGAAATTTAAATCAAATCTTATGGGAAAACTCTAAGCTAAAAAATTTAATTTTTAACAACCATTCATGTCGTACTTAAATTCCCATGAACTAGTCAATCTCAAGTATCTGAATAACATGCGAATCCCATACAATTTCTTAAGACCAAGCCGAAACTAGAACGCATGGAATCGTAAGTTAGCAGGGGCAGTATAGAGTTTCCAAAGACCTGGTCTCTTACATTTTTCTAATGGAAAAATTGCCCTTTCTCCTTCTCCAACTACAATTAAATTCTTTCAATTCTGTATACTGATTTATTTTAAAGCAATTTAAAATATGGTACATACATAGAATAAAGGAGTACTGTGCAAACTCAGATTACTGTAACATCAACGATCACTGAAAATTTCATTTAGAATTTCTTTTAAGGCTAGACAATGTTTATGTTACATAATCAAATATAAAAATTAATTTCACAGTCTTTAAAAATCTCGTTTTTTAATTGTGTAGTTATTTAACTTATAAGAGGATAAATATTAAATTTAGGTTTTAGAGTTAAATGGTATTAGACTACTCAAAATTCTTATTTGGATGATAAATATGTAGTATGCTATAAGAGCTTCATATCAATAAATGTTGACATTAAACTTTACATGTTGAGCTAATGTATGATAAATAGCCGATTTTATAACTAGCCGATGAACGTAAACATTTATGTGATAAAAGTTTTAGTGCAATTATAATGTCTTCGTCTGATTAAAATTTAATGTGCGAAGCATAAGTTTTACATCCCAGTGAATAATTATCATCGCAATGAAATTTTATGAATTCGCGCAGTTTAATCACATCTTCGAATCAATTAAATATCCCTTTCAGACAATCATCTGCATCGACATTGTTAAAAGAATGATTATTTGGAATCTTTGCCAAGCTATCTGTCTACGTCTGATAACAGATTCATCTCGATTAAAGATCTAAATGAAATTATCTTTTCATGAACATGAACTATTGTAAGGTATAATAATTCTTTGAAACAATATTTTAAAAAGACAGGAGAAAAACGTTAATTTACCTTGCCATTAGTTTTGAGATATCTTTACATTAAATTGTGGTTAATTTTAGTTATGATTCTAGTTTATTTGATTGCATGCCACACGTTATTGTAGTATGAACTAAAAATCATAATGTGATTTATTGTGATTAGATCTAAATGAAATTATCTTTTCATGAACATGAACTATTGTAAGGTATAATAATTCTTTGAAACAATATTTTAAAAAGACAGGAGAAAAACGTTAATTTACCTTGCCATTAGTTTTGAGATATCTTTACATTAAATTGTGGTTTTACGTTATGATTGTAGTTTATTTGATTGCATTCCACACGTTATTCTTGTATGAATTACAATCATAATGTGATTGTCATTATGATTAGATCTAAATGAAAATATCTTCTAATGAACATCAACGTTTTATCATCATCACGTTTGAACATCAACGGTATAATAATTCTTTGAAACAATATTTTAAAAAGATATGAGAAAAAACGTTTATTTACCTTGCCATAATTTTTGAGATATTTTTACATTAAATTGTAGTTAAACGTTATGATTTCAGTTTATTTGATTGTATGCCACATGTTATTCTAGTATGAATTACAGTCATAATGTGATTTCCATTATGATTAGATCTAAATGAAATTATCTTCTAATGAACATCAACTATTGTAAGGTATAATAATTCTTTGAAACAATATTTTAAAAAGACAGAAGAAAAAAAAGTTAATTTACCTTGCCATTAGTTTTGAGATATCTTTACATTAAATTGTAGTTTCACGTTATGATTGTAGTTTATTTGATTGCATGCCACACGTTATTGTAGTATGAACTAAAATTATAATGTGATTTCCATTATGATTAGATCTAAATGAAATTATCTTCTAATGAACATCAACTATTGTAAGGTATAATAATTCTTTGAAACAATATTTTAAAAAGACAGGGGAAAAACTTTAATTTACCTTGTCATTAGATTTTAGATATCTTTACATTAAAATGTAGTTTCGCATTATGATTGTAGTTTATTCGATTGTACGCAACACATGATTGCAGTATACAGTACAATCATAATGATAATTCCATTATGATTGTAGTTTATATTGTACTTAAACATATTTAATAGATTAAAAAGTGATTAAATTGTTGAGTTTTTCTGGTATGATTTCAGTAATCTTGGACAGATATAATTTCTGATTTCTATGATATTTTAAATTGGGGGGAGGGTAATGGTATTAATATGGTACTAATATGGTAGTAATGGCAAATTTAAATTTAAGTTGAACGTGCCCCTTGAGAAATGATAAAGGAATAACGTCTTTTTGCAAGATTAAAGCAATGTATAACGCTTTGGATGCTTTGTATGTTTTGAACTGGAATGGAGGGATATCAGAGGCAAAGAAGGTCGAACTAGATAATATTTCCAGATCCATCGCATTTGCGACATTTCGTCTGGATACTGGTCACGACTGCCTCACCAAACACCTTTACCTCATAAACATCTATAATATTTCCTTGTGCACTATATGAAAACAAAATTTTGAAATGGACAAAAACCACATTGCTAAGTTTCCATCTTTCATAGAGGAAAACATGTACAATCGATATTGGGAGGCAACACAGATCATGCAGTCGATACCCAGAGATTGATTTTCTTTTGTTTTTAATGTTTATAATATTTTATTGTTCGTGTTTAAATTTTCTTGTTTCTTATTGTAGTTTTTTTTTTTGGTATTTGTTACTATTTATCTATTGGTATTTATTTACAACTCTAACCTCATTCATCTATGATGTATAGAAGTCAATAATGTAGAATGAAGAGTTTCTGTAATAAAAAAATGATATTTTAAAAGTTTTATGTGTCTCTATTTAAATCGGTATTTAAATATTTCAATTTCAATAATAATAATAGAAAACAATAAAAATATAAGTATTTTTTATTAAATTATCCTTATTGTAAAAGTGTTTTGGAGACGTCCATGAACATATAAGTATATATTTTTTGTCATATTCAATCTATATTGAAGAGATTTTTGACTGAATCTGAGATTAATCAATATTTAAATAAATGTATTTAATGCAATTAATCTATATATATAAAAATGAATTTGTGTGTGTCTGTCTGTATGTACTCAATATACTCAAAAACCATGCATCCAATCGCCGTGAAAATTTGGGAAATGTTTAGGTATATCCCTGGGAAGGTTTTTGTAAATTTTCAACGTTCGAAATCCATTCCTTCAACCGTTTTCGAGCATTTCATGTCACTATTCTAAGCATTATTTTCCCCGGTTAAAAGCAAACGATTAAATTTTTAATTTATCGCGTGATAACTAAGTGAAAGAAGCATTATTTCTAGCAATGTGACGTCATCCCAAGTAATTGTTTTAAACGCAGTTTTCCTCGGTTAAAAGTAGAAGATTAAAATTTTTAATTTATTACATAATACATAGGTGAAAATGATATTTTTCTATCATTATGACGTCATTCCTTTAAATATTTCATTTATTCATTTCTTATTTTATAATCGTCTGCGTAGTATCAATTCGATTTGACCTGGAAATTGAGATATAAAGTGATTCACTTTCATTTCTATGTGACGCAAATTATAGCATTTTTATATGAGAACTCATTTTAAATTTAATTCTTGGTTAATTTTTAAGTTGCAATGAAATATTTATCAATAATATTTTAACAAAAAGTACAAATTTCAGTGACTCTCATGGGCAAATAAATTCCTATCATTTTATATAGTTATCTTTATATTCACATATTTGACAATATGAATGTGTGCTTCTGTTTCATACTAAACTATGTGGTTTGTCATAAATTTCCTTAATTTTGGAAACATTTATTACTACGAACAAAATTAGCACTTTTGCTTTCAAAACCTCTGCTCCCTATTCTATCACGTAATTTGGCAAGGTATATTAACGTTGCTAATCAACGTACAGTAGTAATACAGTTTAGGGTTAAACTTATATTTTACTATACAGTTTTGAGCAAATTTAATATAAGACACACATTTGATGCAGATTTAATCGTTAGCGTGTAAACATATATTTTGTTATTTTTATTTATAGATATTAAGAACAGTTTTCATTTTTATGCTTTTTTAACAAATCTACCCGATAAGTCATAGAGTATCTTCGTTGGACAGAAATCCTTGATACCGCCAAATGAACATATTCCACATTAATCCATCTTGAATTCCCAGATTAAAATCTGACTGTGAGATCCAGGGATGTTATTTCGCCCATTCGTGTTCCGATATACCAATTAGTTCGAAAGATATTAACGAAAAACCAAACAAAATGGCAGTTTTTAATTTTGCGACACGAGCTTTCCGTTATTGAGTTGGCGTCTAAATATGGCAGTGTTATTCATTGTTGGCATTATTATCTCCAGATATTTGGTATTCGGGAAACATAAAAACGTATCTACGCGATTTTAAATTCCAGTGTAAGTATAGAAATATATGATGGCATTTATGTATATAAGACTATTCTTATCTGATAAACGATAAACTCATTTTTGTTTAGGAAATCACTTCTTTTTTCTATTTTATTAGCTTGGCGAGATTTTTATTTTCAATAATTAAAAACTTGCCATGTTCTATCAAATTTGTTTTCATTTTGCAGTTGCCATTTATTAAATAAAAACTATCATATGGTTATAGGTTTTGTTATCAAAAACACAACTATACTAGAGATAAAAGAAATTGGCAAGTGATATACAGGGAAGAAATAAATTTGAAACTATGAAATGTTGAGATATTGTAGCCACTTTTGAATAAAGTTTAAAATGTGATTTCAAATAATATAATTGTTTTCGGTGTTTTAGTCTTATATACTTATTTTGTTTTATCAATATTAATTTGGTATATTTCTTTCATTTTAAATTCAATTGCGCCATTTTTATTAATCCAATTTTAAGACGTCACTCTGTACTTCACCTATTCTTAAATAAGCTTGGCGACTTTATGGTATATGTTTCGTGTTATAAAAATTGAAATCCTTTATGTAACTTCATTCTTATGATAACGCTTTAAGTTCTTGGCTTTTGACCTTATGTGCTTAGTTTGTTTTATCATCAAAATATCGTAATTAGAATCAGTTAAAAATATATTAATTAAAATATGTAATGAGTGGTGCCATTTATTGCCTATAGTTACAACTATTTTTCATACGCAATAACTTTTTCTCTTTGAAATATCCCAGTATCAAAATCATTTTATTTTTTATAGCTAAATTTTGTATTTCATCAAAATATGTAAATCTTTATTTTACTTTCTCAAATTTTTTAAGAAGTTAACATTTTTTCTGTTATATGTTGTCGTGATTTTTATATTCAGTACTTACAAATTCACCATGTTCTATCATATTTGTTTTTATTTCACAATTGCCATTTTTTAAAGAAAAAGTTTTCATTTTAGGTTTTGTTGTTTAAAATTTAATTTTTATGTATGTAAAACAGTACTAAAAGACGGTTGGGAATGATTTATCCCATTCAGAACAGTACATATATATGTTACTCTCCACAGTATTTTGAAATTTGATTCCTACATTAAAAAAAAGTCCTGGAATTGGGAATTATTATGCAGCGGCTCACGGGCAACACAGTGCACTTACTGGACATTCGGCTATTAATAAACTGTTATAATCGTCAACAATCTAAAACATACGAAATTTATTCAGCATTTCTATCAATACATCTTATTATCTTTAATAGTGGTTCTAAATCTTTCATCGAAATATTTGAAAACCCAGACCGAAGGCTGGGTGCGAAGCAGCTAGTGTAATTATATAATACATTGATTTTTTAAATGGCAATTTTGTTTATGCTATACTCATTTCTATTTTATCTTATTAAGAATTATTTTTTACTAAATGTTTATAAACCGTTCCTTTATTTGATACCAATATCTAAGCAATACCTATATTTTGCTTTAGAGCTTTTGATTAAGTTCGTGAAAATGTAGTTTAAGGCGCCCCTTGTTGTTTAGGCGATATTTTTTGGCTTCAATAGTGCCAAAATGACGTTTACAATAGCGACAATAAATATCCATAAGAGCAATCAAATTGCGATAAAAATCATAAGCTATAAGTCTTAAAATAATAAAAAAACGCAGTATAGATAAAATTTATACAGAGATTGTAACAAATTTTCAAACGTATGGAGAATAAATTTTTGAATTTTCTAAATCATACTGAAACTTTATACAAACTTTATATGGGTACCTAATATATAAAAGCAATGAAAACTCAATAAAAAGCATAATAAGTATTAAACTATTTAAAACAGTATAGAAATATTGCATATAATTCCAGTCGGAAAAGCCCTCAAGATTTCCATATGTGAGAAAACTACTTGGCGATGATAAGTGTAGTTTAAGGCGCCCTTTGTTGTTTAGGTGATATTTTTTGGCTTCAATAGTGCTAACATGACGTTTACATTAGCGACAATAAACATTCATAAGAGCAATCAAATTGCGATAAAAATCATAAGCTATAAGTCGTAAAATAATAAAAAAAACGCAGTATAGATAACATTTATACAGAGATTGTACCAAGTTTTAAAATTTTCAAACGTATGGAGAATACATTTTTGAACTTTTTAAATCATATTGAAACTTTATAAAAAACTTTATATGGGTACTTAATTTACAAAAGCAATGAAAATTCAATAAAAGCATAATATGTATTAAACTATTTAAAACAGTATAGAAATATTGCATATAATTCCTGTCGGAAAAGTCCTTAAGTTCCCATATGTGAGAAAACTACTTGGCGAGGATAACTGTAGATAAAGACTGAAATTCCGGCGCATCCTAAACTGCAAGAAAGCGGCTTAAGGTGCTCCATAATTAATTTTTTAAACTTATGAATTATATAATACTTTAAATATAATAAAAACACAGTATAAACGTTAGGGTTCAGAATAAATTTAATCCTCTGTTATGCAGGGAAACTAAACCCTGATAAAATGTTAAAACCGGAAATATTTAATAAATATCTATGTGAAGTAATAAAAGAAGTAAATTTCTAGCATTATAATAAGATCAATAAATTTCATTTCTTCTTATGCTTTCAAGACATTCTTTTTTCGATTTACCTGATTCCGTGCTAACACTAAAAGAAGTAAAAAATAAAACAAGCTCAAATAAAACTATACTGATATAGAAGCGACTTTATGAATTATTCACAAATAAAATTATTGAGTTGTTTGTACAAGACTGTTGCAAATTCTAGTTACAGAAACATACATTGGTTTTATATTCTGCGTTGTGGGTCACTGTACAAAAGCCGATAATTATTTTACAGACTCAAATGAACCCATACTGATATAGAAGCGACTTTATAAATTATTCGCAAATAACGAGTTGTTTGAACAAGACTGTTGTAAATTCTAGTTACAGAAACATACATTGATTTTATATCCTGCGTTATGGGTCACTGTACAAAAGCAGATAATTGCTTTCCAGACTCAAATGAATCCATACTGATATACAAGCGACTTTATGAATTATTCACAAATAACGAGTTGTTTGAACAAGACTGTTGTAAATTCTAGTTACAGAAACATACATTGATTTTATATCCTGTGTTATAAGTCACTGTACAAAAGCCGATAAAGGCTTTCCAGACTTCCAGTTTAATAGAACAAGGATTTAGCGCAGTTATGAGTCTCATCGAAAAAACATCTATTAAAAATTAGTTTTTTTATTTGTTGTATATTATTAACATTTGTCGGAGACAGATAAATGTTGCGGTATTTGCAATAAGAAGAGGCCAGTGGACACAAAGTTTGAGAAATAATGTTTTAGGTAATCGATATCTAAAACTAGATTTGCACACACTTGGGTCTTTAAAAAATATCTAAAAGAAAAAGCCAAGTGTATAACAGTTAAGGAAATTTTGACGTATTTGTTTGTTAAAATTACGTTGTGTGTCGTGTAGTCCTCGTTTTTATTTGAGTATTAACCTGTGATCAAATGTATAGTGGGATTTTATTTTGATTGCGTTGTGTAAAAGTATTTTAGTACTATATTTAACCATAGGTTCTGAGAAACTACATACATAAGAAATGAAACTAAACTAAAAGCTAAATTAACAGCATCCGAAACTAGCTTAATATAAAAAAATAAATTTATTATGATATATATACATCTATGTACATACAAAACTGATGCTAATTTTCATAAAATATGCTTTGTCAACATCTTCTAAATTATTTCTGACAATAATTTTTTAATACTTAAAATATTATGTAAATATAAGAGAGAGGACCTAATCTCAATTTCAAAATGTATGTAAAAGGGGGTACCTTTGGGGAGTGAAAATGGTGTGCCCGGAACACTGCTGGTTGATGGGTATCTATGGATCTTTCGTCGGTCTGGTCAGGGGCTTCCTCCTGAGTGTTTGGGGTGCGGCCGTGCTATTTGATGCAGGAACACTTCCTGTCGGACTTGGCTGGACTCTCGAACTCGTTCCGTCGGACTCCTCTCTTCGTCTGGACTACCGAACACCTTCTGTCGGACTCCTCTCTTCGTCTCGACTATCGAACTCGGACTTGGCTGGACTCTCGAACACCTTCTGTCGGACTCTCCTCTAGTCTCGACTATCGAACACCTTTTTTGGGACTTCCGAACACCTTCTCAATTTTTAGATTTTTCTTATTTTATTAATTTCATCCTTGTCCCCTCTCTTATCCAATCGGGATAGTTGTAAGAATCCAATTGGTCTGCTTAAACCCCGCCTTGAGACCGCCAACGTGGAAAACCTTATCCCTTCTAATTGGGCACTGTCCCTTAGGGACTCATAAATACTCCAAAAAGGTACATTCTTATTTAATGTCAAGTACGGAGACGGGATTCTAATCTGGGACTGGGATCAGAGCTCCGTTCGAGACCACCGTACAAGACAACAATATCCGTAAAATATAAATTTATGGTCCTCTGTCTTTTTACAAAGATGTGATGAGGTCAGATTTAGATCCCGAGCATTTTACTTCTTCTATGAATGAATCAATTATATTACTGATCTAAATCGCCTCATAACACTGTGTAAAACAATTTTAAGTGGTCTTTTTAAGAAAAGAATAACTGTGCACTATCTCATTTTGATCTCTTACCTTCAAATCAGCTAAAAAATTTAGACTGCGTTGTGTATTTAGTAAGACATAATAGTTACATAAGTAATAGTTACATAACTAATAGTTACAAAATATGTGTTATTTTCTTACTGCAAAGTCAGTAACTATATTTCTTTCAGACAAAACATTTTTTACTTTAAATCAGTAAATGGAACTCAGGGAAATCCCAAAGTTCAGTTTCTTCCTCATTCGTACACTTTCTGTCGAATATATACAAACACAACAAATTCCTTTTTTTTTAAAAAAAAAAACTTTTCCCCTGTTACACCTTGCCATATTCTTCCAACCTGAAAATTCCAATACTTCAAATATTTTCATTTTAAATTTCTAACCCAGTGAATTTATCTCTCGAAAAACCAGAAAGAAATGCTTCGTTAAATATAGAAAGAACTCTTTTTAATAGAGAAAAAGTATCATTTTTTAAGTTATGAATATGAAATCTCTCGAAAATTGCTTCCCCTCTATATTTTTTTCCAAAACAAACATTTTACGAAAGTTAAAATATTAGTTTAATTGTTTTCAGTGCGCTTTTCTTTTCAATAAATATTTAGGAACTTATTTCTAAAACAGAACAACGATAATTTTACAGTCATCTTTATCTTAATTCTGTGGACTTTAAGCCACTGGAATTTTAAAATAGTTAGTTGTTTAGTAAAACTGTGGTATAGAAAGCTATGTTTTTCTTCAACATTAAAAAATATTAAAGTTACTTTGAATTTATAAAAACAATTTAACTGATTTTAGTGAATTTCTCTAATTTTATTATAGTGTCCATTTATGTAATAAAACTGTGTTAAAGTTCCCTGAAATAGGTTTGATAAAATAAACATTAAAATAGATAATACTTCATGAAATTTCCTTTCATTAAATAAAAACCTCTTTTCGGCCATTTTTAAACAGGTATTTTCAAGTTTTTCTGAAAACCATTTCTCTAAAACTAAACAATTATTTTTCATAATTAGTATTTATACTATTACTCTAATATTTTCTCAACTGCATTAATTATGCAATTTTCAAGAGTAAATCTTCGTCCTTCACTAACTGAAGTGAAAAACAGATTCTGTAGTGAAAATGTGATTAAGCAATAGAAATATTAGTACAAAGTGCTTGTTAAATGAAGTAAAAAGACGTATTTTATATTTTAGTCATTAATATTCTACTTACTTGTGAACCCCATAATTTTATTCGTTTTTACAAAATGTTCAACTGCATTAATTTGCACCAATTTCATCTAAATTTTTACATTTTTACTTAATGTGTCTTCAACCATAGTATTTGTTTTTAAAACGATGAGTATTTCCATTTTATTTGGTTCAAAATAAAATAAACAATTAGGCTTTAATTATAATAAAATTTGTACCAGTTCTTCCAAAATAGACATCATAAAAACGAAATATATTTTTCAAAGCTAGAGAAATGCATTTATCCAATTAATGACTTTTCAAATATATAAATTGTAAACTAAATTTTTGTTTCTAGTAGAATCTAATTATATTTTTATTATGGAAATAGTTTGTAGTATAATAAATGAGAATTAGTGCAAATTTTTGTACTAGTTCCTGTAAATAAAATTTTAAATTTTTTAAAAAATGATTGAGATTTCTGATATAAAGAAATACGCATCATTAAAACAAAATGTATTTACAAAGCTATAGAAATGCATTTATCCAATTAATGATTTTTCGAATTTATAAATTATAAACTAAATTTTTATTTCTAGTAGAATCTAATTATATTTTTATCATGAAAGTAGTTTGTAGTATAATAAATGATAATATGTGCAAATTTTTGTACTAGTTCCTCTAAATAAAAGTACAATTTTTTTAATAAAAGAATTGAAATTTCTGATATAAAGAAATACGCATCATTTAAACAAAATATATTTGTAAGCTATAGAAATGCATTTATCCAATTAATGACTTTTCAAATTTATAAATTATAAACTAAATTTTTATTTCAACTAGATTCTAATTATATTTTTATAATGTAAGTAGCATGTAGTATAATAATCAATAATAATTACAAATTCTCTAATTTTTTAGCTGTTTTTAAAATGCTATTAATTTAAAAATTTTAGAAACCTTTAAAGTTTTAGGTTTATATAGTATGATATGTAATTAGATTAAAAGAATAGTAAATGCATATTACTAAGTTGCAAAAGTAAGTGAATATTGCTTTTTTATTCAATGTATATGTTGTATGTTATATAAAAATATTCGACACAAAATGAAACAAGTAATTAATTATATTCAAAGCGTCATTACTAATTAATAAACAACTTGTTTGAAAATAAATAGAGCTATTTATGATGAATCGAATGAAAACGGTTAAAATTAAGATATTAAGTATCTGAAAGTCAATATTGTAACGTACTGGAGATATGGTAGGCGAAGCCGTCAATGAAACAGGCTAGAAAACTGTTTAATCTAGACTAAATATTTTATTCAGGTGAATAAATTATGTACAGCTATGTACAGATTCAGTAGATTTCTAAATATTCTGGGATCTCGTGCTGAGATGACATTCACACAATAAGGATGCGTGGGTACTGAGTACAGTGTGGCTAGGGCTTCTAATCACTGGAATTGTTCGCTAATTAGTGCCGGTAATAAACGCTGACACTATCACCTCCGGGCTGACGATTAGTACAGTCGGCTTTCACACCAAGGTTCGAAAGCTCAGAGTGCGTATCACGCTGGGGTTCGTGAAGGAAACTCGGGATGCAAGACGATCCAAAGTGAGAGCAAGGGTCACTCTCGGCTACCTACTTCTATGCACGAAGTAAAAAAAAAAAATAGCAAAATAACGGGAATGTGATTCCCAAGTCGAAGGTTGACTTCTTAGCAAACAGAGACGCTGGCGGTCTCATCAAGCAAACGTCAGAATCGGAGATACGAGCGGGTTCCTCTCGAGCTCCAAAAGCAACTCTCAGGAAGAAGCCTCAAGAAGAAAAAGCCCCATCTTGGCACCGCCACTCTTCTTTTATAGCGGTCACGGCTCCCCTTACGCGATTCTTCGGGAAACTTCCAGAAGCAGGATGATGCAATCTTGCGGTTACTTCCCGCCTGAATCAGCTGTTTCGTTTCCATATGTGGCCTTAAAGCCATCTTCAGATCAGCCGACCCAAACAACTTAATTGCCTTTTTCGCTACCGCTAATGGGCGCACATGGCACTGTAATTATTTACAATAATTTCACAGAGTCTTTTCACTCAACAGTCTCACAAAGCCTCAGAGCTGGCCAGCACACGGACAGTTTTCAATTAAATCCGGGACCTAGTATATACGTGTATTGTTAGACCGCCTGTTTCTACCTGCCGCTAATCGTTAAGTGTCCGCGGCGAAAGGTCACCTTCGGGCTTTTCGTTCTTTAGGGACATGTAACGGATCGTTACAATGTCCTCTTATCTAAAGGAAATAAATGTAAAATCAAAATTTTTTGAACAATTATGTTCGAAAACTATAAAATGCTTTCCTTTAAAATACGTATATCAGTCATCTGATATACGTATCATTATCTGATACCTCATATTTGTGATGTCATCTATAAATTTTATTAGTAGGAGACTTGATTACTTTGGTTACCTTCATAAAATTCCAAGAATTTTTATTCGACTTATTTAAGTTTTTATCATTTATAAAAAACCAAGTAATTGTTCCAAAGCATAGTAAAAATTGAATCTTTAGAAGAACATCTCTCAGATATATATATATATATATATATATATATATATATATATATATATATATCACATCTCGGATAGATTAATTTTTTTGCTATGTAATCAAAAAGAAATTTCGGAAAATATTGAAACAATCTTCTAGGGATTTTACACTTTATTTCAGAAAAGAAAAGTAGCTTAGCAGTGACGAAAAGGTTAGATTTCCACCGAGATTTTGTTTTTGATTAGCAATCTTTTTTTTCCGGTTTCCCTCTTAAGCATGTCGTAAAAGTTACCATGATAAATGAGCTTTACCTGTCAATCTTGCATGTTGCTTTGTCAAACGTAACAAATTACCACGATAAAAGGCAATGTTAGACTTTATTGTTCGTTATAGCTATTCGTTTACTGGTTAGTTGTATTTTAATTCCTCCATGCGATACACGACTAAATTTGTAACAGGAACCTATGCAACGTGGTTTTATTTTCAATGAAATGTTAAATTTGCATCAAGCAAAACACTGAATTCGTATTTTACAAGTATTATATAAACTTAATTTAATTCCATATTGGAATCATTATCACTTAAAAAGCAACAAGGTTTACTTTCTCTTGGTACAAGAAAGTAAAATTAAATTTTAAGTTTAAAACATACTTTAATAAACAGAAATAAATTTCTATTTCTATAAAAAAGGAGAATTTTCTTTTAGAATGAATTTTCTTTATGTTTTTCCTAAACAATTAATAGCCGGAATCATCAGCAGTTACATAACTTCTTTTGCTTTGTACATGAAAGTAAAATTAGATTTTTAACTTTAGAAAATGCTCCCATAAACAGAGATAAATTTTACTTTGTATAAAAAACGAA
>CM063506.1:84273951-84283951 GCA_032207245.1 Pardosa pseudoannulata
TGCAGCCAGACATCAGATGAGAAATTTTGCGTTCCGAATCTGAACCTGCATTAGTGAAATGTGAGACTTTTTGTGTGACCCTGTGATTTGAGAGTCAACAGTGAGATTTGGTGTTCAACCGTAAGACGACGCTAGAGACTGATGAAACAAGCATCAAAAATCGTGAGTAACCAATTCTGTTCTCTTGTATCGAACCAACAGTACATTGAGTATAGGTTGTGCTAGGAATTTAGATAGATCAGAGTATAGTAAATTGTGTTGCATTGTGTTTAAATTAGATGTATATCAATTGAAAGAAATCTTAAATTGGTATGCAAATATTTTGTAGAGTGATAGAAATAATTTCAAAGATAAGAATTATTGACTAAGGTATATTAAAGTTTTGAATTAAGAGTAAAGTTGAATTAAGGAATTTTGTGTAATAGTATTGTGCATAAATTTGAATTTTAAAAGTGTGTATAAATTATAATTGTAATTGAATATTAATTGGAATTTAACTGTTCATAAATAAGATTTTTAAACTGTGTATAAATCAGAATTTTTTTTATATAATGAATATAATTTGGAAATTTGAAATTGCATAAATTGAAAATTTAAATTGTGTATGATGGTGTTTGATTTAAATTGTTAATAAGATAAGGAAAATTAGTGTGTTGAGAACATTGCTTAAATTAAATATATTAGTTATTTAATTATCATAATTTGAACTTAAGAAAACTGTTAGCACATTATAAGAGAATATTGCAAGTATTTATTTTGTATTGTGTGCATTTGTGCTAGGAAAATTCATATTGTTTATTGTTTTGGTTTTCAAGTGATTATTGTTGTGTTAATTTGAAATTTTGGAAATTGGGTTAAACGTTCTAATATCGAGTAGTATTTGTATTGTGTTAGTATTGTATTTCACGAATTGGTTGAGTAGTCGTAAGTTATTATTGTGAAAATTGAGTAGTAAGTTATTAAGGATATTATCTCATCATGAGTTATTTAAGTAAAGGGCGTAAGGCAGATCTCGTCGAGTTAGCCAAGGAAATTATAGGTGGAATAGACGAAACCTTAACTATGAATCAAATAAGGAAATTAATTGAGACATCGGAAGATTACGATCCATCTTTTGTAGAAGGATGTCTAGATACTATTATTGAGGCCCGGTTAGAGAAAGAGCGCCTAGAAAGGGCGGATCGCGATAGTGAGAGAGAAAGAGAGAACAGACAAATAGAAATAGAGAGAGAAGAGAAGGAGAGGGAGAGAGCGTTCGAATTAGAAAAATTAAGAATAACCCAGGAACGTAGGAGCACTGATGAACGGATAGAGGTGCCAAGACCCTCAGGGGCATCTTTGCGGAACCGGATGCCACAATTTAATCCGGATGAGACGGACATAAATTTGTACCTTTGTCTATTCGAAAGACAAGCTGAATACTTGAAAGTACCTGAAATTGAGATGGCAGGGGAACTTATTTCATTATTACCGCTTTCAGTGTCAAATATTATTTTAAGGGAAAAGGCAGAAGAAACGCGGGATTATAAATTTGTAAAGAAACTCCTCTTAGAACGCTATAAATTATCGGCGGAAGCCCTGAGGCAAAAATTTGTACAACATGTACGGAAATCAGGAAATCTATGGAAGGATTACCTTTTGAGATACGCACCTATTAGAAGGTTGGGTATCCAGTTTAGGAGTTAACACATATGAAGGTCTACTGGATTTAATGCTAGTAGACCAGCTTAAACGGAAAATGGGGAGCGAATTCAAGGAATTCCATCTCAAAGAATGGGAAAGTTTTGTTTCACCGATATCGTAGCGGACTTAGGAGACAAGTATGAATTACTTAAGAAACCCGGGAAGCCCCAAACGCAAGGAAAAAAATTTCCGGATTCTCGCACCTGATTTTCGAAGTTTTCAGTACCAATTAAGGCGGCTGAAAATATCAGACCTCCAGGAAAAGGTCGAAATTAAGAATGAAAGGCCAAAAACGCCGAGAATGAATGAACTTAAACGGGATTGGCGAAATAATAGAGATTTTGAAAAGAAAAAGGAACACCGATATTATTTGTTCCAGTGTGGAGTCTCTGGGCACATTAGACCTGATTGCCCGGAATTAAAACGCAAGGAAGAATTAAATTATAAATACGGGAAGTGAGGTAGTAGATCCGTTAGCACCCTATGTTAGTTTGGGCACAGTAAACAATCAAACGTGTGAAATTTTAAGAGACAGTGGGGCTAGCTATGACGTCGTTTGCAGACGATATGTTAGACCGCAAGATACTGGCGACACGGTATGGGTCAATTAGCCCTTAGATACTCACGCTATTAATTTACCGGTGGCAAGAGTTTCATTATGCACGAAATTTAATATCGATACGAAGGCGTGCATATCTGATTTCGCGAATCAACAAAGATATATTTTGGGTAATGTGACGGCCGCACTATTGGAAGAGAAAAACCGAGAGAGTACTAAACAGGTTAATGCGATTACTAGGTTGCAGTCGAAAGCCCTCGAGGCAAACGGGAGCTCCGAGGGAAACGGTTTTAATACCCCCCTAAGCGCAGAGGAGGGACCCGCATTGTTACACGACACGAGCGGAGAAACTGAATATGAGCTTCCAATTGTCAACTTGACCGACGCAGAACGGGGTCTTGTGAATATAACCCCAGAGGAATTTGCGGTCAGCCAGAAAAGATTGCTCTGACTAGGGAATTGAATGAACTAGTTAGTAACCGATGGAGTTGCGCATAAAAGTTTCGTACAAAAACATGAATTGTTATGCAAAATTCAGGTAAACCATTTAGGAGAGGAAAATTGTGATTTGGTTGTACCGGAAAAGTTACGGGAGAGAATTTTGGCTCTCTGTCACGGAGATGCGGGAGCTCACGCAGGCGTAACTAAATCGAAACAACGCCTCGCTAAATTGTTTTATTGGCCGAAGTGTTATCAAGATATGGAAACGCATGTTAAGTCGTGCCATCCTTGTCAACTAGTAGGGAATGCTATTGATACAAAGAAGGCGCCTATGCGATTAACTCCGATAATTAGTGAACCTTTCACTAAAATTAATATAGATGCTTGTGGGCCGTTACCCGAATCTGAAAATGGGAACCGGTATATAATTACCGCGATAGGTCTGGTTTTTAAATACTCGGAAGCGGTGCCAGTGCCAAATATAGGATCTGTAGCGGTCACTGATGCGTTTTTTACAGATTTTCAGGCATCTAGGTTTTCCGCGCGAAGTTCAATGTGATAATGGCTTTTCGTTTACAAGCCACCTCACAACGGAATTTTTCAAACGGTTTGAAATGACAGCTGGTGCTGCAACTGATAGCTACTGTGTGGTTCACAAACCCGGCACAGATAATACTAATGCAGATGCATTAAGCCGCTGCATCATGTAAAATGTGGTAAGAATGTAACCTGTACATACTTGCATATTGTCTTTTGTGTTGTAATTATTTAATATTATAATTTAGATATAGTTAGTGTTATTTTTTAGTATAATGTATATTAAGTATCTGAGTGACTGTTGGTTCCTTACGATGAAGATCAGAGTTGCAGTTCTCCACGAGAATTGTCGGCATAATCGAGATCCACCCTGTGGAAAAATTCTTATGCGAGGGGGGGTGTAACGATCCGTTACATGACCCCAAAACGAACAAGGAGCCCAAAAGGTGACCTTTCGTCGTGGACTCACGAGTAGCCGATAATAGAACCAGGTGGTCTAAAACCCGTAATTGAAAAACGGTGCGTCGACGGCTCCGAACTGTCTGAACATTGTAACCTGTTGAATGGACCTTTACTGTGTACATAATTGAGTGCACCTTGCCGCCCATTAGCGGTTACAAAAAGGCCATTAAGTTGGTTAAGTTAATGAATCTGAGAATTGCTACATCTGGAACCAGGACAGCTGATCGAAGACTTGGGAGTGACCGCAAGATTGCGTCACCCTGGCTCGGGAAGCTTCTCGAAGAACCGAGAAGCGAAGATATTGTGGAGTATAAATGGAACAGGACCGGACTAGAACGGGGGCTTTTGCTTTGTTTCTTCTCTCGAGGCTTCTACCTGCTAGAGCCTGGTCGATCGAGGACCGCTCTTATCTCCGTGTCTGGAGTTTGTTTTTTTTGAGACCGCCAGCGTCTCCGTTGCTAGATAGTCGAACATTCGACTTGGGAATTCCTTCCCCGTTATTGCTGATTGATAGTTAACTTCTTGCATAGAAGTAGTCAGCCTAGAGTGACTTTGCACTCTAATTTTGGATCGACTTGCATCCTGTGTTTTCTTCACGAATCCCAGCGTGATACGCACTCGGAACCTCCGAACCTGCTGTGAAAGCCAACCGCGCTAATCGACTGACGGAGTGATCGAGTCAACATTAGTCCCGGCACTAATAGTTTCCAGCTATTGTGTTTTAAAGCCCTAGCCATACTGTTCCGGTATCCCACGCATCCTTGTATGTGCATATTATCTCTGTACGAGATCCCTGAATGTTATCGTTTATTGAATTTGTACATATCTGTACATAGTTTATTCTAGTGAATAAATATTTAGTCAAGAATACCTTAATTTCTAGCCTGTGTCATTGAAGGCCTCGCCTACCTATTTTCCAGTACGTTACAGGCTAGTGGTATTCTAAATATTGGTGGCAGCGCTGTTACGGTAAACAGTGAAGGCTAGGTGAAGAAATTTTCGCGGGTGAAATTGTGCAGCCAGACATCAGATGAGAAATTTTGCGTTCCGTATCTGAACCTGCATTAGTGAAATTTTTTTTGTGATCCTGTGATATTGAGAGTCAACTGTGAGACCCTTTTTTTTTGTGATATTGAGAGTCAACTGTGAGACCCTTTTTTTTTGTGATCCTGTGATATTGAGAGTCAACTGTGAGACTTTTTGTGTGATCCGGCGATATTGAGAGTCAACTGTGAGACTTTTTGTGTGACCTGTGATTTGAGAGCCAACAGTGAGATTTGGTGTTCAACAGTAAGACGACGCTAGAGACTGATGAAACAAGCATCAAAAATCGTGAGTAACCAATTCTGTTCTCTTGTATCGAACCAACAGTACATTGAGTATAGGTTGTGCTAGGAATTTAGATAGATCAGAGTATAGTAAATTGTGTTGCATTGTGTTTAAATTAGATGTATATCAATTGAAAGAAATCTTAAATTGGTATGCAAATATTTTGTAGAGTGATAGAAAATAATTTCAAAGATAAGAATTATTGACTAAGGTATATTAAAGTTTTGAATTAAGAGTAAAGTTGAATTAAGGAATTTTGTGTAATAGTATTGTGCATAAATTTGAATTTTAAAAGTGTGTATAAATTATAATTGTAATTGAATATTAATTGGAATTTAACTGTTCATAAATAAGATTTTTAAACTGTGTATAAATCAGAATTTTTTTTATATATCGATTATAATTCGGAATTTTGAAATTGCATAAATTGAAAATTGAAATTGTGTACGATGGTGTTTGATTTAAATTGTTAATAAGATAAGGAAAATTAGTGTGTTGAGAACATTGCTTAAATTAAATATATTAGTTATTTAATTATCATAATTTGAACTTAAGAAAACTGTTAGCACATTATAAGAGAATATTGCAAGTATTTATTTTGTATTGTGTGCATTTGTGCTAGGAAAATTCATATTGTTTATTGTTTTGGTTTTCAAGTGATTATTGTTGTGTTAATTTGAAATTTTGGAAATTGGGTTAAACGTTCTAATATCGAGTAGTATTTGTATTGTGTTAGTATTGTATTTCACGAATTGGTTGAGTACTCGTAAGTGAGTAGTAAGTTATTAAGGATATTATCTCATCATGAGTTATTTAAGTAAAGGGCGTAAGGCAGATCTCGTCGAGTTAGCCAAGGAAATTATAGGTGGAATAGACGAAACCTTAACTATGAATCAAATACGGAAATTAATTGAGACATCGGAGGATTACGATCCAGCTTTTGTAGAAGGATGTCTAGATACTATTATTGAGGCCCGGTTAGAGAAAGAGCGCCTAGAAAGGGCGGATCGCGATAGTGAGAGAGAAAGAGAGAACAGGCAAATAGAAATAGAGAGAGAAAGAGAGAACAGAGAGAGAGAGAGAGACAAATAGAAATAGAGAGAGAAGAGAAGGAGAGGGAGAGAGAGAGAGCGTTCGAATTAGAAAAATTAAGATTAACCCAGGAACGTAGGAGCACTGATGAACGGATAGAGGTGCCAAGACCCTCAGGGGCATCTTTGCGGAACCGGATGCCACAATTTAATCCGGATGAGACGGACATAAATTTGTACCTTTGTCTATTCGAAAGACAAGCTGAATACTTGAAAGTACCTGAAATTGAGATGGCAGGGGAACTTATTTCATTATTACCGCTTTCAGTGTCAAATATTATTTTAAGGGAAAAGGCAGAAGAAACGCGGGATTATAAATTTGTAAAGAAACTCCTCTTAGAACGCTATAAATTATCGGCGGAAGCCCTGAGGCAAAAATTTGTACAACATGTACGGAAATCAGGAAATCTATGGAAGGATTACCTTTTTGAGATACGCACCTATTTAGAAGGTTGGGTATCCAGCTTAGGAGTTACAACATATGAAGGTCTACTGGATTTAATGCTAGTAGACCAGCTTAAACGGAAAATGGGGAGCGAATTCAAGGAATTCCATCTCAAAGAATGGGAAAGTTTTGTTTGTTCCCGATATCGTAGCGGACTTAGGAGACAAGTATGAATTACTTAAGAAACCCGGGAAGCCCCAAACGCAAGGAAAAAAATTTCCGGATTCTCGCACCCCTGATTTTCGCAAGTTTTCAGTACCAATTAAGGCGGCTGAAAATATCAGACCCCCTCCCCAGGAAAAGGTCGAAATTAAGAATGAAAGGCCAAAAACGCCGAGAATGAATGAACTTAAACGTCGGGATTGGCGAAATAATAGAGATTTTGAAAAGAAAAGGAACACCGATATTATTTGTTTCCAGTGTGGAGTCTCTGGGCACATTAGACCTGATTGCCCGGAATTAAAACGCAAGGAAGAATTAAACGCTATAAATACGGGAAGTGAGGTAGTAGATCCGTTAGCACCCTATGTTAGTTTGGGCACAGTAAACAATCAAACGTGTGAAATTTTAAGAGACAGTGGGGCTAGCTATGACGTCGTTTGCAGACGATATGTTAGGCCGCAAGATTTTACTGGCGACACGGTATGGGTCAATCAGCCCTTAGATACTCACGCTATTAATTTACCGGTGGCAAGAGTTTCATTATGCACGAAATTTGGCAATATCGATACGAAGGCGTGCGTCATATCTGATTTCGCGAATCAACAAAGATATATTTTGGGTAATGTGACGGCCGCACTATTGGAAGAGAAAAACCGAGAGAGTACTAAACAGGTTAATGCGATTACTAGGTTGCAGTCGAAAGCCCTCGAGGCAAACGGGAGCTCCGAGGGAAACGGTTTTAATACCCCCCTAAGCGCAGAGGAGGGACCCGCATTGTTACAAGACACGAGCGAAGAAACTGAATATGAGCTTCCCATTGTCAACTTGACCGACGCAGAACGGGGTCTTTTGAATATAACCCCAGAGGAATTTGCGGTCAGCCAAGAAAATTGCTCTGAGACTAGGGAATTGAATGAACTATTAGTCAATGTGCCCGAGGGGGTTGCGCAGAAGGGATTTGTGCGGAAGAATGGATTGTTATGCAAAATTCAGGTAAACCATTTAGGAGAGGAAAAATGCGTTTTGGTTGTACCGGAAAAGTTACGGGAGAGAATTTTGGCTCTCTGTCACGGAGAGGCGGGAGCTCACGCAGGCGTAACTAAATCGAAACAACGCCTCGCTAAATTGTTTTATTGGCCGAAGTGTTATCAAGATATGGAAACGCATGTTAAGTCGTGCCATCCTTGTCAACTAGTAGGGAATGCTATTGATACAAAGAAGGCGCCTATGCGATTAACTCCGATAATTAGTGAACCTTTCACTAAAATTAATATAGATGCTTGTGGGCCGTTACCCGAATCTGAAAATGGGAACCGGTATATAATCACCGCGATATGCCTGGCTTCTAAATACCCGGAAGCGGTGCCAGTGCCAAATATAGGATCTGTAGCGGTCACTGATGCGCTTTTACAGATTTTCGGGCATCTAGGTTTTCCACGCGAAGTTCAATGTGATAATGGCTCTTCATTTACAAGCCACCTCACAACAGAATTTTTCAAACGGTTCGGGATCAAAGTGACTCACAGTTCAGTAGGTCATCCCCAAAGCAACCCAGTGGAACGTTTCCATCGCACTTTGAAAAGATTGCTTAGAGTGTTATGTTTAGAGAGCGGTGAAAGTTGGGAGAGACACCTTCCTAGTACATTACTAGCACTACGGACGGTTGTCCATGAGAGTACCGGGTTTTCGCCAGCCGAACTCCTGTACGGGAAAAATCTCCGAACGCCAGAAGTTTTATTATATGAGAAATGGTTGGGAGAAACCGATATAGAGAATCCTGTTACCGAACATATCTTAACACTCATGAATCGGCTTAAAAGAGCACGGGAACTAGCTGTGAAACGTATGGGGGAATTGCAGAAAAAACGGAAAGAGACCTATGATAAGAATGCAGTAGTTCGTAACTTTGCTGTAGGTGATTCAGTTTTAATCTTTTCCATGACGAGACCTAACAAATTAGCGCCTAAATGGATCGGGCCAGGAAAAATAGAGGCTCGTATCTCCGATACCAATTATAGAGTCCGACCCCCAGGACCACGAGCGAAAACAAGTAATTATCACGTGAACATGCTAAAACCCTATGTAAGGAGACCAGAATCTATCAATTGGATATGTGAGGAGAGAACGGAGGGGAAAACGACCGAAGATGATTTTGAAATTCACGTGATAGAAAGGGGATCTTCCGATTTTGACTACAATGAAGTAGTGCGCGAGAGTGAGTTGGGATCTCGGTTAACTACAGACCAACAGCGGGCATTAAAAGAACTATTATGTAAACATGCGAAATTATTTTCAAACACTCCGGGGAAAACTGATATGGTAACCCATGATATCGAGTTAATCTCGAATAAAGTAGTTCGATCCCGACCATATAAGGCCTCTCATCGACAAAATGAGATATTAAAAACGGAGATCGAAAAGATGTTAAGTTTGGGAATAATAGAAGTGGGCAGTTCCGATTACGCTTCACCAATGATACTTGTGGAAAATGAAGGGCGGGAACCGCGCCCCTGCATAGACTACCGTAGGCTGAATGAAGTAATTCGGACGGAATATTATCCGTTACCGAATATCGAAGAGCGTGTAGAACTGGTCGCAGGATCGGATTTTATTTCGGTCCTCGATCTTGCCAAAGGTTACTGGCAAATACCGCTGACGGAAAAGGCCCAACGAATAGCGGCGTTTGTTACGGCGTTTGGGACGTACCGACCACTACGGATGCCGTTTGGTCTCAAGAACGCCCCCTATTTCTTTAGCAAATTGATGGCTGACGTTTTAAATGGCTGTGAAGAGTACGCGGTCCCCTATATCGATGATATAGCAATTTTCTCAAAAACCTGGGACGAACATCTGAGCCATTTAGACGATGTTCTGACGCGAGTGACGAAGGCGCAGCTGACAATTAAGTCTTCGAAATGCCGGTTCGCTCAGAACCATGTGAAGTATCTTGGGCATATGGTAGGAGGAGGATACCGGAATCCGGCAGAACTAAAGGTGCAATGCATCCGGGATTTCCCTCGTCCTGACACGAAAACAAAGATACGCGCGTTTTTAGGGCTAACGGGCTACTACGCCCACTACATTCCAAATTATTCCATCATTGCCGCGCCACTAACGGACGCGTTAAAAGGAAAAGAGCGACGGGGTCAAATAAAATGGAATGAGCCGTCCGAGAATGCGTTCACTGCACTAAAAGAGGCACTTACGAAATCGCCGGTGTTGCGCGCCCCGAATTTCGAATTACCATTTATTGTCCAGACTGATGCGTCAGATATGGGAATAGGAGTAGTG
>CM063506.1:84288951-84299328 GCA_032207245.1 Pardosa pseudoannulata
TTAATGTGCGGGAAGTCCTTTAATGAGTTGAAAAATTTTCGTTATGAGAAATCTGAGCATTATTCATCGGAAAGGTGAATCGTAAAATGAATCCGTTATTTTTTCAACAAGTACATATTAACGTGAGGTAATGTCTTGAGAAGCTCTATATCTGAGAGATCTTAACCTGCGAGGACACGCTCGCTTCTGAGGCTGCGAGTGCATTCTAATTCTCGTTCTCAGAATAAATAAGTTAATAACGGGATTGCAGTCCAGTCCAGTTTGCAAGGCCGTAACTAGGTCCTTGCGCGCCCGTGGCAAAACACTGATCTGCGCCCCTACCACTCAATCACTCAGAGAGAAAATATATAAATGTATTTTTCTATATTATATATTTAGAAAGAACTCAAAATATTTTGTTAATTCTTAAAGTGTACCTAGCAAATTAATTTTTATTTTTTTCTTCAACATTTATTTTATTAATACTTAAAAATATTTTCGAACACTCTAGTGTCCACCCTCGTGTAGCTACGGGTATACCCGTAGTTACACGAGGATGAGCGCCGGGCATTGGAAGCCTCGTGCTATTTTACTCAGCCAAATAAGGCCAACAAAATTCTTTTGATTATGAAGAGAAAATTCGTATTACTAAAAATACTTTACTAAAAGTTCAAAATATATTTCGGATTATCCCCTATATAATAATAGCCTAAGTTATTTGTACGTCTGTCCTCGATTTTATGAAGCGGTCGGACCTGGAATGGATAGAGGCATCCATAGTTAGCAAAATTCAAAGAGATTAATGTTTATCTTTTCCTAAACTATAGATCGGATTCTAAAATAAATTGGTATAAATATGTTTCATATCACAGCGAAAACTTCTGCCTTCTATAAAACGTTCGAAATCCACCCCTTCCCCTCTTTTCGAGCTTTTAATGCCATTATTTCAACTCCTATTTTCCCCGGTTAAGAGCAGGCGATTAAATTTATTAATTTATCTCATAATAAATAGGTAAAAATAACATTTTTCTAGTATTATGACGTCATTCCTTTAACCAACTCATTGAATCATTTCTTATTTTAAATTATTTAAATTATGCTTTATTTTCATACGTTTTATCATTGATCCTAGATATTACGTAAATAATTTTCGTTTATATTTGGCTTAAATAATAGATTAGGGACATATGTGATAATTTTAAATTGAATCATCGATTATTTTTTGTTGCAAGATAATTCTCAGCCAAAAAACAAACCATTTTTTTACCTGCCTCATAAGGTATTTTACAATTTTGGAAAATTAAAAATTTTACTGATCCCGTCATATGATGAGCTATATGCTAGTTTGAAATAATAATTTTAAAAAGTATTTTGGACTGCAGACCTTTTTTTATTATGGTTCCGAAAGCACAAACATAAGACACACTCAACTAAAAACGTACCTAGCATCTTTGTATATCATCGTTATATTTAATCATTTTAATCAAATAAAGATGTATTTTTGGCAGCATCTCTCCACCGACCTTAAACTTTAAATAAAAATACATAAGTGAATGCGCGTGCTCCAGGTCTCAATTCTATATACCTGCATGGTATAAGTAACAAAAGTAGTGAACTATTTATTCTGTTGACAGGATGAAATGAAAATGTGTACTAACACAACATAATAGTTATGCAGATTTAGTTATTACAATTCTGTATTGGTTTTATTCTAAGTAATTTTTGAGGAATGCTGCATTAATGATGAGCAAAATTTCTGAATGCATTTATTACATTTTCAAATTTCACTGTTTATGTGTATCATAATGTAAACTAACAATTTAAAATAAAAAAAAGAAAAAAATTAAACATTTATACATTGAAGTTAACCAACTTCAATGTAATGGTTTGCCATTAATATTACATCTTAATAAAGATTCAAGTAGCAATCATAAACACCTGCTGTATTTGCAGTTAACAAATATAGAAAATTGCTTTATTATCAAATGACTTTGGTATTAATACTATTATAAAAATATGTTGATTATCTGGCATAAAAAAAACAGTTTAAAGATTTTCCACAGGGAAAAAAAATAAAACATTTTTTTTCATAATTACAAATTTTTATAATTTTTCACAATATTTTAAGAATATTTCAATGTATCCAATTTCTATAATTCTTCGGAATATCTTAAATTATTTGGCCCACATAAACCTACATTCTCAAGAAAATTTTCAGATTATAATCTTAAGATTGTAGGCTTAAGATGTGGCCCAAATAACTTAAGATATTCTTAAGATTTTTTTGAGAAAATCTTGAGATTATTTCTAGTACGGCCAGGAGCCCGAATTAATAAAAAGTATAGCCTGAGAAAAATATTCATAGAAAATTGAGGAAATGCAAGTTATTGAGGTCTAGAAGACCTATAAGGCAGATACTGAAAATTTGGGAAGTTTATTTCTAAGAGGTGATTTTGTGTGGAATAGCTCGCGTCCTCGCGGGTTAATCAAGCATTGGAGTGTTAAAAGAATACAAGGTTTAGCTATAGCATATACGCAAATACACATTTATTTTCACCCTGCATTCTCTTTTAATCATTTAACCCCCCCCCCAAAAAAAAAATCAATTGCATTATTTTAATGCAATTGATTTAATGCGAATTTTTAAGTGGCCTCTTTTGGGCATGCTAAAAAAATTATGATAAACCCAGGGGAAGTAATTTAATGGATATGTGGTTTATCGATCTCCAAAAAATTTTAAGAAAAATGGAAATAATTTAATAAAATTGTCTGTTAAAGCAATAATAAACAGTGAAATTTCAAACTAAATTAAGTAGATGTTTAACCTATTAACTGAGACAGTATTGATATAAATACTTTCCTCCTCCATAGCTAACATAATTTCCCGATAGCAACAGAAAAAAAAACTTTTATGGTAGTTTAGTGTCATAGTTATTTACCACCAGATTCTTAAAATTCACAAATGACATTAAGTGAGGGGAAAAAAGAGCTGAAATTCTGAAAGCATTTTAGTTGGCACGCATTAAAACTGAAGGTATTTGCGAGTACCATTATCAAATCATACTTGCATTTTATTTTAATCATTTATAGGATTAAATTTACTTTTCAATTTTCGCCAACACACTTAAGGTAATAAAATATTCAAAGAGGAAAATTGTTTATTTTTTTTTCTGATTTAAACATATATAGGATGAAATATTTTTTTTTATCTATTATATAATTTTTCAGACTACATATTTGATACCTGATTATATTGAAATAATTTTGCCACAAGATCTTTCTACCATACTATTTGTTATCCCATCTCACCTCCCCTAATATCAGTTATTCTGCCTCGAACTCTTTAAATTTGCTAATGTTTCTAAATTAGTAGATACATATGATGGACTACGTGCTGACTGATAAAGTCTGTTCTGAGTTGGCAGTTACATCTGGTATCTAAACTTCTAAGAACATAGGCCCGTAACAGTACACCAGAATCACGGATTATGGTATATCAATTTATGAGCCTTGGCTGGAAACGTAAGTTGGCGCAAAAAGACCGTTTCCTTATCACCCATTTGGTATATCAATTTGTTTGCATTGGCTAGAAACATAAATTGGTGAAATAGATCGTGACGCCAGTTTTAACGCCAACGCGCCAAACCGGTAGATCAAATTTTCAGCCAAGCGAATGTCGATATCCACGAGTCTGTAAAAATCATCTTTATTAACCTACCAACACACAGTTACAGTTACAATGAAAATAGAAGTTACACAGTTATATACAACACCTTCCCTTTTACAACAGTTTCTTACATCGATGCTTTCATACTGTTCTTGACAGCGGGTATTAAATATATATCTGTCCACAACTATATTTCTTCTAGGATTAGCATAATCTTCAAATGCTTTTAAAACTGCTGCTAAATTATTCTTTTGATCGGCAGTTAGTTGAAACGTATTAAACAATTCTACGGTTTCGTCATCGTCACAATTTAGAAAAATCGCCACTTTCACATCATCCTGTTTTTTTAGCATGACTTCCTGCTTTTAGAAATATTTCGATATAAGGCGATTTCACGTGTTAGGGTAAATCTCAATTTATGACAATTCTGGCTTTAATTTCAAACGGAAAGGCAGTTTATTGTTTGTATATTGGCTGTTGTAAACCTGAAAATGAATGGGAAGGGCATTTTATAGTAGTTCGTGACGTTGCGACAAATTGTTCTATTCTGTTTAAACTTTCTCCATTCTTCGGCAACATTTCCACTCGAATTCAAACACTTAGGTGCTTTAATATACGTATTCATTATTTCAAAACGTATCATTATTTTAAAAGTTCTACCTCGACACGTTATATCTGGTACCTTTCTTAACGTATTAACACACAGTTACAGTTACAACTAAAATAGAAGTACACAGTTACAAACACAGTTATATACAACATTGGCAAACAATCCCAACTCTACCGTCTAGTAAAAATCAATTGGCAACTTACTGGCGAATATAGCTTTCTTAATCTGAAACCATAGTGATTCTGAAGGGAAATATGTAAGGATAAACAATCTTTGACGTCTCGCTTTACCTCCCTGACCCTCGGATCAGGGAGGAGACAGATTCCAGAGAGCCCACATCTTGATTAATCTGATACAAGACAGCATTTATTTTATCTAAGTTTAGACAAGATGCTATCGAGCATTCTTTCTTTCGAAACCCAAGTACCCACATGTGACAGAATTGGAAGCCGTGGAAGAGATCATCACGGACTGGGAGCAATGGGGCATGACAGAACCCATTGATCCGATCGATCTTGTATATATTTATTGATGCATGATCTTCTTTCTTGTCTAATTTGATCCCCTGGCTCATAATTAAGCGCGAAATAAGGAATGGGAAGTAAAAATAGATCGATATATTGGAATGATGTATAACAGAGACAGCAACAGAATTTGCATAAATATTTCTTTTATTGAGATGTAGTTTTATTGCTTCTAAAAACGAGTCACATCTCTTAAAATCTGTTAAAAGAAAATTTCGATTCTCAGGTAATGGTGTTGTCTGAGTAGAGCTGAAGTACTGTCTTCTGGCAGCCCCCGACATCATTAATATAGTTGCCCTGTGATTTTTACGTTATCTACATATTTTTTTACTCTTTATAGCCAAAACTTTTCACAATTATAATATTTCTTTTACACCGAACTGAAACACAATAAAATAATAAAAATTCAGCATAAATCTCTGTAATAAATTTATTATTGTTTCTTTAAAATTGAATTTAAAATGCATATTTTTGATGCATGTTAATGCGTCGCTATCCTTCTTAATGCTGTAGCATTAATTTACATCATATTGAGATTTTTCGTTATATATATATATATATATATATATATATATATATATATATATATAGTGCGGATGGAGTGTATATATAAATATAAATAAATAAATATATATATATATATATATATATATCTGTAATATATCAAAATTATTTAACTTTAATATTCCCTTAAAAACTTCCTCTTTCCGATTCTAATTCCTTAAAATATTTTTCCCAGCCTCTAAATGTCTTAATCGAAGGAGTGTCCTCGACTTAAAATTCTTTCTATACGTTTCCCAAAGCTTTCTGTCCTATAGATGTAAATTTTCTATCTATTCAACAAGTTTTCCAGCTATCGCTGTCAAATGGCTCCGCGTTTTTCCTGATCTTAACACTTAAATTCGCTGAGTAAGTTTCTTGACCTTGGGAAAATTCTTTCTGTCTACGCTCTTGGGTGCACCTCTGTTGAAACAGAGTGATTTTTGTGTATTTCTTTTGTCTGTCGTTGACTTGTAAAGATGTCCGTTTTAGCAGCTCCAAAATAAAGTTTTAATTAGACTTGTGCCGGTCTTTTTCAATAGCCCTATTGCATCGTTATTACTGTTAGCTCATTAGCTTTCTCCTTGTCCAGCAGTTTTATAATTATTGGATTACACACACACACACACACACACACACACACACACACACACATATATATATATATATATATATATATATATATATATATATATATATATATATATATATATATATATATATATAGTGCGAATGCAAAACAGGAGATGCACATCTAGATGTTATAACAGCTTTAAATAAAAAAAATAACATAGTTTTATCACTAATAATTTTTGTGTCATGTCCAACAACGATAATATGAACTATATTGAAAACATTCGTTTTATAGAATACAACTGCTATTTAAAGGGATTGTACCCAGCTAAGTAGTATATCAGTCTTTAATACAAGATTCCAAACTTTTACCCCAAATACTTTTTGAGTTATGCGAGATATGTACCTTACGTACCTACAGACGTCTTGACGAAAGAAGTCCAAAGACGATAAAGAATAGTTAAAATGTACTTTCAAAATAAAAGTTTCTTTGTACGTGTGTACAGACGTAACACTGGTAGATGTGAAAATTAATTTAGACATGGTCAAAATAAGTATTTTTTTCATGGTTAGTTGGTTTGTAGCGGTATGGTCTATCATTTTGCTACACGAACTACAGGTACTAAAATGCTACACGAGTAACTAAATGCTACACGAGTGCATTTAGTGATTAGATTGTAGTTTCAAATTTTATAATGTGTAGTTGCGCACTTCTCCTTTTGACTGCATTGTGCACTTTACATAACGGAAAACTTCAATATAAAGTGACTAACGCTATGGGCATAGCTCAAAAGCGATTAGCAGCAAGATGTTAAAATTTTGTGTTTACGACTATTATAAAATATAATTGTGATCATCCTCCTTTGATTGTCCTTTTAAGTATCTAAAAAATTCAATATATTGGATATTAACACTGTATAACACTGTAAAATTATTAGCGTTAAAAACTGAAATTTTCCAACTATACCAGTTATAACACTTAGTTGTGCATTTATACTTTTTTATAGCAATTTTCTCTCTGAATAACGAACATTTTTATATAAACGCATATTACATATCTTTAATATAGCGTTAACTTATATTAACGCCATATTAGTGTTTGTCCATTGTAGTGTTTAACATAAACTTCCACAAACTGGTTCGAATTCGAATTTTTGATTAACGGGTTCGGTCCATCCCTTATACTCAATAATTATGAGATTATGCACATGTTGTTTCCTCAATAAAATGATCTGCATTCCTAAACTGTCTACTACATTGAAAATAGAATGTATTGAAATTTCAATTTAATATATTGATTTATAACTTTATCTGTTTTTTTTTTAAACAAAGTTTGATTGCTAAGTATTCAAATACATTCGGAATATGTCTCTTGTGTGATGTGGTGTATGCCTCTTTGCAAAAGCTGCCATCACAACACTTAGCGAAATAATTCTACGACTTTTCTCCCTCCCGAGTAAGTACCTGTTCTACAACTCACTATGTTTCTAAAATTAACTTCTTCGGTGATTTCAAACATAATCAATATGTTTTGTTCACTTTTTTAAGTAAAAATCGGGCGAAGCACTGCATGTAGATTAACAATACTATGTCATTGAAAATTTACTAAATCGTTAACTTTTTTTTCAACTTTCAAATTAAAAAAAAAAAAGAATTCATGATAAAAATCAGCAAATGACGTCAGAGTAATCCGTTTACTAAAATCTTATCAATTTTCGTTTAATAATACTTTTTGAATTATAAACCCAAAATCAATAAAAGGGAGAATACACATTGAAATAATGACAATAGCTTTTTTCTTCTCCTAAACAGTCTAATCAAATTAAACAGAAAACTATTTCATTTCCCAATCTCGGGAACGCATGAAGGATAATACGGTTGATGTAGCATGGAAATGATATTTAAAAACTATTTCCCTTTAATTGGATTTGCGAACACTAAATACCATCGGCAAAGAAAAGATTGTTGAAGCTAAATTACATTCCTACTCTCTCGAGCGATCAATTGTCCTCGAAGAAAATGATTTTTAGAAAGCCTATTTCACGGAAGAATCTTCATTATTTTTCTAATGACGCCGACGTATCGATTGGCTTTCGCGTGCGACGCAGCAGGAAATTAACGTCTTCTCTTCTGTTTTGGAATGAAATGACAGTGAAAGCCACTTGTGGAAATTTCGTTCTCTGATCATTTAAGGACGCAACCGTAATACGCGTCAGATGTATGGTCTGTCCTGGATGATTTTATTGCGATCAGGACTCTAACAGTTTGGTCACTTCGGACAAAATGTAAAATGCTGCCCTCTCCACAATAAAAATTATCAAACCTTCAAAAGAAGATAATAGGTACACAATATACCGATTCGCTAACTTAAGAATAAAATGTTTATATAAAATACAGTAGATAATTTTTTTCATGATTATTAATATATACACATGTTTCTTGAATTAACTCTTTGTTTGATATTGCTGTATTAGTAATAGATGCATCTTAACTTAACCTTTTCATCCCTTCAGTGGGGAAACTGGGGTTTTCTCAAAATTGATTTCCCAAGTCGCTACACTTAATGGACAGACTATAGTTAATGTTTGAATTTACCCAAATAATTGAATTTATTTTTATTACTGTATTATATTTTTAAATGTTACTTATTTAAAATTTTCCCATTGTTCTATGTTTTAAAAATTAAATCTAAAACTACATTAGTGTATTACAGCACAGGTGAAGGAGCTCACAGTTTCACTCCCGCGTGTGTCAAATTTGCGCAATGCTTAGGGAGTTTTACACAATTTTCGTAAATTTTATGGGGCCCCTACACCAAAAAATTTAAGAAATCCTGTGGTACACGAGAAAAGCCTTATCGTGTTTCTTTATTGTTTTGGCCGTATTTTGTTCCCGATTAAATCGCAATGCTATAAAGAGGCTGCACTGACTTTCCAATGAAGTATAATTCATATTTTCAGCGGTATTGAATTTTCTTTTGTTTAACATTGTGCATTTCCCTTGTATTCATTTGCATTTTGTACATATCTCTAAAGGACCATACTTCACACCTTGCTTCAAAGTATGTTCCACAAAAACAGAACTTAAGTAAATAAATAAAAAAAGAAAGACTAAAAGCTTAAAATTTCGTACAAATATTTTATTTCTGTCTATCATTGCAAGATTATTTTCTTGGGAAGCTAATGGATATGACCAAAATATCAGCTTACAGTTACACAAGTTTAGTAATTTTATACATAAGAGAAAGTACAACTCGAGAGATTTCAATTTTCCCCAGTTATTGACATCTGAATAGATATTAAACTATTTTGGAGTTCCAACTGCAAATGGCTTGGCTTGGAGTGCCATAGTCTTCTGTTTTACAACACGAGGGATAATGAGATCGTGACCTACTGCTCATAGCCGATTTCAAGCGTCTACTAAATCCATTACTGCAGTGGGATTCGAATCCACAAACTCCGTTACGGAAGTGAAGCGTTTTACTATTCGACAATAGAGCGGCACCAACAGCAAATGGAATTGTCTTAACCTTTTAGAAGGCCGTGGGACAAGGCAGGGGGAGGGATTTGGGGGACCGGTCCCCCCCCCAAAAAAAAATTTTGAAATACTATTTTGTAGATAGACAATGTCCCACGTTTGTGTGTGTGTATGCTTAGCTGTTCATAAACACAAACAGATCTCTTAACCTTTTGAGGACGGTCGTATCATACATGCAACATCTTTTCAATTGAACCAGATGATTTTCTAGTATTCAGATATCTTTAGTAGACAAATTTACCTATAACAGACATAGGGCTACTTCTAGTGGCAATAAATATTAATTAAATGTTTTACTTAAAATTTCAATATGATATACTCGTTCTGAACCAATTTGAAAGACGTTGCATGTATGATTCACCCGTCTTCAAAGGGTTAATATATATAAAAAAAAAGTTCAGATTATAAAGGTTTTACAGTGTTTTCCCTTTCAGTAACTGAAGTATCATTCACAAATAAAGATGTCTTTCTTCCTTGGTCCCCCTCCGAAAATAATTTCTGGCTACGGCCCTGCCGTGGGAGGATTACTTCCAATCTACATGATCTTACAAAATATACCTGTGGGTAGCGTAAAACCTATTATAATATATTGGCCTTGCTATTACAACGGAAGACTGATTCCCGCTTCACTTTTGAACTGTCACCTGTTGAATTGTCAATTGAATACAATTAGCACTTCTGTTTTGAAAAAATTGTGTGAGAAATAAATGGCCCAGGAAAGGGTTAAAAAAGAGAGAAAGATGAATCGAGAGTGAGGAAGGAAGCGGAGGGGGAGAAGGAACGAGTGAGTGAGTGAGTGTAAAAGACATATTTTTTTTTACCTTATTCATAAAAAAAGGACATAGTAGGGAATCAAATTCTACAGCGATTCTATCGATTACTACTTTAAGCTAAGCAAGATGGTGTGCAAAGGTATTCAAGGGATTAAATTAATCACGGTCAGCTGA
>CM063506.1:84299428-84316928 GCA_032207245.1 Pardosa pseudoannulata
CAGTCGAACGATGGCCATAAAGTACAGCATTGCTTTTAGGTACCGGAATTCACGGGTTAAAATCCCACTGCAGGTATGGATGTTCGTAGCAATTCGGTATCGGCCTTAAGCTGTTGTTCTCGGTCTTATTCACAATCGTGTTGAAAGACAGTAGACAGCACCAAACTTAAACAATAAGTGTTGTTTTGGATAGACGTTTATTAGTGGGTTTATAAGAGAAAAAATCATATTACTGACTTTTCCAAGTAAAGCAAGTTTAACCACGTATATTTCAAATGAAGAATAGAGCTCTTATATACTCTCTATTGTGAGTTGGAAATGGTATAAATATAGAAAACCTAAGTCCATCTTATGTCTTTCAAAAGCAGAGAAAGAATTTAACAGGTGGTTTCGCTCCGAAACTACTGTCCATTAAAGGGTTAAGGGATCAATATGCATAGATAAAGTTTAGATAGCCTAAAAATTCACTGTCAAATGTTAAAATTTAAAAGTTTTCTTTCCTGAGAAGAGAATTTCCATTTCCCTTCGTGAACTGTATATTTTATTTCAGAAAAAAATTCCCTGGGAAAAATATATCTTCCCTCTTGAGAATAAGTAAAACTAGACACTTTAAAAAAATGAAACTTCTATGTATAATGTTTGTCACCCTGATAGCGGTAAAAATTAGTTAACACATCTTTATCTAATTCAGACGAAAGCTCAAGGACGTCACCGGAATATTATTATTAAGGGACTGGCAACACTAATTTTTCTTGATTCGAGTTCTTTAAAGTTTTTTAAATGTAAAAAATCCAAGCCACCAAGCAGAACAACATTTTAAAATACCAGCTAATATCCTAAAAACTTTTCCTTAAATCAATTTAAAACCATATTTTTAGAGTGCAACTTCAATTTCCAAGCATATTTCAAAGAACATGCATTTTTCGATGTGTTTTGCTTTGTCGAATCTGAATTCTTCCATACAGATTACGGAAAATACATATGCAGTCAAATCTGGCTATTTTAAGTTTGGTTAGTTCGGCAATTTCTATCAGTCATAATGTAAAGATTCAATTTGAATAATCATAATTATAATATTTTGAATAATAACATTATCCTATATAATGTAATGTTAAGATTACGTGAGGGATATGATAAAAATATCGGGGAATAATTGGTTAATTTGGAGAAGAAAATACAGCCTTTTCCCCCTTAGAACTGATGAATTTGTAAAATTTAAAATTTTGATCTACTTTATGTTGTTACTATATTATGTCTCAAAATCTAACGTACATTTGCATAGGAATATTAAAATAGTTCACGAAAGATATCAACGAAAACTACAACTTTAATTTATATCGTCTTTAATTATAGTAAAATGCCACTGATCGATATTACAACATTCAAATATAGAACAAAAGACAAGGAAATATGCTAAAAAATATTTTTAAAAAACTAAAAATTAAAAGAAGCACTCCACGTGCTACGAAAGAAAAAAAAATTGCCAATGTTCAAGAGAACGCTGCATTCTTTTCCTTCCTTCTTTCTACTCAGGCAACCCTATACTTTTGCTATTACCCTGTGCTGATGCATTCGTTGTTCCATTGTCTTTTGCACAATGCGTCATTTCCCAGCTCTGCCCAGAAGGACCAGGACTCCAATGATGGTCCCGAATCGCCTCCTGGAGACCAATCACAACTCTCCAAAACTTGGTGAAGTTTAAGTGCAATCGTTTTCACTGGCCACGCCACACTAAAAATGATGAAAAAGCAAATACGATCTTATGAGGGAAGTTGAATATCCAGATATGGGTAATTATGATCATGTTATAAAAAATAAGACAATTTGTTAAAATAAAATAATATTAAATTGTACTTCCAGAAATCGTAATTAATGTTAAATGTGCTGTTTAATATTTTGAACTTGAAAATTTTCCATATTTTGTAAGACATCAGAAAAGCAAATGAAAGTTACTACTTTATATTAAAAAACATGCTGGTTTTTTACTTTCCTTCATTTTCTCTTAATTTGCATGAATTTCACACAAATTATTACCCAAATTGACTAGTTTGTTACGCAACTTTCATGAAACCGTATAGTACAAATTTTAGATAATTCGAAATGTTTTCACTTTCCCATGAAATTTGTATTAACTATGATCATTATACTATTAAAATAAATAGATTAATAAATTCTTTCAGCTTTTATATTACACATAATATTGATCGTTTCATTTATTTTATCAAACGAAAACTTCTGTATTCAGCATTAAAAAGGAACTACAAAAGCTATTATAAAAAAAACTGCATTAGAAATAAATCAAACAAAAAAAAATTAGAATGATATATTTTGATTTGAAGCATAGCCATTCCTATCATTCAAAATAACATATTCATACTCTAAAATTTACAAGAAAATCAACAATAACTGAATCATCATGGCTTCATTTTACTATATTAAACGGAAACTACTGTCGGATGAATTAAAAAAAAGGAAGTGCAAAAGAAAATATAAGAATGTTTTAGAAAGAAAACAAAAAAATAATTTAAAACGATATAAATTTGCATTAAGAAGTTGCCATTTCTATTATTCAAAATAACATATTCATGCTGAAAAAAGGCAATACCAAGTTCAATAATAAATCAAATATGAAAGAAAAACATAAAGATTTAAAATTTCAGATGAATAGAAAAAAAAATATTGTAATTCGATAGTTCTGTCACGTCTGGTATGAAAAGGTATGGAGCTCTCTTTAGCTGGAATGAAAGGGAGAAATAAAACATCGAAGTAAGCGAGACATATTGAAAAATTCCTTTATACTTCAGGATTATGTTTATGAAAGTAATAAAGTTTTACGGCCACTTCAGAGAAAAATGGGAATTTACGATTCGGAGTTCGAAAACTTTCAACTTATTACACATTTAGCGGAATTAAAAAATAACATGCACTACTCGGAACGTTTTGAATTGTTTGTTAGATATATTTAAACAGGACAGAATGAAATTCCAAGAATTAATTGTAAGTTATATTATTCTCTCCTGCACAAACTATATTTTTTTAGAAATATTCCATTCGAATATTTTTTTAAATATCTTACAAACCTATGACGTTTTACATGGAATAAATTATCATATCTTGACACACACACATTTGCTTTTTTTTGCATTGAGAGGCAAAAGCAACATTTTTGACTCTTCAAAATTATAAATTCCCTTGTCAAAGATTTTCTAATAATTTATTTTGGCAATATTTGAAGTACCCTTTCTTGCTTTTAGAGAAATTCATAGACCGACTGAAATACGACTCATTGTAATGCTGATATCTTTATAAAATTTGAAAAAATGATAGGATAGTTTATAAGGTGCCCTATAGTTTTTACTACAAAGTTATACACTAAAGATATCGATATATACATGAAAAGTCAAAGATATTCTTGCATGCTTACGTTTCTTTGCCTTTATATGCACCTTTCATTTCTTTTGACAAATTTACACATTTTCTACCTCTCCTGTAAATTTCAAAAACTGTTAATGTAAACATCACTGGAAATTTAAAAGAATTTTTTATGAAAATCCTTTACATTTTCATAAATATAAGTTATGTGTTTTTAAAACATTATATCTATCATATAAACGTAATCAAATCAACGGTACAAATTTTTTCTTGCTATGCACCATGCCCGATGATTTAAACTGTAACTAACGTCACATAGAATATGTAGATCACCCCTCAAAAGTACTTGCCATCAAAACTTCATTGGAAGGAGTAAGTTAAATTAAGTTTTTTACAAAGCAAAAACATGTAAACAAATCAACAGGCTTTTTTTTGAGAAATTTAAATACGTATGTAAGAATTTATTTATAATAATCCATCTTGAAATATGTATTTTCTCCTGCAAAAATTGTATTCTTTCAGAAATATTCTATGCGGGAATTTAAAAAAAATGTTACAATCATATGTTTTACATGGAATAAATGATTTTATTAGCATATATGAATATATATTTACATCTAATTCAATAACTGTAATTCCATCATTGTGAAACTTCAAATTTATTTAGAATCAAAATCCATCGGTCCATTGATTATATTTACATTGAAACAGGTCTGCATAGAATTATCTAAGTTTATGCAAATATGTCACAGATACCTTCTCCACAACGAGCGAATCACAGGATTTTGTTCCTCTAATTCGCTCGTTGTGGAGAAGATATCTGTGATTTACGATATTTCAGAACTTTTGGGGAGGCAAGAATGAACCTTGATCATTTAAGCTACCTTGAAAATACACAGTTCTGCAATACCATATTTCCGAAACAACTGAAAAAATTCTTCAGTACTCAGAAAATTATCATGTATACCAACGTTAGTTTAAAGAGAGAGGAAAATAGAATAAAAATTGTAGAACACACCTTTATCTGACATTTTCTGACCGGAAAATGAGGTATTAAATAATGAGTAGAAGACAAAGAAGAATTATATATATATATATATATATATATATATATATATATATATATATATATATATATATAAATATATATATATATATATATATATATATATATATATATATATATATATATATATATATATATATATTATATATATATATATATATATATATATATATATATATATATATATATATATATATATATATATATATATATATATATATATATATATATATATATATATATATATATATATATATATATATATATATATATATTATATATATATATATATATATATATATATATATATATATATATATATATATATATATATATATATATATATATATATATATATATATATATATATATATATATATATATATATATATATATATATATATATATATATATATATATATATATATATATATATATATATATATATATATATATATATATATATATATATATATATATATATATATATATATATATATATATATATATATATATATATATATATATATATATATATATATATATATATATATATATATATATATGTATATATATGTGTGTGTCTGTGTATGCATGTATCATGGCATTAAAAATGGCAGACACGTATCCTTGTTAAATTACCACTTCTATTTGATTTAACGGGGCTTACGTGGCAAGAATAAATTAATACGAGGGTCACTCAAAAATGTTTAAGATATAACGAGGTTTTTAAAGTTATACTTACAAAATTCTAGATGTGTCCTCCTCCAGCATCAATGCACTTTTGTAGACGAATTTTCCACAGATTAAATTCATTTCTTGAAATAGATGGAAAAAATGCATTTATAGCCATATCAATTTCTTCTTCTAAATGAAAACGACGTCCATGAAAGTTTTTTCAGGTTAAAAAATAGCCAAAGATCACACACAGCTAGATCTGGTGAATACGGCGGATGTTCTATCACACTTGTTTTTGTTTAAGAAACACTGTTAATCCCGCTATATGTGAAGATACATTGTCATGGTGAAACATTAGTCCCCTAACATTCACTTCTTGTAGAACTTGTGGAAGACATTCAGTGGTATACCAGTTTGCTGTTACTGTCTTCTGTCCTTCCATCTTGATGATTTTGACCAATCCCGTACTTCTGAAGAAAACGGCATGCATCAGCTTTTTCAGTGCACGTTGTCTTTTCACCACTGCAGCGTGGAATAATCTTCAAATACCCGTACTTTGCTTACTTGATGTGTTGGAACTTTAAAAAAAGGTATGTACGTTTCACCGCCTGTTTCAATTTTAGAAATGATGCAGTGACCAACATCATTTAGCAATTTAAGAGTTTCTTTACTGATTCTGACACGATCTCCTTTTTGGTGCTCAATTTTATTATGGGAAACCCAACGACAAACTACTTTTTTACAGTGTGTATTACACATATAGATATACATACACACACACACACACACACACACACACACACACATATATATATATATATATATATATATATATATATATATATATATATATATATATATATATATATATATAATATATATATATATATATATATATATAATATATATATATATAATATATATATAATATATATATATATATATATATATATATATATATATATATATATATATACATATATATATATATATATATATATATATATATATATATATATATATATATTATATAATATATTATATATATATATATATATATATATATATATATATATATATATATATATATATATATATATATATATATATATGTGTGTGTGTGTGTGTGTGTGTGTGTGTTTGCATTTAATAGCCTAATATCTATTGAAAATTCCTTTATGAAATTGGCATAAAAGAGTGTCTTTTAGCAATTGGTTGAAAGCTATAGCCTGACAATGATAATATTTGCAACAGCTTAAAATTCAGGTATCTCCTTTAGAGTTCATAAAACTTTTAGCATTCTGACAATTTACACAACTAGTAAATGTGTCCATGTAAATAAAACAGATTAGCTTTTAAGTTTTTAAGGAAAATAATAGGGGCAATAGTTCTAGAAGTATATTAAGTGGGAAAATGTGCAAGTCTTAACTTTAAACTTCAAGCTTAAGTTTTGTAAATCAAATAACTGAAAACATGAAGCTGAAATTGCCTCCTTGTCAAACATGAGTCCGAAATTGGTTAGTTATGCAAGTACGTGTCTTTTTTGTTGTCACTGCTCATGTGAAATATTTAAGTGGGATAAATTTAATGTTTTCACTATTCCAGCTTTTGTAATATAAATATTATATTCTATATTTTTCAATGCCAGGGTATCCCTTGTGTTTTTCAAGGTGTAAGTTTTTGAAGACTACCAAAAACTGTGTACCCAATCTCTGGTTTTAGAATTACAGATGCTATATGACCTCAAGAAAGCACTTTAGCCGGCCATATCCGTTGCGTATATATTGCAACGCACTAAATACATATTAAACTAGTATTGACATTCTTATTGATGTGAAAGAAATAATTTCTCGAATCAGAAAAGATTAAACTTAATTTCACCAAAAATTTCATGTGATACGTGTAGGATCTTATAACTGTAACTATTAATCTTTTAATTTTTATATTCGTCTAGTTGTGCTTGTTTGGCAACAACAAAAATATCAAGCAATGTTTGAGTTTCAGGTATAAAAAAATAATAAATATAGATATTTAATTCGCAATATTTCATTGGTGCAATCTATGACGACAGCTAATAACCATGGGTGACCTAGGATCCCTCGGATTCATTTTTAACAAAAATACGGGTAACAGAAGTAATATTCTATTGAAAAATGAAGCGAATAAAGTATGAATGCCTATTCTGCTTATGTACCGAGTAAAACCATATAGTCCGATGTAAAAAGTGAGATACCCGTTTCAAGTAAATAATATCGCAACTGCAGGCACTAGATTCAATTATTTAATTTCCCTGCTAGGAGTAAAGGATGTTGAAAACATTTGGGCCATTATTCGAGACACCTACCCTGGTAAATATACCAATGCTTAGGAACGTTATTTAAACACTTTTAAAGAAAGTAAATACAAATTAATGAATTATTTAGAGAACTCAGATTTTCTTTTCCATATTTGAATAATGTTTAAATACGTCAAGTTTTGAAAAAGAATATGAAACACTTAACCCTTTCTTGGGCCTTGGAAAGTTTACTTCCCATCTACAAGGTCTTATAAAATACACTTGTGTAATCACAAAACCAACCATAATATATTTGACTTGCTATTATAACGGTGGGGAGACTAATTCCCGCTTCAGTTTTGTGCTACCATATATTGTTCGATCGACTGAAAAAATTAGCACGTCTGTTTTGAAAGTTTGAAAACGTAATGTGAGAAATAAATGGCCCACGAAAGGATTAAAATAATTTTTTATGAATCGACCAAATATGGATTGAAACTTAATATTGTCAAATATATTTGTAATGGTTTCAAAATTTTAGGTATGTTAATTGCAAATGGGGGTTAAAAATCTCTTATTTCAAAAGCTGAAGCTACTTTTAATGCTAATTTTATCGTACTCATCTCAGAATGTCAATGCTTTATCGTAGCTTATTTTAAAAACCAATCTTGTATTGAAACCATTTTACATGGATACTTAACAGATGCAAAGAAATGACATCATTGTAAAAAAAAAATGCAAAACTATTAATAAAAGGCTAAGGAAATATTTCTTTAACTCACCCAACCACAGAATTACCTTTTTGATATGCACAAATAGCTTGGATTTGGTTGTAGGTTCAGTTTTGCAATAGCTGGAGAATGGAAGATGGTAGCATATCAGATTTTGTTCTTAGAAACTTAATCTAATACAACAAAAATACAGTACATACTGTCATGAATTTAACGAAATTCATCTTTGCATTAAATACTTTAAACATTTATTATATGGATAAAATTACACTGAATACTGACCATAAATTCTATTTCTTTGCATTTATACCCACGCATTTGTAGCGCAAATCAAGCAACTTCAATAAATTTCAGAATTTATAACAAATTATTAACACATAACAAGAGAAAATAATTAATAGCAAATATAATGTATAGAATAAAAAAAAATCATTTGCATTAATTATGGTATAATTACCGAAGAACAAATCAATAACGGTGGAGTTAATAGTTTACGGATTACTCATTACTTGCAATTCAAACAATAACTTTTACCATCCATTAACTATTTATCCAGTAATTCCAGTAACTATTTGTTGAAGTATCACTGAATACAATGCAACTGTAAATAACATCAAAAAAGAATATTTCTAAAAGTACTTAATTTATCTTACCCTATATATATTTCTTACCCTGGACTCGTTGCAGTATTCGTTCTTATAATAAAAGGTATTCAAACACATCTCCTTTAGGACAATTTGAAGAGTATTTCGAAAGATAAAATAGGTTACATACAGATCTGATCGTGTGTTTACCTCTATTGTGATATCATACTTACCAAATCAGTAGTACTGATTCCTTTTCTAATTGAATAGAAGTAATTTTAGTCAAAAACATTTCATTAGAATCTACACCTGAAGTTTTCCTTAGCAACCTTATTCTTTTCCAAGTAGCAACGTTTCTTATTTCCAAGTAGATATGCGACAGATGAAGAAGTTTAGATTATCTGAGATGTTTATTACCATGTTCTGGATATATGGGATTAAGATACAAGCTCGATAGTTTACCACCTACAGAGCAAAGAAAATACAGTGTTTGGACCGTTTACTGACGACACCAATATAAGCTCAAACCTCTGAATATTTCCACTTTGTTCTTAAGTTTGAGGTTAATTTTCTGTCTTGAAACCAATTACTCAATTGCTTAAATGGTTCACGTCCTAGAGATTTTTTTCTGAATACTCCAGAATATAAATATTCTTGAACTTCAATATCAAATGTAACTTTTGAGACCAGTTTAATCCCAACCAAAGTCTTATTCAAAATTATTAAATTTAGGTCTGCTGATAATCCACTCTCACCTTAATCCTTAGTGTACTTCTTAAATATCCGGTACTGCTTCTTATTCGGAGATCTAATTAGTAAAATGAAATATTTAAAGAATCTATTTAGAAAATTCTTCTATATAGTATAAACAAATGAAATTCCGTTCACTTGTTATATTGATACCAAAGTAACACCAAAAAATGTTAGTGGAATAGCTTGAATGGGAAGTCGATTTTCAAACATTTACAGAATTTTTAGATTTTGAAACCATTTTTATTATCAATATCCTACGTGATCTTTTGTAGGAGATAAAAACAGATTCATAAAGTATTAGACTAACACAATTTCAGTATTAATGCTTTCACCAAAAAGTGTTCCATTTTTTTCCAATTTTCTCTTAGATTCATTTCGAAGAAAGGCGAAATTTTACCTCATAAAGTATTGAAATATTTTAACACATGAAAGAACACCTTAAAATAGATTTAATTTAAATTTTATCTGTTACCTTTTAAGTATCACTGTGGTTACTTTTTATTTCAAAGTAATTCTGATCCAGTTTATTATTGTTTTTCAGAAAGTTTTGCACGTAACAGATAACGCAACTTTCAAATTTCCTAGTTTTGTGTGAACTTTATCTATTATAAGCGTATACAACGCTTTTCTGCTTTTGATCAAACTGTAAAAGTTGAGAAAATTAAAGTACACTATTATATGCAGTAAAAATGTATAAAAGGTTCCAAAAAGCGGGTTTTCGAAATAAAATATTCATCTGATATTTCGAGAACGACGCTCTATAACGCTTCACTGGATTCGTTGATCTTCCATAAAACTTCAGTTCTGAAACTGTTTTCCGGAACAAAAGATGTCTTTTATAGGAAAAATGTTAGGAAATTGGATCTAGAAAGTAAAAATTGGAAAGAAAGAAATCTTTGAAAGACCCGAAAATCGTGAATTATAGATCTTTGCATGATAATACACGTAGAGAGTTTTAAAAAGTTTTAAAATGCTTGTATAAAAATATTTTCTAGTTGAATGAATATGTCTTGAATGAATACACCTCTGTAAATACATTAGTCGGAGTGTGTGCGTCATTTCTTTGCTATTAAAAGTAGTAAAATAACCATAAAACAGAAAACGAAACAACTTGTGTGCTGTAATAATTGTTGTTAACTCTTTTCACTTGTTTGACTGTGGGCGATAAAGAGACTCATAAGTACACATTCCCTTTGTTTGGTTTGCCCACCTATTTAAGTCTCATAAAAATACTTGTTTTAACATTATTAAAAATAGAATTTGCTAAATTTATGAAGTGGATGATAGGGTTTATAGATTGACAGAAGGATGATTTATAGAAATCAAAGATGTATAAGAGTATTTGCTTGAAAAGTGATAGAATACCAAAAGGTACGAAATGTCTGCCCATATTATTACTTGGGCTTTTCATTACACCACGCTTCAAACTATACAGCCAAATAGACCCCTGCTTAGTGTGAGAAAGCATAAAATGCACAATTTATAGCATAAAATACCTTTTTGTAAGATTCTAAAGGATTTCTGCGTAGCATACGGGAAAATGAAATATTTGATTGGCTAAATGATCCAAAGTTAAAACACACATGGAAAAGTGGAAAACAGACACAATAGCTTAGCATTTATAGCCGGGGGAATGTCAGTTCAAGCCTTAGTCGTGAGATACCGTCGTATTAAATAACAGAGGACAGTTCAGGTAAAACAAGTTCATGTTCACAATGTCTAGTTCAAGCGATACCTCTGGAGGTGGTCTACAAAGCATTAGAGTATTCTACTTGTACGTTTTTTTCCAAATTACTTACACCCTCTTTGAAGTAAAAAACATATTTTCATCTTACCGGTGCTGTATTAGAGACACCCCTTCTCCTTCAATGCAGTTGCTTTCAGCTCACATTGTGGTCTTGTCCAAATGATATTAGAAACAACAAATTGAAAAGATTCTCATGTTTATATTTAATGGATGGTGACATTGTAGATGTTGACTGGATGGAATATCTGTGCTGTATGGAGAGGATTTTAAAACTTTCACACTATATTTCACTGTTTAAACTTATATTTATATATATATATATATATATATATATATATATATATATATATATATATATATATATATATATATATATATATATATATATATATATATATATATATATATATATATACATATATATATATATATATGTGTGTGTGTGTGTGTGTGTGTGTGTTTTATTCATTAACATTTACTTTTTAAAAATGTTTTTCTTAAGATTTAAAAGAATATTTACATATTTCATATGATTTTCTTTTACTAATCTTTTTAAAAATGATTAAAGTAAATTTCAGTTATGGGTGTTATTTATGTCTCAATATTTTATCTGAAACAATTTTAATAACATAAAATGTCCTTGTGAATTTTTCACTGATATATTTGGATAATTTTCGTAGACATTTTATATATTGACTGGATGCTTAAGGTAGTCTGTGTTTTGTTGTGGTTTAGGTTTGATTTGGTTTGGTTTGGAGCGGTACGGTTTTGCACAAGAGGGCTAATGACACCGGGACCTACTGCTTAAAGACGATTCTGAAAGTCTACAAACACCCATGCCAAAGTGGGATTCGACCCCACGAACTCAGGTACCGACGATCGGCCAGTGTTCAGCCTTTGTTGTGGTTTAACATTCTAATTCGGAGAGAAAATTAGTGAACTTATAAGAAATACTTTTGTAAATTTCAGAAATCTGACAAAGAGTTAGCACAGTCGAGAATAAGAGAATGAAAGAAAAAATTGCTGTTAATTGAAATGAGAACTGTTAATTTCTCTAAAAAGTTGTGATGAAGTTTCGCGGTGGAAGAAAACATGTAACTTTTAAAAATAACATCTCTCTACTTTTTATGAATAATTCCCAGTTATTTCTTTGGAATAACATGATTGGACATACATAAAAGTCTGTACTTCTATATACAAAAGTTGCTATTTTTATTTCTGGCCTTGGCAACAGTAAGTGTTGCTAGGCGATTTCAGACAATTTTAATCTAAAGTTTGATATTTTTAAACATAAATTCAGCAGACGATTTACCATTATAGCTTTATTTGTGTTGTTGACAATAAATTGAAAAGTTCTTCTCTTTCAAAAAATGGAATTGAATCGTGAACATTTTCGTTCCATTATTTTTCATAACTTTCGACGTGGATTGTCAAGACAAGAGTGCTTCGATGAACTTAATTCTTTATACAGCGATAAAGCGCCATCCTACAGCACTGTAAAAAATTGGTATAACGAATTTAATCGTGGTCGATGTTCGATCCAGGACGAATCCCGTTCAGGTCGTCCAAAATCCGTTGTTGATGCGTTCAAAATGCATGTTTTGGAGTTACCTCAATCGGACTGGAAAAAGTGCTTTGAACATTTGTTCAAACGCACGCAAAAGTGTATTGATCATCATGGAGAATATTTTGAAAAACAATAAAACCAATTTCGATCCTACATATTTGTTTTTTCATTATTAGGCTAGAAATATAAATAGCAACCCTCGTAAAATATCAAAATATGAACCTGAAATGTATTATGTTGTAAAGAATTCTATATCACGGTTAACCTCTAAATATAAATAGGACTTATTAAGGTACACAATAAGAAATAGCAAGTTATAGATGAAAGTAGAATTACCGAAGCTATTCACAAAATTATGGTAATCAAGACTAAAATAAAAAAACGCTGAAGTATACGGTTTATAATAACCATAAAATGCACTTGCGTGTTAGCTAAATTACTTTGTGTTGTAAAGAACCTTGACACTAAGTAATGTATAAAACGATGGGTATACTGTTAACGATGGGTATATATTTGAGACTAAAGGTGTTATAAACAGCAATAACATTAACGACGTCTGAATCTACAAATAAGAATCTTTAAAAGAATAGTTTTTATGTTAAAGTATCCATACTCGACCGCATATATGACATACACTGAAAGTAAATTTAGATATTTTTCATATTAATTTCTTGTGCACAGATATCTAACTATAAGCCTTTATACTTTCAAGTAAAATTCAATATCATTTTTCTGTCATTAATCAGGACATATTTATTTTTATTCGATAATTCTCATAACTTTGTAACAGTACCCTTCAGCTACATCTCAAAATTCTATGGACGGAAATCGATAGTGGGATTCGATATCTATTGATAAGAATAACTCTCTTTTACATTCAAATTTATAAAATAAGCTTAAAGGGATAATATAAAAAAGAGATTATTAAATGGATTTTAAGAGAAATAAATAAAATTACCAAAAGTTTATTTATCACGTTTAGTAAATTAAAATACACGTATTCGCAGAAATTTTAGAAACTATCTAATTAAGTGTAATAAACGTTAACTCAAACAAAACTATACACTCCAGGTGGGTCATGCAACAATGTTCACAGTTTTGAGAGAAAAATTAACGTGATACAAATATAAGTTCTAATCGCAGTCACGCACTCACCATTTTGACCAGTATAAAATAAATGCATGGAAAGTTTATGTATATAAGCAACAAATATATTCTTACTTACTAGTATCATAAAAATCTAAGAAAAAAATACGACAATAAACATTTCAAGCGTTTTTTGGTTATGAACTTACAGTTAAATAAATGTTTTACATAAACTATAAAATGTTGTACAATGAGATATAACAAAATTATATGGTATAAAAATAGTAAAATAATTTTTTAATTAACTGGTTAATTTCCTTTGAGTACGTTACTTTTGAATTAATTTGTTATTTTTTCTATTTTTTATGTTTACCATTACTTAAAAATGTCTTTTTCTTATTGATAGATTCAATAGACAATTTATAGGAATTCTTTTGATGTCTTTAGGGATATTCTTGCCTGTAGGATAACTACGGGAAATACATGGAGTGTTATAAGTTTAATTTAAGTTTTCAAAACTCGAATAAAGCTAAAAATCGAAATGGATAGTAATATTTATTTTATTGTATAATACTTTGGTAAGAACTTTGCAGTAATCTATGAAATATTACGCTGCAAGGTTTGTTTTAAAACTAACAAAATTTCCTAAGAGTTAAATTCCAAAAATATTACATAATTAAAAAATATTTTAGTATGATTAATTTACTTTTTATTTAATTTGCACATATGCTTTCATAACTATAAATTTTAACAATTTATGAAAATGCTTTTTAATGTCTACTGTTACCTTAAAATAGGATTCTACATTATACAAAGATATATTATTTGTTCAACCTGATCCCATTCATTAAAATAAAAAGAACTTTATAATCGCAATGAACAACTGAGTAAGGTAGGCTACACAACAAAAATATCAGAAAAAAATTGTGCATAAATGCTTCGCTTACATTAATATTTTCTCATGTTATAATGGCTAATTCTAAAATGTATTATTAGGAAGGAGACAAAAATTAAGTGTAAGCTAAATGATTTCTTTCTGTATTTATTTCTACAGCTAATCTAAAGGATCATCTTTTGAATCAGTTGTTAACAAATTTGATTTGAGAACTCAATCCAGTTAGAAGAAATGTATGGTGCCTATATATATGTAACATTAAAATCCCTTATTTACATATTTTAATATTAATTTAATAACTTTAATTATTAAAGTACATTGGGATTTTCGTGGTAATTCTGATTTTTCCCTCCAAACACACTATAGACTTAATTCAGCCTCTGTCTGTTCTACTTTAGACAATAGTTAGCACGTTTTGTTTAAGCATGGGTATTTTTTATCAAGTGGTCAATTTTGCTTAGGGATTATTCGCAGTCTGTGCTGTGAAATCCTTACTTGGTAAGTGTGTATTCAAGAGCACATTGTCTGTGTGCACGATGTTGTAAAAGTGCTTCCCTGTTGTATGGATTTCATGTATCTTACCAGAAATAAAATGTGTTGTTCTTTTGAATGAGTCTCGCCAATATTACAGATATGCAAGGTGTTACTAAAGATAAAAGTTTATTAAAATTGTTTATATAAAAGATTATGAAAAACTATTTATATAAAAGTTTATAAAAAAAATAATTTTAATTATTTACAGTTGGAGGTTTATTTGACATTAAAGCACCAAAAGGGTTTAAAATATGCAGAACAAGACCATAGACATCAGAAAACATTTATTAATTTTTTATATAATTATTATATTAAGTTATCAAAGTTTCAACCATTATACAGTTAGTAAATTATGTATAACTGAATCAATTACATTAAAAAGACTTTAATGATTTGAATGTAATAAATTTAGTAAAATGTAAGTGTGTCAGTTTCTTTTTTCTAAGATAATAATCAGTAAAAAACTCTTTGTAACGTCCATTACCTATTATTTAAGTTTGAAGAACAAGATAATATACAGATAAATATGTATATATTTTATGAAATGGCAGAGAATAGAGAGTGTAAATAGGGCTAGCTATTGAATTCTGTGGGTCGTTAGGATACCCTTTCATCTTCTCTTCTCGTTTACAACTCTTTGAAGATTCATGGCTTCCTGGACTTGTTCTTGTTCTCAGTTATATGAAAAGAAATAAGTCACAATAATAAAAATATAAAGTTTAAAGACAGTAACCAAAAGCTAAATGGGTTATAAATATTTAATTTCTTTTCTTTAACTAATTTAGCAGTAATTTCTCTTACAAGTGAAGAAATCACATTTTCAGTCTTGATATTTTAGATACAACATTCTAGAGAATTTAGCAACATTTAAAAATATTTAGACTGAGATCTTCCACTATTAGAGCAATTTATGTCTATGATAACACACAATGGTAATATTTCTTACACCTATGATTTTAATTTAAGTTGTGTTGTAAATTAATATTGTGAAGTCACATGTTTTTTATTTTGCTCACTCTTCATTTTTTTTAGTTTGGAATTTTTAAAGATTAACTTTCTTAAATACTTGCTGATAGCTGACTCTAGATAATGTCTTTTTAAAAAAAATGAGTAGAGTTTGAGAATTAGATAGTCTGATACACTTTTTAAAAAGTGTTTTTGAAGCTTGATTTTGTTTCCTTTTTATAAACAAAAAGTGGTATTTTTAAAATTTTAGTTAATATTTCTAGTGCGAATTTTTTATGATTGGTGTTTATATTAAGTGTAAGTAAAGAAGTTTCAAAAATATAATTCTAAAGATATCATGTACCATGGTCATGCAGCAGGTAGTTCTGAAAATACTGTTCATAACTATTTTAGCTCGGCTTTCATATTCAAGGCCTTGTAGTCTGTATCATTTGAGAAACTAAAAAAGGGTAAATAAAAGTATACTAAAAAAGTACCTGTATGCATACAGAATGCATATGTAAAGAAAAATGTACTATATAATATGTATTTTATTCAAAACATCAGGGAGTAAGAATTTAAAAAATAACATATTAATTACAATGAATTGCGTTACCACATAAATCTGTAACGATGGACAGTTATTTTAAGTATTGAATAAAATATTATAACTCAATGATATTACTATATTTTGTACTATTTTAAAGTGTGGAATAATATAAATTGTATAAAAGATTTTATACATATACACTTTTTCTTCCAACCGTCGTGTATATATGTACACACACACACACACACACACACACACACACACACATATATATATATATATATATATATATATATGAATATATATACATATATATATACATATATACACACATATACACATACATATACATATATATATATATATATATATATATATATATATATATATATATATATATATATATATATATATATATATATATACGTAATTTGTGGCGTTAGGCAGTGCTTCGCGCTCTCACGTACAGGTATGAGGTTCATTGCTGGGCAAGGTTCACTCGGCCTTTAATCCCTTCAGTGGGTAGAGGAACTGAGAACTAAACACTGGGGGTTCCGAATAAGATTGGCCACATAACCAGAACATATGCTTCGCACCCCAGGGCCCTTGGTCACATAAACGGAGATTGTCACCGTAGGCCTAGGGGCTGTTGCGCAGAGGAGTTTAGTTTATATATATATATTATATATATATATATATATATATATATATATATAT
>CM063506.1:84321928-84346928 GCA_032207245.1 Pardosa pseudoannulata
GAATCTTTTATATAAAAAATTTTTTTTGTTTTATATTAATATCTAAAATCTCCCTATGCAAACAACTATATTAATATAATGGGAAATATTATCACAATATTATATTACTACAATTTTTTTTTAAATAAACATTGAAAACAATTTATAAAACTTCCTCCTGAGAGTATATTTCTGGTATAAAAAAGTATTCAGAATCTAAACTTCTTAAAATATCACTCTATCATAATATATAAACCTTTTATATAAAAAAGATTTTTTGTTTTATATTAATATCTAAAATTTCCCTATGTAAACAAGAATGTTTTTATACTGGGGAATATTATCACAATATTTTATTAATGAAATATTTATTTTATATTGAAAACGTTTCATAAAACTTAATCCTGAGATTATATTTATGGTATAATAAAGTATTCATATTCTAAATTTCTTAAAATATCACTCTATCAAAATATAAAACCATTTTATATAAAAGAGAATTTTTAGTTTCATATTAATATCTAAAATCTCTCAATGCAAACAACAATGTTAATATACTGGGCAACATTATCACAATATTTTATTACTATAATTTTTTTAAAATAAATAGTGAACTCAATTCATAAAACCTCATCCTTAGAGTATATTTCTAGTATAAAAAATGTATTCAGAATCTAAACTTCTTAAAATATCACTGTATCAAAATATAAAAACCTTTTATATGAAAGCGATTTTTTATTTTATATTAATATCTAAAATCTCCCTATACAAACAAGAATGTTTTTATACTGAGAAATATTATCACAATATTTTATTACTACGATTTTTTTAATAAGAAATATTGAAAAAGTTTCATAAAACTTCATCCTGAGAGTATATTTATGGTATAAAAAGTATTCAGAATCTAAACTTCTTAAACTATCACTCTATCAAAATATATAAGTCTTTTATATAAAAAAGTTTTTTTGTTTTATATTAATATCTAAAATTTCCCTATGTAAACAAGATTGTTTTTATACTGGGAAATATTATCACAATATTTTATTACTGAAATATTTATTTTATATTGAAAACGTTTCATAAAACTTAATTCTGAGAGTATATTTATGGTATAATAAAGTATTCAGAATCTAAACTTCTTAAAATATCGCTCTATCAAAATATAAAAACCTTTTATATAAAAGAGATTTTTTAGTTTTATATTAATATCTAAAATCTCCCTATGCAAAAAAAATTTTCTTATACTGGGAAATATTATAACAATATTTTATTACTACAGGTTTTTTAAAATAAATATTGAAAACAATTTATAAAACTTCATCCTGAGAGTATATTTCTGGTATAAAAAAATTATTGAGAATCTAAACTTCTTAAAATATCACTCTATCAAAATATAAAAACCTTTTATATGAAAGAGATTTTTTGTTTTATATTAATATCTAAAATCTCCCTATACAAACAAGAATGTTGTTATACTGGGAAATATTATCCCAATATTTTATTACTATAATTTATTTTTAAATAAATATTGAAAACGTTTCGTAAAACTTCATCCTGAGAGTATATTTATGTAATTATAAAGTATTCAGAATCTAAACTTCTTAAAATATCACTCTCTCAAAATATAAAAGCCATTTATATAAAAGAGATTTTTTAGTTTCATATTAATATCTAAAATCTCACTATGCAAACAATAATGTTAATATAATGGGCAACATTATCACAATATTTTGATACCATAATTTTTTTTAAATAAATATTGAACACAATTCATAAAAGCCTCATCCTGAGAGTATATTTATAGTACAATAAAGTATTCATATTCTAAACTTCTTAAAATATCATTCTATCAAAATAAATGAAGCACTTTTATATAAGTCTTTTAGTTTTATTTTAATATCTAAACCCTTCCTCGGCAAACATATCATTTCTATAAAATGAAAGTTTTCCTGCAATAAAACGGGTTATTACTCGTATTACCTCAAGTTTTCTCAATCTTTTCAATGTACCATTAGGCTCGGAACATAAAGCATATGTGATTAACAAGCTGTTTAATAAAATTCTGCCCACTTGTTCCTTCGGATAAAATTCAAACTCGGGATAGAGGAAGAGGGAAGAACCTGTTTGGCGCCGTTCTGGCGACTTCTGAGTTGACGAAGCAGAAAGTGAAAAGGGGGAATAAATTTAGAAAAAGGACAGAATAGATAAATCAATATTCTTTTGAGCAAACTTGAGCAGAGACTTTCACACAGACAAATATTAAATATTATGACAAAAGAAATCGCACTTCATCTCATTTCTCTCACGGGGGTTTGCATTTTTGGTATGCTGTGAATCGAAGAATTTGACAAAGTTTGGAGAATTTTATAAAAAGGTGGGTTAAATATATTTTTCTTTATTGGTTGAAGTTCCGTTGTATGGAATAAAAAGAATTTTACTATGAATAACCCTGAAGCTGGAATTTTGGTTTTCTTTTAAACAAATTAATTGTTATAAATGTTCAACAGTATTGAGTAATAAATAATTGAATCGGGTAATAGCTTACCTTTGTTTATCCTTTTGAATTTTATATGGAGGATCTGTAGAAACCGAAATGATGAACAAAACAGAAGTCTATTGTGGAATAAAACTACCTTTAATGATGAAACACATCACGTTGAATTGAAGGTACACAGTATTGAGTAATAAATAATTGAATCGGGTAATCGCTTACCTTTGTTTATCCTTTTGAATTTTATATGGAGGATCTGTAGAAACCGAAATGATGAACAAAACAGAAGTCTATTGTGGAATAAAACTACCTTTAATGATGAAACACATCACGTTGAATTGAAGGTACACAGTATTGAGTAATAAATAATTGAATCGGGTAATCGCTTACCTTTGTTTATCCTTTTGAATTTTATATGGACGATCTGTAGAAACCGAAATGCTGAAACAAAAACAGAAGTCTATTGTCGAATAAAACTACCTTTAATGATGAAACACATCACGTTGAATTGAAGGTACACAAAATGAATTTAGAATTGTGAATTAGTTCTGAAACACATGTTTACCACTAAATACGAATGGAATACAGGCAAAAAATGAATATAATTACACACAGAATAACAAGCTTCCAGCCATTTTCCCCAGACTTGAATACTAAAAACAAAATAAAACGTTACATGGTGATGCCATCTATTGATATAGAAAAACCGTTAGAACAGAAACTATACAGAATGTGCTCATGACGTCAGGCGCAGCAAAAATTTCAGCTCAACTTCCTCATTGGCAAAACATTTGAAATTTCCTACGGATTGTGCTTGTTATTGGGGTTTTAATTTTGTCAATTATCTGAAAATGGTAAGAAGCTGTTGTGCGCGTGGCTGTACTAAGCGTTTCAAAAGTTGAAAATAGTGGTTTTATTGGTTTCCTGTAGATCCTACACTGTGAATGCTTTATAAAAGCTTTAAAAGGCAAGACTGGACTAGAATTCTTCTTCGAGAATGAAAACATTTCAGAATGGTAATAAAACGTTAACCTTACTTAATGTAATAGATTATATAAAATTATTATGCTAAGATTTTTTTATTATTATTAATACGTTTTTTTTTCATATCTAATGTATCTCTATGCTTTTGTGATAAGTACTGAACTATAAATGTAACTATTTTTGTCCTTAAATTGATCCGGTTTTGTACACTTTTATTAAATTCTTATTTATTAATAGATAATTGTTCTTGTTAACATAATCAAAGTAGTTACACTTTGATTATGATACTTAATAGTACTGCGTAAAGTGTTTAAATTTTTTTACAAAAATATATAATTTTGTAAATGCTAAAAAATCTATTTTGAATTACTTGGCCAGTTTCTTATTTTTCTTCCCCTTCTCTTAAGTAAAATGTAGTTTTATTGTATACATGATCCATATCGAAGCTCATAATATACAATGAAATGTACAATCAGTGTTTTGTCAACGAAAAGTTGTAGTCAGCACTTGTATTTGTTTACAAATATGCACTTTCTCTATAAAAAATAAAAACAAAACAACTATTATGAATTATTAAATAATTAAAATTAAATAGTAAGTCTTTTATAAAGACTGAAAATCCGTATATTATTATGCATAAGATATGAAGGGTAGACTGTCAGGATTTGTATACTGTCATTAAAATAAATTTGAGGAAGAGAATTATAGATGTTTCCTAATGAACTTTATATCTCTTTCTAATAAAAAGATTCTACTAATTGTACATTTAAAAGTTTTATTATATTATTAGTACTACATCTTTAATTTTTTAGTTCTACTAATCATTCATAAAAATTCTGTACTGATGATTTGCTGTAAAGAATTTTTATTACAAACATTAAATATAACGCCTTTAATTATAAAAATGTTTTAATGGACATTATGTGCTTTTAATAAATACATGCAGTATCAGATTTTAGATATCAATAAATATTTTGGTAAATTTATATTTGCAGCATAACTTTTATGCAAAAAATAAATAAATAATTAAACACAGAGCTATCTAAAATTAACAAATGGAATATACATGTACTTATAAAAATAAACTATGTACAAATGATGATAAATTAAAACTAAATATTAAAACATTATATTTAACAAAGAATAAAATATAAAACTTTTTAAGCTAATGAAATCACTATTTATAAATCTATAAACATATTTATATATTCTCTGCCTACAAGTTAATATAGGAAAATACGTGTAGAAACATCCAAGCTCACTTTACGTGATTTATTAATCACTATATGAAGTAATTAAAATTGTGTGAATTATTTAAATTTTAGTTTCAACATGTTTTGTACCACTCAACTGCTCTTTATCTTTGACAGCGAACAATTATCCTGGTTGTATTACTGAATGAGATTCATTTAGTGGATTGTAGCATTATACATAATGTTTCGCTACCGAATAACTAAATGCTTCAGATTTCACTGCTGATATTCCTAACTGTAACTGTCCTATTTGCCTTTATCATATGAATTCAAGCTATAAATGTTATTATAACTAGAACAAAAAAGTGGCCATTAAGAGCCAAAAAGGGAAACGTGGAAAGAGAGAAACAGTTAAAAATGAAAAAAAGAAACTTAATTAATTTAATTTTGATTTTAAATGAATTAAATTTTTATTTATTATTTTCACTGTTATTATTTTATATCTTGTTTTTATTTATTTTATTATTAAGCGGAATACATATTAATTCAGTGAAAAACACGCTAGATTTTCGAAAATCATCTATAAGGAAAACTTTAGGAGCCGTGGTAGCGCATTTAGAAAAATCAGTGATCTCCTAACCGGGTGGTTACTGGATCAAAACTGGAACCATTCAATGATCACCATGTTCATCAAGACCGCTGGAACACTTAATTTAGGCTAGTCTCACAATTTCCTTCCAAACAATATATTTGTCTTAAAATGAGGTGGCAGGCTAGGCCTGGAGTACTTCTTGGTGTCTGCTTCTAAATTACGAAGTCCCAACTGAGCAAAGAGTTGCTCTTTAACTGTAGCAGTGTTTATTAAGATCCAAAGGAGCAATACTCCTCCTTCAAATTTAGCCAGTATTTAGCCTTCCTGTTTCTTCACTCCAATGACGATGTCTATTACTCTTTGACATGGAACAGTCCTCCAATGTGACAGAGTGTAATGAACTTGGTTTAGGTTTTCTACTAGGATGATGCATAGCAATATAAAAAGCAACAAGACGTTAAATAATTATTTGAAGGGTTATTCTCTTATATTATAGCAACTTAAAAGACTATTGAGTAATAATTATTAAAATGGTTGACTATCACTCACACATTTATTCTTTTCACATATATCATAAATATATTTGTTTTTAATTATCATGTTTACAACTTTAAAATAATTCTAAGAGCAGTTATTGTAAATCTAAAAGTATCATTTATAATTAGTTCAGCTTTTGTGATAGCTCTTATACAACCTAAAACTAACTAACGTAATCACATTGTAAATGTAAACCATTTTTGATCGATTCTATTCTTATTATCACCTTTGTCGAAACTCTTTTGTTCTTTGAATTTTGACGATTTCAAATACACCAAAATTAATTCTTGTTGACTTCATCCTTCTTAGTAACTTCTTGTGCTATCACTTGTAACAACTAAAACCTTGATTGATGGGCTCACATAATGAATATTTACGTGTTCTTCACACATCCTAATAAACCCTACGTTTTAATCTTTTGGTGACTATGGTCGAATTTTCGACCACGAATAATACTTAAAAGTTTGAAGTTTTGAAGTATGAACACTTCATTTCACTCTTATTACTCTCTCTAAAACTTAACTAATGGTTCGCACGTACAATTCCAAACCGATCATGTCTTTAAATTGTCACTACAAAATTGACCTCCCAAAACGTTCCAAAATATAATGTATATTTTTTTCAAGTTTGCAGTAAGGGTCAGGTCGATTGTTTAGAAACTGCATTTCTTTGACTGACATTTATTGAGGGATTTACCCTTATATAGCACAAAGACGCTGATAGCTTTTCATGGTTTTGTAAATCTCTATTTCGAAGTATTTCGCTTGCGGTAACAGATGTATCTCTAATTGCATCACTTAAATAGCTTGGATAACTTTCGTAAAAAAAAATATAAATAATTCTCTTAAAGAATATTTTTATTTACTTTTAGAATCCATTATTTCTTATATTACTTCGAGATTTGATGAGCTTTATGTGTATTAAAATTACAATCTATAATGTCTATTTATATATCTATTTATAACCGAAAGTATAGGGACAATAACGAGGATGGGTTTCCCGTATTCCATTCTAGTCCACAAAGGGTGAAGTAAAAAATCCTAGAACGCTTTGGCCATTGACACAGTAAGGCTTTAGAGTATTTTTGGAGACTTTTTTTTACCTCGGTGTGTTCCACTCGGAGGGTTAAGACTTTGTCTATAGCAGTTATTCTCAACCTTTTTGAGCTACCGCTCCCCTACGACGCCGAAATGTCTTCACATTCCCCCCCTAAAAATCCCGCAATTTAAAGTGCAGAGTAGAAGTATTCAATTACAAAAATCAAAATGTTTAAGAAATTTTCTTCAATAGAGTTACAAATCAAATGTTTGTCATTGAAATACGCTGAAGCCACGCTCAAACGAATGCTATGGCCAAATGGTTAGGGTGCTCACCATCGGTTTCCCGTTCGGTCCTGAATTTATGTCTTCAAATCCCACTGGAGCATAGATCTTCCTAGCCATATCAAATTGGCTTTAAGTTGTAGATACCTGTCACAGTAGCCTTCGTGTTGAAAAAGAGTAAATTGTAGTAGACCCAAACCAAACCAAACGAATGTTGTTGATTAAATGTATTTATCTGAATGTCGATCCATTTTCATGCAGAACGTAGGAATGGAAATAACTGGTTCTGCTACCACCGCTTAAGTTTGTTTAATATACTGGTAAAAAAACTGTAAATTAGGTAATTAAAGGTAATACATTTATTAACCAATTTTAAAATTAAAATTGGAAAACCAAAACCTTCTCACATCACCGCCTACTGGTCGAAACAATTCACTGCCCACCATCAACGTGCAACCGATAACCACGGATAACCGCCGTGAAAACCACTAATTTACACCTATGTAGAACAACGTTGTAAAAAATATTAGTTTTCTAAATTTCTGGGGTTTTTTTTGTTTTCTGCCCATTGTATATGAATCTTCTTTTTACCTTTGTCGAGACTAATTGTCTCTTTCAAATATATACAGATACATACATTCTCTTTCTCTCTCTCTCTCTCCTCTCTTATAAATATAATTTATATAATAAAAATATATATAAATAAGAATATATATTATATATATATATATATATATATATATATATATATATAATATAAATATATATATATAATATATATATATATAATACAATATATATAGATATATATATATATATATTTGATAATATATATATTATATATATTTATATATATAATATATAGAAATTAATATACATACATATATATATAAATATATTATAAACTATTTTATATACACACACACACCCACCTATATCTTTATATATATATAATAGAAATATATAATTTGTTTTGTGTTTTTTTTTTAAGGAAAATTCTATGTACAAACACTTAACACTGTTAATCTAAAATATCTCTAGAAAAATCATTTATGTATCTCGTTTTATTTGGAAATTTTCAAATTGTCCGCTAGTGATATGTAGTTTTATAATACTTCTCTAGGCGTAATTAGCCCCAGTGGTCAATTTATATAAAAAGGGGAATAAAATAATGTCTTTTTTTTGATTTCTTTTTGAGAATTTTCTTACACACACAAAAATAAAAAATACACACACACACACATATATATATATATAATAATAAATATATATATATTATATATATATAATATATATTATATATAAAATTTTATATGTACAAATACAAATGCATATATTTCTATGACTGATAATAGCATATTTAGTTCTAACGTGCTATTTTTTCCATCTGAAAGTTAAAAGAATAAGAACAAAAGTAGTTATTGTAACTAGTTCCTTTATATACCACTTCTTTCTCGTATAATTAAAGAAAAGTGTAGAACTTTCTTCAATGGTACATTTGTCATTTCCTGTTCTATTTATAAATGGGTGTAATTTATTATATACCTCATCTGAAAAGTAAGAAAAAATGAATCAAATTTTTTTCCTACAGCATTTAATAGAATATTTCTTTAGCTACTGCTCTATTATATTTCAGAGAGTCATTCCATAGTAAAAGTTCTGTAAATAAAATTAGTCACATGTAATATTTATGTATAAAGGTTCGTTTTCAACGAAATATAATACAAATTCATACGTTTTCTAACGAAAAATTCATTTTTACTACAATTAATTATTTAATTATGTATGGCACTTTAAATAGTTTGAAAAATACCAGTTCATGAGGGTAATTACTTAAAATGGTATATATTTATATGTACAAATAATTGTTTTCAATCTAAATTTTAAAAAAAAACTTAAAATATTGGTAAATTTCTAATGTTTGAAATGTTTATAAACTAGAGAAAGCAATTCTGCTTATCTTAAACCAAATTACGTTAACAGTTTCTATTATTTCACAATTTATGTCGCAAAATGTGTTTATATTTATATGCAAACAATACATTTTACTGTTCCATACACATCGTTTTTTAAGCACAATAAATCAAAATATCTACACCTGTAAATAGAATTTTTTATTGTGCTGAGTATCAAATATTACTGAGAGTGAATAAACATTTTATAAAATTGTAGATAAATTGTAGTAAAATTGTAAGTTTTATAATTTATGTAAACATTAACAAAAAACAAAAAAGTTGAGTAAAAGAATAAAATTTTCACTGGTAAAAAAGTATTTTTGAGTTAATCTATGTAAATATAAAAACGTCCAAATGAATCTAAAAAAACAAAAAATACTGAATTTTTTTTGAAATTTTTATAAAATTAATTCTAAAATATTTTATTGTTAAGAAATTCGTTATTATGTTATTATTTTAACAAATTAAATCTATTTTTCAGAACTTTTTCATTTTATAGGAATTTTTTTAAAAAATATAAACAAAAAATATTCTAAAAATCTTATATTTTTTTTTTTTTTGTATGTTATAAATACATAAATAAAAATAATTATTTTATAATATATTTTCAATAATTACTTTTTATTGATTCGTATTTTGTATAAATTTATTTATAAATATTTAGTCTTAAATAAAGAAATTACTGATATTTTTTTGTTGTATATAAATTTATTCAATTTAATTTGGTGAAATATATCAAAACATTTAGCTGTTGAAATTATTAATAAGAAAACATTTAAAACCATTTTTCTCAGAAATCAATTTTCTATTTAGGAATTCTAAAGGAAATCTATATGAATTCTACAAAAAATACAAAAATCATTGAGATTCCACTAGTCTTTTGTATGTTGCTACAATACCTGGCATAAAGTAATTTCTAGTTATGAATTTTCTTTAATATTTTATTAGAGATAAATTTTATTATAAATTTTTTTTTTTATATTTTTTGTAAATGAATTTATTATTTTCTACAGCTAAATACAGTTATGTTTAAAAAGTTGCTGTAAAACAAATTAATTTTTCTATACTTAGCATACATTCATTAAGTACATTTATTTACTATAAATTTTTTATCTTGATAAAATATTTTAATAATCTTGCAAGCAAAGAGTGTTTATTAAAATTTTCAATGAAACAAAAATGTTCAATTTTGTGTTTTTGTTTAAATAAATCTTTTCATTGTATGTTTTGAAATAAATTATACTTTGAGAGACTGCTAAAATATAAACTGAAAAAATAAGTAAACACTTAGATGGATTACACCTATAACTAAGTAAACTACATATCTTAACTATATAATTCATTTTCTGTCTTACTTGCTAACAGTCATTTATATTCTTAGCTACGAAATTTTAGTCGTCTTTATATATTTTCAATAACAAAACAGCAACTTCATTTATTTTTCATGACACTTTGGCGTGTGTTCTCATATATAATAATTCTTTTCACCCAAAAATTATGAAAGTATTCATACACAAATAACTGTTCGAAACACAATTTTAACATTAAATTGTACTTCTCGTATACCTCAAATAACGATAAGTAGGGATCTATTTCTATTCTCTAGTTATCTAACTATTACATTTATAGAGTTTTCTCAAAAAAATATTTTCAGATAAACATTATGAAATATTTACTCACAAAGATCTATTACTACTAGTTTTAAATTAAAACAATTTTTTCATATCAATAAAAACAGCTCTATTTATATCAATTACTTAATTATGTGTGACTTTTATAGGGTTTTGTCATAAAAAATATATCTTAGCACAAAAAAGACTTAATATTTACGCGTGTAATATTACGGCTCTAAATTTATATATGCTATTCCTCGTTATCATATACTTTAAATAACTATAACAACTGCTCTACATCAGTTAATTATTATATTTCAACATGAGCACTATAAAATGACATTTGACGTATGTTAATCAAAAGATTTTGTCATAAATATATCTTAACACAGAAAAGACTTAATATTTAAGTCTGCAATATTACAACCCTAATTTCATATATGCAATTCCTCGTTATCATACACTTTACATAACGATAACAACTGCTTCACATTAGTTAATTAGTACATTTTAACATGCGCACTACAAAATGACATTTGACGTATGTTTATCAAAATATTTATAATTCACAAGATACTCACATAAAAGAAGAATAGAAACAGAAGGAATACTTTTTCAAAGTTAAATTTTCACTCTGTATACATTTGAATTTGAATTTGAATTACATTTTTGAGATATAAAATACAATTACGCTTGAAAATACGTAGATGCGACATGCTATTAACAAAACTTACTATTAATTATTAAGAATTAATAATTTATATATATATATATACACAGACACACACACACACATATATATATATATATATATATATATATATATATATATATACACATATATATATATATATATATATATATATATATATATATATATATATATATATATATATATATATATATATATATATATATATATATATGTATATATATATATATATATATATATATATATATATATATATATATATATATATATATATATATATATATATATATATATATATATACATTTATATATGTACACATACACACACATGCATATACCTTCTTGTACTTGACTGATAATAGCATATTTAGTTCTAACGTGCTATTTTTTCCATCTGAAAGTTAAAAGAATAAGAACAAAAGTAGTTATTGTAACTAGTTCCTTTATATACCACTTCTTTCTCGTATAATTAAAGAAAAGTGTAGAACTTTCTTCAATGGTACATTTGTCATTTCCTGTTCTATTTTATAAATGGGTGTGATCATTTATTATATACCTCATCTGAAAAGTAAGAAAAAATGAATCAAATTTTTTTCCTACAGCATTTAATAGAATATTTCTTTAGCTACTGCTCTATTATATTTCAGAGAGTCATTCCATAGTAAAAGTTCTGTAAATAAAATTAGTCACATGTAATATTTATGTATAAAGGTTCGTTTGCAACTGGAAATAATAATATGCAAATTTTCATACGTTTTCTAACGAAAAATTCATTTTTACTACAATTAATTATTTTAATTATGTATGGCACTTTAAATAGTTTGAAAAATACCAGTTCATGAGGGTAATTATTTAAAATGGTATATATTTATAAGTACAAAGAATTGTTTTTCAATCTAAATTTAAAAAAATACTTAAAATATTCGAAAATTTCTAATGTTTGAAATGTTTATAAACTAGAGGAAGCAATTCTGATAATCTTAAACCAAATTACGTTAACAGTTTCTATTATTTCACAATTTATGTCGCAAAATGTGTTTATATTTATATGCAAACAATACATTTTACTGTTCCACACACGTCGTTTTTAAGCTCAATAAATCAAAATATCTACACCTGTAAAAAGAATTTTTTATTGTGCTGAGTATCAAATATTACTGAGAGTGAATAAACATTTTATAAAATTGTAGATAAATTGTAGTAATATTGTAAGTTTTTATAATTTGTGTAAACATTAACAAAAGACAAAAGTTGATTAAAAGAATAAAATTTTCACTGGTAAATAAGTATTTTTGAAATAATAATAAATAAGTATTTTGAAAAAATAAGTATTTTTGTAATTAAATCTGTCATTTTGTGTGCAAAATTAAATTCAAAAACAAGTTCAGCAAATTTTATTCATTACATAATCTATATTTTATATAAAAATTATATTCGTGCTTACAGAAGCAAAATTAGAAAGGCATTTCAATAGGAACGTTAAATATTACTTCGATCTTTTTTACTACTTTTTATCAGCTAATATAAGATAACAAAGCACCTTGTTTTGATTGTTTATTTGTTTTTTCAAGTATATTAAAATAATTTGAGAAATATTTTCCTCACTTAATAAAAGAAATTATTGCTCATGATACTCACGATAGATGAATTATTGCTCATGTATTGCTCATGATAGTTCCTAGTGTATAAATATAAAAAAAAATTGACAACGATGTTTTCTAGTAAATGTACAAGATGCAATTACACAACATTTTAGGATTTATGTGACGAGAATCTACCCATCACAAGGCTTTGTTTCGAAGTGCATATGTACACTGTGGTGTTTTCCCAAAAAATAAAAATTACTCACCAGCTAATTAGCTAAAGCACTGGATCATGGAATTTAGTAAGGGTTTCTGCTCGCTAATTGACCATCGCATTGGAAACATAACTTGGAGCATTTTTCGCTGGGGAAGTTTTCGCTCAATATATCATTGGAGAAGAAAGGAAGAAAGACGAGGAGGTGGAATAGAACATGCTTTTCTTTTTAAGGAACACTAGTTCCAGATTTTCAAGGGAGAAGTTATAAAAAAATAAAAAATCTAAAATAACTTTCTCAGGATTTCGTACCGACACAGTAGGATCACTTATTATAACAAACCTAAAATGCTCTATCGTTTGAAAGTATAATTTTTTGCATAGCATGTGCAATTTTTTCCATATACATTTTAACATGACATAAAATTCAAGTATTTTGTCTACCTTCTTCCTTTAACGGTTGTAGCTATAAAATAGGGACAAGGTTTGTCCTCTTACAAGAGGGGGATAACTCCGCCATGAAATTAAAAGTTTCAAAAAGAGGATAAATGAAACTATAGACTTTAAATACTAATTTGTTTCTTATGAAATAAAGAATCTAATCTTTCTAACCACTGATTTTAGTTCCTTGCTATTGTAATTTACTTTCTCAATGGTTTTCTAATATTTTATTTTTCCCATATAACAACTTTTCGTCTTTTGAAACTAATTTCAGAGTGAAACCAAAATATACCTCAATATAACTACGATATTTAAAAAATAATTTCTTAATATACTTATTTAACTGCATTTTTTCAATAAAATTTACTGTAATACTAACTATAAATTGATATGATAGACGTGTAGGTATACATATTGAGCGAGCCAAGTATGAGAGTACTTCTTTTAAATACTTATAACAACTATATGTCATTTATATTTTTTAATATTTAATTTGCACCATCATATTCTTCTTGGGAAGCTACAGTAGTTCTGTAAATTTCGTAAGATATTGATATACGAATTATCTAAATGAAATGTTTAAAAATATTTGGCAGTGCTTACAAAACCTTTTATTTGTCACTTTTAATATACAAACTATATTATTAAAACTCACAGAAGCATTACAAATGACTGTTATTCAAAAATTGCAAATCATTAAGATATTTATGATATTTTATTTTTTGTTCTTGTTTTTCTTATGTAGTGTTTCCCTAACTACACAAAACTCTAATGTAAAGTATGAGTTTAAAAGTTCTTTAAATGACCATATTTAGTAAATGAATCACTAAGTTTATGTTTAGAAATTTATACAATAGTCTAAAAAATAAAGTGACTATTATGCTTTAGTTCTTTGATGCATATCATTTCAGAATATAGCCTATTAACTATAGTAAAAATCGTTCAATTTCTATATCTAATCAAAATAAATCAGGGCGGGTCAGGTTGTTGGTGCTCACGAGACAGTTTATATCTATGTGCTGTAGTTTGGTGAGTTGTGCTCCAATTAAATAAAAATATAATGTATTTTTCTGAAAAAAAAATGTGTACATCCCACACTTATGTTACATTTAAAGTTTATGAAGCATATTTTCAAAATTTGTCAAAAATTCCAAGAAATGTTAAAAATGATGGCAACTAAACAATTCCTGAAATGTAAAGAATCATTAAGATATTTATGATATTTTATTTTTTGTTCTTGTTTTTCTTATGTAGTATTTCCTTAACTACACAAATCCTCAAAACTCTAATGGAAAGTATGAGTTTAAAAGTTCTTTAAATGACCATATTTAGTAAATGAATAGCTATGTTTAGAAATTTATACAATAGTCTAAAAAATAAAGTGACTATTATGCTTTACTTCTTTGATGCATATCATTTCAGAATATAGCCTATTAACTATAGTAAAAATCGTTCAATTTCTATATCTAATCAAAATAAATCAGGACGGGTCAGGTTGTTGGTGCTCACGAGACAGTTTATATCTATGTGCTGTAGTTTGGTGAGTTGTGCTCCAATTAAATAAAAATATAATGTATTTTTCTGAAAAAAAATTGTACATCCCACACTTATGTTACATTTAAAGTTTATGAAGCATATTTTCAAAATTTGTCAAAAATTCCAAGAAATGTTAAAAATGATGGCAACTAAACAATTCCTGAAATGTAAAGAATCATTAAGATATTTATGATATTTTATTTTTTGTTCTTGTTTTTCTTATGTAGTATTTCCTTAACTACAGAAATCCTCAAAATTCTAATGGAAAGTATGAGTTTAAAAGTTCTTTAAATGACCATATATAGTAAATGAATAGCTATGTTTAGAAATTTATACAATAGTCTAAAAAATAAAGTGACTATTATGCTTTAGTTCTTTGATGCATATCATTTCAGAATATAGCTTATTAACTATAGTAAAAATCGTTCAATTTCGATATCTGATCAAAATAAATTAGGACGAGTCAGGTTGTTGGTGTTCACGAGACAGTTTATATTTTTGTGCTGTAGTTTGGTGAGTTGTGCTCCAATTAAATAAAAATATAATGTATTGTTTTGAAAAAAAGTGTACATCTGACACTTATGTTACATTTAAAGTTTATGAAGCATATTTTTAAACTTTGACAAAATGACAACTAAACAATTCCTGAAATGTAGAGAAAATGATAATGAAACAATTTATGTAGAAGAAATTTTAATGTCCATAAAAAAAGAATACTATTATGCTTTTTTTTAAATCATAAATTTATAAACTTAAACTAAAAAAAATTTTAATTTCTTTAAAAAATAGAATATAGCTTAAATTCTTTGAAAATTAATTAATATCTGAAAAAAATAAACATGCAATTTACAATTTCTAAAATAAACAAATAAAAAATGCATGGAAAAAATCGTTATTAGTGGGGCAATAAAATGTTAAAAACCATTCTTATCATTTATTTTCTAATTGACAAAAATTTAATGAGTTTTCTCATTCCTAACGTACAAAAGAAAAAATTTCTTCTCAATCTTGAACTACATTTAATTTTTAAATTTATTTTAAAAGTCAAAATTAAGAATACATAGAATAAAGGAGTACTCAGCAAACTCAGATTGCTGTAACATCAACGATCACTGAAAATTTCATTTAGAATTTCTTTTAAGGCTAGAAAATGTTTATGTTACATAATCAAATATGAAAATTAATTTCACAGTCTTTAAAAATCTCATTTTTTAATTGTATAGTTATTTAACTTATAAGAGAACAAATATAAAATTTAGGTTTTAGAGCTAAATGGTATTAGACTACTTAAAATTCTTATTTGGATGATAAATATGTAGTATGCTATAAGAGCTTTATATCAATAAATGTTGTCATTAAACTTTACATGTTGAGCTAATGTACGATAACTAGCCGATGAACTTAAACATTTCTGTGATAAAAGTTTTAGTGCAATTATAATGCCTTCGTCTGATTAAAATTTAATGTGCAACGCATAAGTTTTACATCCCAGTGAATAATTATCATCGCAATGAAATTTTATGAATTCACGCAGTTTAATCACATCTTCGAATCAATTAAATATCTCTTTCAGACAAACATCTGCATGGACATTGTTAAAAGAATGTTTATTTGAAATCTTTGCCAAGCTATCTGTCTACGTCTGATAACAGATTCATCTCGATTAAAGATCTAAATGAAATTATCTTCTAATGAACATCAACTATTATAAGGTATAATAAGTCTTTGAAACAATATTTTATAAAGACAGTTGAAAAACTTTAATTTACCTTGCATTAGATTTCACATATCTTTACATTAAATCGTAGTTTTACATTATGATTGTAGTTTATTCGATTGTATGCCACACGTGATTGCAGCATGAACTAAAATCATAATGTGATTTTCATTATGATTAGATCTAAATGAATTTATCTTCTACTGACCATCAACTATTGTAAGGTAAAATAATTCTTTGAAATAATATTTTAAAAAGACAGGAGAAAAAACGTTAATTTACCTTACCATTAGTTTTGAGATATCTTTACATTAAATTGCAGTTTCACACTATGATTGTAGTTTATTTCATTACATGCTGCACGTTATTCTAGTATGAATTACAATCATAATGTGATTGCCATTAGGATTAGATCTAAATGAAATTAACTTATAATGAACACGAACCATTATAAGGTATAATAATTCTTTGAAACAATATTTTAAAAAGAATGGGGAAAAACTTTAATGTACCTTGCCATTAGACTTTAGATATCTTTACATTAAATTGTAGTAATTATTAAATTTTCACATTATGTTTTTAGTTTATTTGATTGTATGCAACACGTGATTGTAGTATATCATAATATGATTCCATTATGATTGTAGTTTATACTGTAGTTAATTCTATTTAATCGCTTAAAAACGTGATAAAATTATTGAGTTTTTTCTGGTAAGATTTCAGTAATCTTGGCCAGATATAATTTCTGTTTTCTATGATATTTTAAAAATGGGGGAAGGGTAATGGTACTAGTATGGTACTAATATGGTACTAAGGATAAATTTAAATTTAAGCTACACGTACCATCCGAGTAGTGATAAAGGAATAACGTCTTTTTGCAAGATTAGAGAAATGTAGAAAAGCCTTGCATGATTTGTATGTTTTGAACTGGAGTGCTAGAGGGATGTCAGAGGAAAAGAAGGTCAAACTAGAGAATATTTCTAGATCCATCGCATTTGTGGCATTTCGTCTGGAGATTGGCCACGGTTGCCTCGTCAAACATCTTTACCTCATAAACATCTATAATAGACCCTTGTGCACTCTATGAAAACAAAATTTTGAAATACACAAAGACCCCTTGCTAAGTGTCCATCTTTGAATGAGGAAAACCTCTACAATCGATATTGAGAAGTAAGACAAATCATACAGTCGACACCCAGAGATTGATTTTCTTTTGTTTTTAAAGTTTTTAATATTTTATTGTTCTTGTTTAAATTTTCTTCTTTCTTATTGTAGTTTTTATGAAGTTTGTTACTATTTATCTTTTTGTAATTATTTACGGCTCTAATCTTATGCATCTGTGATGTATAGAAGCCAATGATGAAGAATAAAGAGCTTCCGCAATAGTAAAAAAAAATTATATTTTAAAAGTTTTATGTGAGATCCTGTTCAGGCATTAGAACTCAAGATCACATTAACAAATAAGAAAATTTTATAGTGTAAATTTAAATCTTGAAATCTCTATTTAAATCAGTATTTAAATACTTCAATTTTAATAATAATAGAAAACAATAAAAATTTAAGTATTTGTTATTAAATTATACTTATTGCAAAAGTGTTTTGGAGACGTCCATGAACATATAAATATTTATTTTTTGTCATATTCAATCTATATTGAAGAGATTTTTGACTGAATCTGAGATTAGTCAATATTTAAATAAATGTATTTTAATGTAATTAATGTAATTATATAATACATTGACTTTTTAAATGACAATTTTATTTATGCTATAATCATTTCTATTATATCTTATTAAGAATTATTTTTTATTGAATGTTTATAAACCGTTCCTTTATTTGATCTATATTTTGCTTTAGAGCTTTTGCTTAAGGTCTTGAAAATGTAGTTTAAGGCGCCCCTTGTTGTTTAGGTGATATTTTTTGGCTTCAATAGTGCTAACATGACGTTTACATTAGCGACAATAAACATTCATAAGAGCAATCAAATTGCGATAAAAATCATAAGCTATAAGTCGTAAAATAATAAAAAAAACGCAGTATAGATAACATTTATACAGAGATTGTACCAAGTTTTAAAATTTTCAAACGTATGGAGAATACATTTTTGAACTTTTTAAATCATATTGAAACTTTATAAAAAACTTTATATGGGTAATTATAAAAGCAGTGAAAATTCCATAAAAAGCATAATGAGTATTAAACTATTTAAAACAGTATAGAAATATTGCATATAATTCCAGTCAGAAAGCCCTCAAGTTTCCATATGTGGGAAAACTACTTGGCGATGATAAATGTAAATAAAGACTGAAATTCCGGTGCATCCTAAACTGCAAGAAAGAGGCTTAAGGTGCTCCATAATTAATTTTTTAAACTTATGAATTATATAATACTTTAATTTAATGTACTTTAAATATAATAAAAACACAGTATAAACGTTAGGGTTCAGAATAAATTTAATCATCTCTTATACAGGGAAATTAAACCCTAATAAAATGTTAAAACCGGAAATATTTAATAAATATCTATGTGAAAGAAGTAATAAAAGAAGTAAATTATTAATAAGATCAATAAATTTCATTTCTTCTTACGCTTTCCAGACATTCTTCTTTCGGTTTTACCTCATTCCGTGCTAACACTTTTAGAAGTAAAAACACAAGCTCAAATAAAACTATACTGATATAGACTTTATGAATTATTCATAAATAATGAGTCGTTTGAGCAAGACTATTGCAAACTGTAGTTACAGAAACATACATTGATTTTATATCCTGCGTTATGGGTCACTGTACAAAAGCTGATACTTGCTTTCCAGACTCAAATAAAACTATACTGATATAGACTTTATGAATTATTCACAAATAATGAGTCGTTTGAACAAGACTATTGCAAACTCTAGTTACAGAAACATACATTGATTTTATATCCCGCGTTATGGGCCACTGTACAAAAGCCGATAATTGCTTTCCAGACTCAAATGAATCCATACTGATATAGAAGCGACTTTATGAATTATTCACAAATAACGAGTTGTTTGAACAAGACTGTTGTAAATTCTAGTTACAGAAACATACATTGATTTTATATCCTCCGTTATGGGTCACTGTACAAAAGCCGATACTTGTTTTCCAGACTCAAATGAATCCATACTGATATAGAAGCGACTTTATGAATTATTCACAAATAACGAGTTGTTTGAACAAGACTGTTGCAAATTCTAGTTACAGAAACATACATTGATTTTATATCCTGCGTTATGGGTCACTGTACAAAAGCCGATAAATGCTTTCCAGACTTCCAGTTTAATAGAACAAGGATTTAGCGCAGTTATGAGTCTCATCGAAGAAACATCGATTAGAAATTAGTTTTATATTTGTTTATATTATTAACATTTGTGGGAGACGGGTGTATGTCGCGGTATTTGCAATAAAAAAGGCCAGTGGACACAAAGTTTAAGAACACTGTTTTAGGTCATCGATCTGTCTTTTTACAAAGATGTGATGAGGTCAGATTTAGATCCCGAGCATTTTACTTCTTCTATGAATGAATGAATTATATTACTGATCTAAATCGCCTCATAACACTGTGTAAAACAATTTTAAGTGGTCTTTTTAAGAAAAGAATAACTGTGTACTATCTCATTTTGATCTTTTACCTTCAAATCAGCTAAAAACTTTAGACTGCGTTGTGTATTTAGTAAGACATAATAGTTACATAAATAATAGTTACATAACTAATAGTTACAAAATATGTGTTATTTTCTTACAGCAAAGTCAGTAACTATATTTCTTTCAGACAAAACATTTTTTACTTTAAATCAGTAAATGGAACTCAGCGAAATCCCAAAGTTCAGTTTCTTCCTCATTCGTACACTTTCTGTCGAATATATACAAACACAACAAATTCCTTTTTTTTTAAAAAAAAAAACTTTTCCCCTGTTACAACTTGCCATATTCTTCCAACCTGAAAATTCCAATACTTCAAATATTTTCATTTTAAATTTCTAACCCAGTGAATTTATCTCTCGAAAAACCAGAAAGAAATGCTTCGTTAAATACAGAAAGAACTGTTTTTAATAGAGAAAAGGTATCATTTTTTAAGTTATGAATATGAAATCTCTCAAAAATTGCTTTCCCTCTATATTTTTTTCCAAAACAAACATTTTACGAAAGTTAAAATATTAGTTTAATTGTTTTCAGTGCTGTTTTCTTTTCAATAAATATTTAGGAACTTATTTCTAAAACAGAACAACGATAATTTTACAGTCATCTTTATCTTAATTCTGTGGACTTTAAGCCACTGGAATTTTAAAATAGTTAGTTGTTTAGTAAAACTGTGGTATAGAAAGCTATGTTTTTCTTCAAAATTAAAAAATATAAAAGTTTTTTTCAATTTATAAAAACAATTTAATTGATTTTAGTGAATTTCTCTAATTTTATTATAGTGTCCATTTATGTAATAAAACTGTGTTAAAGTTTCCTGAAATAGGTTTGATAAAATAAACATTAAAATAGATAATACTTCGTGAAATTTCATTTCATTAAAAAAAAAACCTCTTTTCGGCCATTTTTAAACAGGTATTTTCTAGTTTTTCTGAAAACCATTTCTCTAAAACTAAACAATTATTTTTCATAATTAGTATTTATACTTTTACTCTAATATTTTCTCAACTGCATTAATTATGCAATTTTCAAGAGTAAATCTTTGTCCCTTCACTAACTGAACTGAAAAATAAATTCAGGAGTGAAAACGTGATTAACTAATAGAAATCAGAGTACAAAGTGCATGTTAAATGAAGTAAAAAGACTTATTTTATATTTTAGCCATTAATATTGTACTTGCGTGTGGACCCCATAATTTTATTCGTTTTTACAAATGTTCAACTGCATTAATTTGCACCAATTTCACTTAAATTTTCATATTTTCACTTAATGTGTCTTAAAACATAGTATTTGTTTATAAAATATGAGTATTTCCATTTTATTTGGTTCAAAATAAAATAAACAATTAGGCTTTAATTATAATAAAATTTGTACCAGTTCTTCCAAAATAGACATCATAACAACGAAATATATTTGCAAAGCTAGAGAAATGCATTTATCCAATTAATGACTTTTCAAATATATAAATTATAAGCTAAATTTTTATTTCTATTAGAATCTAATTATATTTTTATTATTGAAGTAGTTTGTAGTATAATAAATGAAAATTAGTGCAAATTTTTGTACTAGTTCCTGCAAATAAAATTATAATTTTTTTAAAATATGATTGAGATTTCTGATATAAAGAAATACGCATCATTAAAATAAAATGTATTCGCAAAGCTATAGAAATGCATTTATCCAATTAATGGTTTTTCAAATTTTTAAATTATAAACTAAATTTTTATTTCAAGTAGAATATAATTATATTTTTATCATGAAAGTAGTTTGTAGTATAATAAATGATAATAAGTGCAAATTTTTGTACTAGTTCCTCTAAATAAAAGTTTAATTAAAAAAAAAAGAATTAAGATTTCTGATATATAGAAATACACATCATTTAAACAAAATATATTTGCAAAGCTACAGAAATGCATTTATCCAATTAATAGCTTTTCAAATATATAAATTATAAACTAAATTTTTATTTCTAGTAGAATCTAATTATATTTTTATCATGAAAGTAGTTTGTAGTATAATAATCGATAATAATTACAAATCCTCTAATTTCTTAGCTGCTTTTTTTAAAATTATCTTTTAATTTAAAAATTTTAGAAACCTTTAAAGATTTAGGTTTATAGAGTATGATATGTAATTAGATTAAAAGAATAGTAAATGCATATTACTAAGTTGCAAAAGTAAGTGAATATTGCTTTTTTAATTCTATGTATATGTTGTATGTTATTTAAAAATATTTGACACAAAATGAAAAAAATAAGTAATTATATTCAAAACGTCATTACTAATTAATAAACAACTCGTTTGAAAATAAGTAGAGCTATTTATGATGAATCGAATGAAAACGGTTAAAGTTAAGATATTAAATATCTGAAAGTTAATGTTGTAACGTACTGGAGATATGGTAGGCGAAGCCGTCAATGAAACAGGCTAGAAAACTGTTTAATCTAGACTAAATATTTTATTCAGGTGAATAAATTATGTACAGCTATGTACATATTCAGTAAATTTCTGAATATTCTGAGATCTCGTACTGAGATGACATTCACACAATAAGAATGCGTGGATACCAAATACAGTGTGGCTAGGGTTTCTAAATTACTGGAATTGTTCGCTAATTAGTGCCGGTAATAAACGCTGACACTATCACCTCTGGGCTGACGATTAGTACAGTCAGCTTTCACAGTAAGGTTTGAAAGCTCACAGTGCGTATCACGCTGGGGTTCGGGAAGGAAACTCGGGATGCAACACGATCCAAATTGAGAGCAAGGTTCACTCTCGGCTACCTACTTCTATGCACGAAGTAAATAAAAATAGCAAAATAACGGGAATGGGATTCCCAAGTCGAAAGTCGACTTCTTAGCAAACAGAGACGCTGGCGGTCTCAAATAAAGCAAACTCCGGAAATCGGAGATACGAGCGGGTTCCTCCAAAAGCAACTCTCAGGAAGAAGTCTCAAGGAGAAAAAGCCCATCTTGGCACCGCCACTCTTCTTTTATAGCGGTCCCGGCTCCCCTTACGCGATTCCTCGGGAAAATTCCAGAAGCAGGATGATGCAATCTTGCGGTTACTTCCCTTCTGAATCAGCTGTTTCGTTTCCATATGTGGCCTTAAAGCCATCTTCAAATCAGCCGACCCAAACAAATTAATTGCCTTCTTCGCTACCGCTAATGAGCGCACATGGCACTGTAATTATTTACAATCATTTCACAGAGTCTTTTCACTCAACAGTCTCACAAAGCCTCAGACGAGCGGGCTCCAGCACACGGACAGTTTTCAATTAAGTCCGGGACCAAGTATACACGTGTATTGTTAGACCACCCATTTCTACCTGCCGCTAAACGTAATTGTCCGCGGCGAAAGGTCACCTTCGGGCTTTTCGTTCTTTAGGGACATGTAACGGATCGTTACAATGTCCTCTTATCTAAAGGAAATAAATTTAACATCAAAATTCGTCGAACAATTATGTTCAAAAACTATAAAATTCTTTCCTTTAAAATACGTATATCAGTCATTATCTGATAACTCATATTTGTGATGTCATCTATAAATTTTATTAGTAGGAGACTTGATTACTTTGGTTACCTTTATAAAATTCCAAGAGTTTGTATTCGACTTATTTAAGTTTTTATCATTTATAAAAAAACAAGTATTTGTTTCAAAGCTTAGTAAAAATTGAATCTTTAGAAGAACATCTCCCAGAGAGAAATATAAATATATATATATCACATCGCGGATAGATTAATTTTTTTTGCTATGTAATCAAAAAGAAATTTCGAAAAATATTGAAACAATCTTCTAAGGATTTTACACTTTATTTCAGAAAAGAAAAGTAGCTTAGCAATGACGAAAAGGTTAGATTTCCACCGAGATTTTGTTTTTGATTCCAGCAATCTTTTTTCCGGTTTCCCTCTTAAGCATGTCGTAGAGAGGAAGTTACCATGATAAATGAGCTTTACCTGTCAATCTTGCATGTTGCTTTGTCAAACGTCCTTAACAAATTACCACGATAAAAGGCAATGTTAGACTTTATTGTTCGTTATAGCTATTCGTTTACTGGTTAGTTGTATTTTAATTCCTCCATGCGATACACGACTAAATTTGTAACAGGAACCTATGCAACGTGGTTTTACTTTAAATGAAATGTTAAATTTGCATCAAGCAAAACACTGAATTCGTATTTTACAACTATTATATAAACTTAATTTAATTCCATATTGGAATCATTATCACTTAAAAAGCAACAAGGTTTACTTTCTCTTGGTACAAGAAAGTAAAATTAAATTTTAAGTTTAAAACATACTTTAATAAACAGAAATGAATTTCTATTTCTATAAAAAAAGGAGAATTTTCTTTTAGAATGAATTTTCTTTATGTTTTTCCTAACCAATTAAAAGCCGGAATCATCAGCAGTTACATAACTTCTTTTGCTTTGTACATGGAAGTAAAATTAGATTTTAACTTTAGCATATGCT
>CM063506.1:84351928-84354428 GCA_032207245.1 Pardosa pseudoannulata
TGTATTGTGTGGTGTTTGGACTTACCTCAATTATGGTATGCTCTAAAATGATCCACAACATGTCGAAAACCCTTTCCAAGGACCCGTTATGAGTTGAAATTGGCAACTTCAAGATAATAGAAATTTCTACAACAGTTATTCATGAATAAGCTAATTAACATTATGAGAGCTGGATGTGGTTATTGTATACCAGTATGATGTAGAAACATCTTCTAATAGATAAAGCAAATATACAACCCTTACAGACTTATCCTACATTGATCAATGTTGCTTTCATTTGCATATCAACTTCATTCAACTCCTGCACATTCTTTTTACAAATTCCTGCCTAACTGCATCATGTTATTAGTACTCTAAACTTTCATACATTAAAGACATTCTTTTGTTGATATATATCAATTTTTTAATATTTGTAACCTAACGTTTCGACACCAGTGTGTTAAATGTTATACGATTATATAGTGGCTAACCGTCTATTAGTCTTGCTGAAATGTGCAGAATAGACATTTTAATTTTGAAATGTTTTTAATATATCGTTAATAGCAAATAAGGTTCAATAGAAGGCCTTCTTAGGACACGAAAAACGTGAATAGGATTAACTGAATCGTAATAATTGCATGCATGTCGTAAGAAAAGACTAAAATGCGTACCCAGTGCTCGGGGGTATTTAGTAAAGCCAATAATTATGTATGGAAGCGAGTGTTGGACTATAAACATATCTGAGGAAAATAAGCTATTAATATTTGAACTAAAAATACCAAGAAATATATTTGGAAATATTAAAGAAAATAATGTATGGAGAATGCGTTATAATCCTGAACTGTACTCTAAATTTGGACAACCAAATATTGTGAAAACTATAAAGATCTGTCAATTAAGGAAGGTTAGGACACATCTATAGAAGCAATGATTTAAACCCAACAAAAAAAGTTACATTTCAAAAAGTTGCTGGAAAAAGGAAAAAAGGTACACCAAACACAGGGTGGATTAATGTGGTTGAGAAAACGCTGCATGAAATTGGAGTCAACCAGTTGAGATCTGTGGCGGAAGATGGTTCCAGATGGAAGAAACTTTTAAAGACTGCCATGGCCTGTAGAAGGCTGTAGTGATATAAAAGAAAAAGAATTGTAATAATTATTGTCAGAGAGATTTGAACAAAAACTCATAAAACTAAAATTGCAAAAAAAATATTTGTTATAAATATTTCTTTAAGAAAATATATTTTAAAATGATCTGAAAAGCTTAATTGGACAATAGTGAGATAAGGCATTTATAAAAATAAGGAAAGAACACTTACAGATGGATGTTAGCTTTGCTTACATTTAAATGGCTTTTATATTTTATAACTAAAGTATTCAGATATACCGAAATATCACAAATAGTTAGAAAGTATACTTTCTTTTTTGTTACTGAGCCGACTTTTTAAAGCTTAACATTCATGTTAAAAAGTAATTATCGTACTCTAAGACAGCGTTTCCCAACCTTTTTTGGCCAAGGCACACTTGTCGCGGGGAAAAAAAATCACGAGGCACACCACCATTAGAAAATGTTAAAAAATTAACTCTGTGCCTATACTGACTATAATAAAGTAATTCTCTTGAATAAGAATCAAATAAGCACAAAGAAAGTATTTTATAATTACTTTATTATGAAATATTAAGTAAACAGAATAGTGAAAAATTATAAAATACTTTCAGTGCGAAACCTGGGCCTGTTTGGCTGAACACAAAGCTGATATTCTGGCTGGAATCGAAGAAAGACACACACGTAGCTCTTCGTCAACAGTTCTCAGTCTCTCTCTGTATTTGGTTTTCATAGCAATCATGCTTGAAAAGCTAATCTCACACAGATATGTAGTGGAAAAAGGGAGCAATGTCAAAATAGCTTTGTTTGCCAGAAGGGGGAACTCCTTGGCAGTATCCAACCAAAAACTGTCCAAAGGTAGATCAGCAAATCTTAGCTTGCAACCACGATTTTGTCTCAGTTCAATTAGTTCCTCCTGCTCCTGTAAAGTCATTTCCTTTCCAACAACTGATGCTGAGCTATAAGGGTCCCTAACCCAGTCAAGGCATTCAGTGGAGACTGAAGAGAAATAAAATGACAACTTCTCCTCAAGAGTTTTTAAATGCTTAACTATTATCTCCCACAGTACAGCAGTGTGAACACCTTGCCATTGCATGGTGAGTGTGAACATTTCAAGATTGCCACTTTCCACGTGTTGATGCCAGAGTTGCACCTTTGAACGGAATCCATTTATTTTATCTGTACTTGTAAGCAGGTTTTCATTTCGGCCTTGCATTCGGGTGTTCAATTCATTCAGATGATGAAATATATCTGCCAGGTATGCCAGCCTTGCACACCACTCATCACTTGCAAGCTGCTTTGCGTAATCTGACCCCTCATTTGTCAGAAACACTTTAAGTTCCTCCCGCAGCTCATACACACGAACCAAGACCTTGCCACGCGACAACCACCGGACCTCCGTATGAAACAGCAAGGT
>CM063506.1:84359428-84374428 GCA_032207245.1 Pardosa pseudoannulata
AGTATAACATGGGTTAGTATTATGGTTAATACGGAGTATGTCTCCCGGACGATGCAATACAAGCGTTACAACGCCTACGCATGCTGAATATCAGATTATCAATCTGATCTTGGGGAAAATTACACCACTCATCAAGCAATGCCCTCCGAAGTTCCGATAGACAGTTGGGAGGGGATTGACGGGCTGCAATTCGTCGGCCAAGCATGTCCCACACATGCTCTATTGGATTCAAGTCCGGTGAGTATGCTGGCCAATCCATACGGGTGATATCCTCCGATTGAAGGCATTCGTCTACAATGTTTGCACGGTGAGGTCGGCGTTGTCATCCATATACAGAAATTCAGGACCCATGGCGCCCCGAAACAAACGTACATGTTGTTCCAGAATGACATCCCGATAGATGTGGCCTGTCATCGTTACACTCTGAACAAGCAGGTCAGTTCTGGAACCAAGAATAATTCCTCCCCAAACGAGCCATCCTGCACCACCGTAACGGTGTCGTTCAATGGTGTTCTCTTGGTGGTAACGGGTACATGGAGCTCTCCATATGAAAGTCCGGCGAGAATCAGAATGTAAACTGAACCTGGACTCGTCGGAAAACATCACACAAGACCACTGTTGCGGTGTCCACAATGCATGCTCTCTAGCCCAGCATAATCGCAGGCGACAGTGAGTTGCGGTAAGGGGAACACATCTGACAGGCCTACGAGCATATAGACCAATGTTCCCTAAGCGTCTGTACACGGTCTGCCTTGAAACTGTCGTACCGGTAGCTGAAGAGAGCTGACGAGACAGGTCTGATGCTGTGCTCCGTCTGTTTCTTTTGGCAGTAACTGCCAAATACCGGTCATCATTCGGCGTAGTAACTCGGGGGCGACCTGTGCTGTAACATCTACTCACATTACCATCATGTTTGAATCGTTGCCAAAGCCTGGAGATGACACTCTGGGCGATTCCAAGTTCCTCGGATACTTCCAGCTGGGTACGTCCACATTCCAGTCGTCCGATAATTCTACCACGTAAAAAATCATCCAAATGCTTCCTTTGTGCCATAACTATGCGGTTATTGCACTGAAAGCGCTTGTGAACAATTTTACTTCTTTGCTACCATTCCTTATATACCCCTTTCATACACTCTCGTCATTGTGACGTACTATCCGCGCCATCTGGTGGTTTCCTGCAATTTGCATATTCTTCTTCAAGATGTGTGTGATAATTCTACAGGTGAAATTTTTATTTTAGAGCTCAATTTCTGTGTGATTCTGAATTATCCTTAATTTATGGACATGAGTGTATATATATATATATTTATATATATATATTATATTAAATATATATATATATATATATATATATATATATATATATATATATATGTATATATATATGTGTATATATATATGTGTATATATATATATGTATATATAAAAAATATATATATTATATTTTTATATGTGTAAAATATGTGTGTATATATATATATATATATATATATGTATAATATATTTATATATATATATAATATAATGTATATAATATACATTATATTATATATATGTATATATATATACGATATAAATATGTCTATATGTAAAAAGATATATATACAATATAATATATATATATGTATATATATATTATATTATATATATAAATATAATTATATATATATAAATATAAATTTATGTGTGTGTTGTGTTGTGTGTGTGTGTGTATGTGAGTGTGTGTATGTGTGTGTGTGCGTGTGTGCTTGTATACCACAGAGAGAGAGAAGGAGGAGGAGAGGCATTCCTTGGAAGTCAAAATGGGAGCATTGGAAGGTAAGGCTATGTCCCTATTTGTAATTTGAGCTTTAATATTTGTGCGTAATAGCCCTCAGGCATTAATAATATGATTTCTTGTGTTTAATAAATCTTGTTAATTTGAGCTTTAATATTTGTGCGTGATAATTCTACAGGTTTATTTTAGAGCTATGATTTCTGTGTGTTTAATAAATCTTGAATTTGAGCTTTAATATTTGTGCGTAATTGTAAGGCATTATATAATATTTCTATATAAATATAATCTTGTTAATATATTTAATATATATGTATAATATAAGGCATATATAATATATATCTTGTGTTTAATAAATCTTGTTAATTTGAGCTTTAATATATATATGCTAATTGTAAGGCATTATATTATATTTCTTGTGTTTAATATAATCTTGTTTTTCATTTGCCATATCTATATAAGATATATATTTAATTTAATATATAATATATTGAGATAATATATGTTAATATATATATATATATATTTATTCTTAAATTTTTGCTTAAAAAATCTATATATATGGTTATATATATATATATGGACAGCATGTATATATTATTTAATTATACTCTTTATATAGACATAGGAAGATATACATATAATATAAGTTTATAATATAATATATATATAAGGAACTATCAAAAGTATTTTACTTAAGAGACGGCAGAGAATAATATTAATATACTCAAGCCGGTCCAAAGGGGTACATCCGGAAATGAAACAGCAAATAAATGAAGCGAGAAAATAAAGAAAAAGGTAAAGAGAAATAGAATGAAGCTGTTGGAATTATGAAGTGGAATTAAGAGATAGCAGGATAACGTCAAATATTTAGACGGTAGCAGGAAACTAGGGTACTAGGGGAGGAATTTAGAGGAAACTACTTTTCATTTAATGTGGTAAAATAGATATGTCGGATGAAAACCAAAAAGTTATTCAATTTTGAAAGTTTCTCATATTGAGGAAGCGATTTAAGAGGATTTTAGTTTTAGAGGAAGCGAAAATAATGATTAACAAACAGTTAAAAACTGTATTTTGTTTAAAAGTTTAAATTTGTTTTGCTTTCATTTTATGAATTATTTTGGAAAAGCAAGTACATGAAGTTAGAAAAAAATAACCTTAAAAGAAACCATTAAGTAGAAAGGTTTTTTGATATTAATATATATATATATATATATATATAAACTAGACACCGACAGAATAAATTTTAATCCTTCATTCTAATGTGATGAGACATGCTATAGCTGATTTATATTTTTGGTGCAACCACATTGAGACTATAAACATTATAGGTGTATTTCAGCTAGAACATTTAGAACGTTTAGATCTAATTACATCTGCAAGCATATAATTAGATACTGATTCGATCTTTGTCGAATCAGTATCAATCAATGAAAATTTATTTTCTAAATATTTAAAACCGTTTGGAATCGGTTTTAATTAGTAGGTTCCAGTCTCATTGCCTTCCGTTAGAAAAGCAGCAGGCCGTAGAGCTTCAAACTAAACCAAACCGTAATATTCAAAATCTACAATCCCTTTTTCAAACTCGTTAGTTTACCAAATTTTCCTCATATATGGGTACATATCACAGAAACATACTACATACTTGGAGGGCTGCAAAAATATTCTCTGTGGCCTTCATGAATGTTTAATATTCTTAAATTAGAGGAAAATCAGTAATGTTTAACAAATTAAAAATAAATTACAAAGGAATCGAACCATGGAAATAATTTCGTACGCGAGTTCTCGAGTGTTTACAAATATACCTGTCAAAATATTAGTAAAAGTTAGGAATTTCAATTTTACTAAAATTTCCTTCTGATTCTGATTACATCTACGTGAGAGACATTTATATGACAGACACATAAGAGACTACATTAATTAGATACTGATTCGATCTTTGTCGAAAAGGACAATGGAACTTTGTTTACTAAATATTTAAAACTGTTTCTACTCTGTTTTAAGCAGTAGGTCCCAGGTCTCATTGCTCTCTTGTAACAAAACAGCAGACCATAGCGATTCAAACGAAATCAAACCTTAACCCCTTCCGGTAAATTGACGAGTATAGCTCATCATTAGTGCTTCATTCCATACCGCATAATGACGAGCTACACTCGTCATGCGATTAAAGTTACTGTTAAATATGATAATTAATTTAGTTTAAAATTTCTAGTGTACTGAATTTAGCAACACTTTTATCACTTGTGAAAATCGCAAGTGACTATTGCATATTGTTTACTTGGTTCAAGTCATTGCCAAATTAATGAGTTATAATAAAAGAAAACCTACTAAGAAATGTCGTGTGTGTTACAAGAATCAAATTAAAAGTGAGACTACTTGGCGGTGTAAACAGTTAAGAATTCCTTTGCACTTTGTTTTGAAAAGTACCACTAGCTTGAAGAGAATTATCTGTATACCTTATTAATGTTTTGCTTTGATATTTTCTTAATTTTACTGTTTCTGATATTATTTAACACTATGTAAAAAGTGGATTTTAATTAAGAATATGTAAGAATTGTAAAATGAAACAAGTTTTTTAAATAAAAATTAAATGGTTATTTCATGCACAGTTTTTCATTATTAAATCATACCGGAAGGGGTTAATGTTTAAAATGTACAGTCCCTGTTTCAAACTCATTTGTTAGGTTACCAAATTTCCTCATATATGGACACATATCATGGGAACACAGCTCATACTTGGGAGTGAACATAATATACAAAAATATTCTCAGTGACTTAATGAATGTCTGATGTCCTTAAACTAGAGGAAAAAAAGAAATGTGTAAACAAATTTTCAAAAATATAAATTTAATGCAATTGATTATATTTGTATAAAATGCAAAACTGCTTTCGAGTATAAGAATAGACCGATGATTTGAGATCATAAATTATGACTCTACTTTTTTTTTACCTATATATGTATGATAACTAAAAATGCGAAATTCTTATTCTTATTTATCACCTTATGATTTATTCATCTTAATATAAATAATTTTTTTAGTTAATATTTGAAGTTGAAACATACAGAGGTCTTGAAGCTCTCTTTCTCTCAAAATCGTGTTTAATTATACATGATTAAACGAATAGATTTCCAATATAGTCGAACAAAATCAAACTTTGGCAGATGTTTATCATAGAGATAATGACTCCACATTCAAGATTAAGATCTAGGGATATTTCGTAGGAGAGTCATTAAATTGATTTACGACTTATTCCTTTAAGGAAATATCTCAGACGTAATTCGTTAGAAGCAATCGAAATGAAGTACATTCGCAGACTATAATTATGTTTTAATTAATAAATGTGTTCAATATTTTCATTGATATGAATTCAATCTGTATTCTGAAAAATGTGTAGAAAAGTATCCATTGTTCCTTTTAAATCTATCAGTATAAAAAGTTCCAAAGAAATACTTCGTGATTAATAAGAATTTTAATTTTTTGGCTACACACACATACACACACAAACATGAGATGTATTAAAATGTATTGCGTATGAGATGTATTGAAATATTATAATAAAATAATTACGTAGCCGATTTTTTTATCTTTTTGTGAAAATTCATTCATCAGTTTTCTCTTTTTTTTAAAAAAACTAAATGTCAACAGCTCAATAACTTTTCTATAGACCTTTACAATTTTAATATACTTTGGCCCAGAGAACTAATAAAATTGCAGTAGAACCGAAAAATATCTTTCGCGGATGCAAAACAATTTAACATGTGCAATTGATTTATCTGTTTATATCTCTGAATACACATATAAATTTGTATATCATGTATTTTTAATACATATTCTTTTCAAATTTTATTTTAATGTTAACGCTATTGCTTCTTAAATAATCTGCAAGTTTTGTAAAATGCGGTAATTAATTCTGTACGTATAGAACAAACACAGACATACCTATTTCTTTATGGAGACGTTTATTTCAGCATTATTAAATGTTTCTTTTTTGAAGACTATTACTGCTGAATTGATGAACGTTTCTGTAACAATAAGTTACGTTCGGTTCATCTTTTTTTTACCCCTTCTCGTAAGCCTTCGTGAAAGACATACAGAACAAGACCGGTTTGAAAGAAACCTCAGACTTCTCCAAACTAATAGAAGGGCTCGTCGGTCTGGTGGGATTCATTCTGACCCCCTCAGTTCTTGAATTGGACCCCTGATTTTTTTCTCCACGGGGGGCGGTCTGATTTTCTGAGAGGACAAGGTAGTTACTAGAGAAGAGAAGAGGGTGAACGCTGCTAGTATTGGAGCGACACTAGAAAAGGGAAAAACGTCGCCATATTGGCGAGACCGACGCCGTATTCAGAGGAGTTTTCCATGATAAGTTGTATGATACACAAATGATAAGTTGTATTCCAGTTGTATTCCTTAGACATCTAATTATATAAAACTATTTAATAAAGACATGTTTGTCCATGTGTTTTTTAATGAATTTTAATTTCTTCTTTCTCAAACACGAGGCCAACCTAACATTATTTTTACAAATTCAAATCATTCGCAATTTGTTTCTTACACAGTTAAAAAAAATTCTCAAAAAAAATTTCGACTTTTTTTTAGGGGGGTTATTGAATTTTTGATTGAATGTATATATACATACATAAATAAGTACATATATATGTATGTTTATATATGCATATATTATATAAATATTATAATAATTATTACATAAAACCCCACATATTTAGTAAACAGGTGAGCGATTACACATTTTTTCTGTTTAACCCTTTAACCCATATTGTACCAGACCAACTAAACATTTCTGTAAGTTATTAAAACTTAATCCATATTATTAATACGGTGTGACTAAGTATATAAAACCAAAATTTTGAAAAAAATATTTTTAATTTTTTATGTAATTGGCTGTCTTATAAATACGACAACGGTAATATATATAAAACTTACAAATATATCATTATTAGGCTGATTCATAAATTAAATTTAAAGAAATGGTAAAACAAAGTCCAAATTACATATAAGCATATGTTGTATTTTCTCTTGCAGTTATTGAACTGGCAGTAAGAGAGTAAGTTTATCTTAAAACATCTATATTTTCTAAATAGAATAGACTCTATTTATTGTTGTGTATATGTGTGAACTTTGAACATATATCATTGAAAGATAAGAAAATAATGTGCGCTATCAATGCAATATCGAATTCATGGAAAAATAATCGGGATTGGACCGTCGTATTAATTTTAGGGCACATTTTTTATACTTACAAAATACACGTGTAAAATATATTTTTCAACAAAACTTTCAGCTACATTATTAGCTGTTTTTTTTTAAACTAAAATTATTCTCCAAAATGTTTGGAAAAAATATAAGAAGAAATATAAAATTAAAGATTAAAAAATGACAATTTTTAAGAGGTAGCTGAAAATAAATTTTACAATACAATATAATTTGATTTCTCAGTTTTTTTGTTACTATGCTAAAGTGTGTCTATTTTAAAGGTGTTAAAATAAAATCCACTCAGAAAATATTTATAACCTTATTATTAAATGGAATTTTATTTGCTGTCCTGTTTATAGGACAGCGATCCAATATGGGTTAAAGTTCACTACTGAAAATTCTTTGGTATTTAAGGGAATTAGACTATAAATGTTATCTATGAACATTACATATATGATATGTGTGAAAAATTTTAAAATTTACTTGTAGTAAGGTAGTGGGTTTTGATTGTGAAACTATCTACCCCCTTGTACAGCTCGATAATAATACACTCTTAAAATGTAAATAATATTTAAGGAACACTGCATAATTATCATTAAAGTGATATAACAGATAAGTAGCTAAACTGTTTATAAAAATGTTTTGGGTAGATATATTTATTTGATGTCATGTCGGTGAGAAATCAAATACCTGATTTTTTTTCGCAGTTTAAACAAGTATCTTTTAAAGAGAAAAATAGATTGTGTGTAGTGCTACCATTCATTCATAGTTTAAAATATCAAAAACATCCAAAAATATCATTATTATATCTTTAAAAAGAAGAAAAAATATGTTAATAGGTGGTTTTACTACGAAACCACTGTTCTTTAAAGGGTTTAGCTTTAGTCTAATGATCTTCAAATTAATATTGCTATTATTATTGTTCCTATCTTGTGAAGGTCATTAGTTTTCATTAAATTATTTAATATTGTAAATAAATCTTAAGCATCAGCTCTATAGAATTAATCATTCTGCTAAAGCTTTCCTTTTCCTTTCCAACGCATTTATTAGCCAAAGAATAGTTTCGAAAAGTGCAGAGATTTAGCAGATGATATAATGAAACATCAAGTCCTCCTCAGATCTGTAATTAGATTTGGAGAGCAGCACTGTTGAATCTAACATCGTTCACTTGTTTATACTGACTTTCTTTGCTTCGGTGCTTCGTAAAGTTCAGAAATCAGTTAGTTCTTACGGAGAAAATTCGATTTACACTTCGTTCCATGGATTTAGTTATTGTGTAGTGTATTTTCTGCAATTCTCTGTGCTTTTCGGAAAATGTTTCACCTGTATTTCAAAACTAAATAATATTTTTAATTTTTTTAATTTTTTTTATTACGAAAAAATATCATTTCAAAAATAAAATGGTATTTTATATTATAAAAGATTTATTAAACCTTGGTATATCTAACTTCAAAACATTTTTATTGTAACTTGAAAGTCATTGAGTATTAATTTGGGGGTCGCAATTCCCCCACACACACCGCTTCAAGTATACCATTTCCAATTCCTAATCCAAACCATTCCAGTTATGTAGCTTTATATAGTTATTTATGTCCTATTTTATTAATTTGTATAATTTAATTTTGTCTTGATATCTACAGGGCACTTCAAGGCTACTAATATAAATTGTTATTTATTCCTATTTAATCTTATTAATTTTTACTTTTATATATATATATATATATATATATATATATATATATATATATATATATATATATATATATATATATATATATATATATATATATATATATATATATATATATATATATATATATATATTATATATATATATCATGTCTTGGATTGTCTGTCTTAAATCAAGCAGTTGGTACCTTAGTTTTCTTTTAGATTTATTCTTTATTTAGATCCTAAACATGAGGCAATTCCATGATTGACAAGAAGTACTGTGGCCTCACGAAGTCTGACAGGATAGCTGAACTGTAAAAGATATTTTTTAAACATGGGCCTATTGAACTTATTGAACTATTATTTTTATTGTAGCTTATAAGATAATAATTAGCGTTGAGTTTTTTAAACTGATAAATATATTTTTAGTATATGATTTACAGAGGTACATTCTAATAAAATTTTATTTTCTGTACTCTTATTTTTCTATATTTAATTATTAGAAAAGTAATACATTCCAAAATTTGCATTGATTCACTGGCAGTATAATGTAATTCCACGTCCCTCTAAAGTCTGTAACTCTATTTAGAGAGCTGTACCACTGATTCTACTTTTTTGTACTGAGTTATTGCTTCAGTTGTTCGTAATGTTCAAAAATCAGATCCTACGGTGAAAATTCAATTTACACTTCACTTTATAGATTTATTAAATTTGATTATTTTTTGCAGCTCACTCTGCCCTACTAAAAATGTTTCACCCGTTTTCCAAATTAAACATTATTTCTAAATTTTCTTATTTCAATAGAAATCTAACATTTCAGCTGTAAAATAACAGATGTTTTAACCCTTAGTATACCTCGAAACATTTTTATTCTTGTTTAAAAGTCATTAGTTAGATAAATTGCTTAAAATTGTAAATACAGCGTAAGGATGCTTTAGAGAGGTGCAGTGTAAAAACTTTCCTATAGTTTCACATATGCAATTATTTGATATATAATCCCAAACCTGCAGAGATTTCACTGATGTAATACCCCGTCCCTCTAAGGTCTGCAATTAATTTTAAAGCCCCACTGATTCTAACTTCATTAAGTTGTTAATACTGACTTTCATTGCTTAAGTGCTCCTTAAAGTTCAGAAATCAGTTAGTTCTTACGGGTAAAATTCGATTTATACTAAAGTCTATAGATTTATTTAAAATATAGTTGATTATATTTTGCAATTCTGTGTGCTTTTCTAAAAATGTTTCATCCGTTCTTCAAAGTAAATAAAAGTTCTAAATTTCCTTATTTCCCTACAATTATATCATTCTAACAGTAAAAAGACAATTTAAATTTAACAGATTTAAAACTTGGTATATTTCGAAACAATTTTATTCTAACTTGAAAGTGATTTGTTTGAGTTGAGTTATTTAAAATTGTAAATAGAGAGTAAGGACGTTTTAGAGACATACATTCTGAAAAATCTTTCTGTGTTTTCCCATATGCAATTATTTGAGATAGAATAATTTCGCAAACCTTCAGAAATTTCACTGGTGATATAATGTAATACCATGTCCATCTAAGGTCTGCAATTCTTTTTAAATCACCTCTGATTCTAACTTCGTTCATTTGATTATATTGACTTTCATTGCTGCTTCGTAATGTTCAGAAATCAGTTAGTCCTTATGAAGAAAATTGGTTTTACACTAACCTCTAATGATTTATTTAAAATACAGTTGCTTATATTTTGCACTTCTGTTTGCTTTTCTAAAACTGTTTCATCTGTTTTTAAAGTAAATAATATCCCACAGTGGCATAGATATTCGTAGCCGTTCCGAATCGGCTTTATAGCTGTATTCCCCTCATTAGAAGTATCGTGTAGCAAAATAAGTTCTAAATTTTAGTTATCTCTGCATTTATTATAATTATAGTAAATTTTTTAATTTTTTTTTAATAATATATAGTTTATATGTTTTAAATTTTAATATTTTATTTGATAAACATAAAAATAATTTCCCATTTTTTTTTAATTTTTCTATTTTATTTTATTTTTTTTTTTCTTATTCTTTTCTCTTATTTTAATTTCTTTCTTTTTTTTATTTTTTTTATTTTTTTTTTTTTTTATTTTTCTTTCTTTTTTTTTCTTTTTTCTTTTTTTTCTATCTTTTGAGTTAAATTTTAAATTTTTTTTTACTTACTTTTTTTCAGATTTGTTCAGTTCTTGTTTCTTATAATAAATAATTTATTTTTTTTTTTTATATTTTTTTTTTATTTTTCTTTTTTTTCTTTAAATTTTTTTAATTTTTCTTAATTTTTTTTTTTATTTTTTTATTTTTTTATTTATTTTTTTTTTTTTTATTTATTTTTTTTTTTATTTTTTTTGTTTTTATTGAATTTTTTTTTTTTTTATGTATAATTTTTTTTTTTATTATTGTTTTGAATATTTTTTTTAATAAATTTTTGGTTATATTTTTACTTTTTTTTTTTTTTTATATTTTTAATTATTAATTTTTTAGTTTTTTATTTTCTCTAGATTTGTTTTTTTGCTTATATTTTTTCATTTTCTTTTTTCTAAAAGTGTTTCACCTTTCTTTTTCATTTTTTATTTCCTTATTTTTTATATCATTTTTCACTTTTATTTTTTTCTATTTCTTTTTTAATTTTTTTTATTTTTTTAATTTGTTTAAAAAATAGAGGATTTTAGAGTTTTTTTCTTTCTTTTTTTTTTTTTTTAAAATTAGATTTTCAGACATTTCACACTTTCACTATTTACCATTTCCATCTTCGTCTGCAATTCTTTTTAAATTTGATTCTAACTTCGTTCTTTTATTATTTTTTTTTCGTTGTTCTCAGTTTCGTCCTTTTTTTGATTTATTTTAATTTTTTAAAATGTTTATTTGTATTTTTTATTATATCTGCTTTTCAAAAATGTTTCACCTGTTCTCCAAAGTAAATAATATTTCTAAATTTCCTAACTGTCCTAGAAATATAGCATTCTAATAGTAAAAAGGCACTTTAAATTTAACAGATTTTTTTAAACTTGGTCTATTTCGAAACATTTTTATTCTAACGTAAGTCATTTGTTTGAGTTGAGTTGGTTAAAGTTGTAAATAGAGAGTAAGGATGTTTTAGAGAGGTACATTCTGAAAAACATTTCTATGATTTCCCATATGCAATTATTTGAGGTACAATAATCTCCCAAACTTGCAGAGTTTTCACTGACGATATGATGTAATACCATGTCCATCTAAGGTGTGCAATTCTTTTTAAAGCACCGTTGGTTCTTACTTCATTCACTTGCTTATTCTGACTTTCCTTGCTTCGTAAATTTCAGAAATCAGTTGGTTCTTAAAGGAAAAATTGGATTTATACTAAACTCTATAGATTTATTTAAAATATAGTTGCTTATAATTTACAATTCTGTCTGCTTTTCTAAAAATGTTTCACCTGTTCTCCAAAGTAAGTAATAGTTCTAAATTTCCTAATTTCCCTAGAAATATATGGCTGTAATAGTAAAATGACACTTTAAATTTTACAGAATTTTTTAACTTTGGTGTATTTTGAAACATTTTTATTCTAGCTTGAAAGTCATTTGTTTGAGTTGAGTTTTTTATAGTAAATATAGCGTAATATTTGTATTGTAATATAAATTGTAAATAGAGCGTAAGTATGTTTTACAGAGGTACATTCTGATAAAACCTTCCTACGATTTCTCATACTTAAGTATTTGAGGTATAATAATCTCCTAAACCTGCAGAGATTTCCCTGACGATATAATGTAATGCCACGTTCCTGTAAGGTACGTATCTATTTTTAAAGCATCACTGATTCTAACTTCATTTATTTGTTTATACTAACTTTTATTGTTACAGTGCTTCGTAAAGTTCAGAAATCAGTTAGTTCTTAAAGGGAAAATTGGATTTAAACTAAACTATATAGGTTTATTTAAAATTTACTTGATTATAATTTGCAAATTCTGTCTGCTTTTTTAAAAATATTTCACCTGTTCTCTAAAGTAAATAATAGTTCTAAATTTCCTAATTTACATAGAAATATATCGTTGTAATAGTGAAAAGACACGTTAAATTTAACTGATTTTTTAATCTTGGTGTATTTTGAAACATTTATTCTAACTTGAGCGTCATTTATTTGAGTTTAGTGGATTAAAATTATAAATAGAGCATAAGTATGCTTTAGAGAGGTACATTCTGAAAACCCTTCCTATGATTTCTATTATGCAATTATTTGAGATAGAAAAATCACAAAAATCTGCGAGATTTCCTGACGATATAATGTAATGCAATGTCTATCAAAGGTTCACAATTATTTTTAAAGAACCGCTGATTCTAATTTCGTTCACTTGTTTATACTGACTTTCGTTGCTTTGAAAAGTTCAGAAATCAGTTAGTTCTTACGGGGGAAATTGAATTTACACTAAACTCTATAGACTTAATTAAAATATAGTTGCTTTTATTTTGCAATTCAGTCTGCTTTTCACATAAAGGTTTTACCTGTTCTCCAAAGTAAATAATAGTTCTAAATGTCCTAATTTCCTTAGTAATATATCGTTGTAACAGTATAAAGACACTTTAAATTTAGCAGATATTTTTTAATTTTGGTCTATTTCTAAACATTTTTATTCTAGCTTGAAAATCATTTGTATTAGTTGAGTAGTTTAAAATTTTAAATAGAGCATTGGGATGTTTCAGAGAGCTACATTATGATAAAACTTTGCTACTATTTCTCCCTACACAATTATTTAAGTTTGAATACTTTTCCAAACGTGCAGATATTTCACTGTGGTAATACCAAGTAATATTATGTACGTAATACAATGTAATACCTCGTACCTGTAATATCTACAATTATTTTGAAATCACCGCTGATTCTAACTTCGCTCACTTGCTTATACTTACTTTCATTGCTCCAGTACTTCGTAAAGTTCAAACATCAGTTAGTTCTTAGGGAGAAAAATCAATTTATAGATTCATTTAAAATATAGTTGCTTACATTTTGGAATTATTTCTGCTGTTTTAAAAATGTTCTTCATAATAAAGAATAGTTCTAAATTTCCTAATATCCCTAGAAGAATATCATTGTAATACTAAAAAGACACTTTAAATTTAACAGATATTTTTTTAACTTTGGTCTATTTCTAAACATTTTTATTCTAGCTTGAAAGTCATTTGTTTGAGTTGAGTAACTTAAAATTGTAAATAGAGTGTAAGGATGTTTTAGAGAAGTACATTCTGATAAAACCTTCCTATGATTTCCCATACGTAATTATTTGAGGTAGAATACTTTCCCACACCTGCAGAGATTTCACTGACGATATAATGTAATACTCCGTCCCTCTAAGTTCGACAATTCTTTTTAAAGCCCCACTGATTCTAACTTTGTCTACTTGTTTAAACTGACTTTCATTGCTTTAGTGCTCCCTAAATTTCTGAAATCAGTTAGTTCTTACGGGGAAAATTCAATTTACACTAATCACTATAGATTTATTTAAAATATATTTGCTTATATTTTATAATTCTGTCTGCTTTTCTAAAAATGTTCCACCCGTTATCCAAAGTTAATAAGAGTTCTAAATTTCTTTATTTCTCTAGAAATACATCATTCTAACAGAAAAAAGATACTTTAAATTAAACAGATTTTTTTAAACTTGGACTATTTCGAAATATTTTTTTTCTAACTTGAAAGTCATTAGTTTGAGTTAAGTTGTTTAAAATTGCAAAAAGACAGTAAGGATGCTTTAGAGTGGTACATTCTGAAAAACCTTCCTATGATTTTGCATACGCAGTTATTTAGTATAGAATACATTCCTAAACCTGTAGAGATTTCACTGACGATATAATGTAATACCATGTCCATCTAAAGTCTTCAATTCTTTTTAAAGTATCGTAGATTCTAACTTCGTTCACTGGTTTATACTGACTTTCATTGCTTTATAAAGTTATATAAGTTAGTTCTTAATGACAGAATTTGATTTGCACTAAATTCTATAGATTTATTTAAAATATAATTTTTTATATTTTTCAATTTGGAAAATGTTTCACCTGTTTTCCAAAGGAAATAAGTTTCAAATTTCCTAATTTCCCTAGAAATATATCGTTGCTGCAGTAAAAAGACAGTTTAAACTTAACAGATTTTTTTAACTTTTTTTCTATTTTGAACATTTTTATTCTAGCTTGAAAGTCATTTGTTTAAGTAGAGTTAAGACCTTCCTATGATCTCCAATACGCAATTATTTGAGGTAGAATACTTTCCTAAACCTGCAGAGATTTCACTGACGATATAATGTAATACCACGTTCCTCTAAGGTAGGTAAATCTTTTTAAAGCACAACTGCTTCTAACT
>CM063506.1:84377843-84387843 GCA_032207245.1 Pardosa pseudoannulata
ACATTGCTTTACTGGTAATAGCGGTTTCTCTGTGTGGCATTTTTTTTTCCACGTGAGTGTTTATTCTGTTTTCAAACTCCATTTCAAGAAATCAGCGAGTAAATTAATATTAAACATTTTTCACAACATAAAGTAATAATGGTAATTCTTTCAAGAAAATGGTTCCATAGTCCAAATTCAGCATGTGACAGCCGAATCCATGCATACGGAACAAAAAAATAAACTAAAACGAATTCTCTATCAGTTAGGTTTGGAGAGCTATGATTTACTTTTTGCAACACAAGGATTAATGCGACTGGGACCTACAACTTAAAGCCGATTCCGGACATCCAAGCCACTGTGGGATTCAAACCCACGAACTCCAGTATCGAAGACCAGTACCTTAACCAATCGGCCATCGTTTGGCCTATCGGTGTGGAAAGAAGCGAGATGGAATTTTCCCTTTTAGGGATTACCATGGCCAAGTTTCCATACTCTGTTTTCTATGATTATTTAAGTGACAATATGCATTAAAAGAATGTTTAAAAAATATTTTGTCACTTAATCGAATTTAAAATTAAATTTTATCAGTTTAGTAGAAGCTAAGAATAATGCAGTTAATTATAAATAATTAATATAATTAGTCGTTAATAATTAATGCACTGTTTTAGGTGAATTAAATTTAACAGGCTTATTACCTCAGAATTAATGGTTGAAAAATTATGATTTTATATAAAAAAGTTAATAGAATTAATGTGATTTCTATGCACAGTACTATACTTGTTATACTGCATATTGTATGTTATATTTGTTATGTTATGGTGTAAATTCAATTTGCAGGTAATATTTCATGTTAATCCCATCACTATATTATGGTAGATGAGAAAAAGTAATCAGTTAAATAATTTATACGTAGTTCTAACTGACTTATATGTATTTACAACTTAGGCAATTCACACATATAAAATAATTTTAGTTCCAATTTATTTTTTCTTGCTATTCTAGTTATGTGTTTTTTTATGGTTTTAAAGTATCAACTAACTGTGACTGGAGGTATATAGTCCTCTGTCAGTAAATCTTTTTTTTTAACTATGCAAAGCAACTTAAGAAAAACGATAGAAAAAATCTAAACTGATACGGTAAATCAAGCAAAAATTTAGCTTGCTCGTAATTGCATTCAATATTTATGGGATTTTTCACGCTTCTTCCGTTCATTAATAATTTACACGGAGTAAATGAAGCGATATCTTAATAGTTTTATAATTTAAAACAATGTTATAGAAAAGAAAAAGAGAACTTTTGTACCTTTTGATGAGAACTTAGGTTAGGTATTTTGAATCAGCAATGCCTGAGAGTTACTATGTAAAATAAATGAAATCGTTGACTTCCAAAACTGTTTGTTTTTTATTTCAACCTAGCTGTCACGAGCTCGGCTGTTTTTGTTTTCCAGCCGGTGGCAACGCGGAAAGAAAAGAGAATAAAGTTGTTGTTGATGATGTCGAAGTGTTGTCTGTGGTCGAATGTTTCATTTTTAAATACTAATTTGCTCTCCCAAAAGACTATTTTTTAGAGAATAGAACACTAGCTGCTTCAAATCAGTGGACGAATTCGTCAGGCACTGCATTTGGAACCCAGAGCATGTAGGTTCAAATCCCGCTGTTCCGCCTACTATGCTTCTTACAACTTAAAATTATTTCTAAACTATAAACTCTGTATTCTTATCACTTTTATGTTTGGTAAAAATAGGCTTTAAAACTCTAAACAGAAACAAAATCTGCTTGAAATTATCTAACAAACAAATTTTGCACTGAAAAATATGAATTACTTTAGAAACAATTAATTCTAAAATATTTAAACCATAGTTGCATTTAAAGTACACTCATGTCCATAAATTAAGGATAATGAAGTTCAGGCAATGAAAGAGACAAAAGCAAAACAAATTTGACCTATTTGTAAAGTCTATTTATTAAACAAAAGGTAAAGAGTAAAAAAGATGCTGTATGTTTGACATAATTAATAAAAATTGCGATTTTTACTCCCTGGAGCAAATTTCAAAAAAGAACCTATTTACAGAAAACAGTATAACATGATTAGTATGATGGTTAATACGGAGTATGTCTCCCGGACGATGCAATACAAGCGTTACAACGCCTACGCATGCTGAGTATCAGATTATCAATCTGATCTTGGGGAAAATTACACCACTCATCAAGCAATGCCCTCCGAAGTTCCGATAGACAGTTGGAAGGGGGTTGACGGGCTGCAATTCGTCGGCCAAGCATGTCCCACACATGCTCTATTGGATTCAAGTCCGGTGAGTATGCTGGCCAATCCATACGGGTGATATCCTCCGATTGAAGGCTTTCGTCTACAATGCTTGCACGTTGAGGTCGGAGTTGTCATCCATATACAGAAATTCAGGACCCATGGCGCCCCGAAACAAACGTACATGTTGTTCCAGAATGACATCCCGATAGATGTGGCCTGTCATCGTTACACTCTAAACATGCAGGTCAGTTCTGGAACCAAGAATAATGCATTTTGTAATACTTATATTTACAGTATACCTTGTAGGCTATACTTAAAATTTAGCCGTCGTTGTTAGCAGTCATGAAAAATATTTATAAAAAATAGTAAATAATAGTATTAGTAAATATGCTTATTTTTTCGTGTATAAAATATATTTAAATTTCTTAAAAATAAAGTACTGTGTTTTATTTCGGAATATGTAAATTATGGTATAAAATGGACAGTCGATGTACTAAAAAAGAGAAAATTTCTTGTTAAAAAAAACAGTTAAAACAACAAGGGACCTAAATCCTTTTATAAACAATATTATTTTCAGGGGAACTTATAATGATATTAGATAAAATAAATTAGATATGTTATATCTAACCTTTCTTCTCGTTCTTATTTTTATTTTACATTTTAATAACATTGAAATATTAAATTTTCAGTCACATTTCACCTATCTTAAAGCCTAACATTAGCTTAAACTTCACTACACTACTAAGAAAATACTTTAGTAGCTAAAAGTATTTTTTAATTCAGTTTCCGTTCGAAAGAGTGGTAATGTATCTCATTGCCTTCAACATTTTACGTAAACACCAAACCATTAAATATGCGATAGGTTCAGGTAACTGTCCATGTTCAGAGCTCATTAGAAATACGCAAAAGAATACTCTCTCGCAACCAAAACCTACATTTAGTTCGAAAGAGTGGTAATGTTCTTTATTGCCTTATACTTTGTAAAGAGAAGAACATTAAGTATGAGTTCGACTTAGGTAACCGACCATGTCCCTTCCTTATTAGAATTATGTAAAAGAAGACCTTTCTCACACACAAATCGTATATTTCCTTCTAAAGAGTCGTAATGTTTCCCATTAAAGTCTGACATTTTACGTAAAGCAAAGACTATTAAATATGTGATCTTATAAGGTAGCCAACCATGGTGAAAGCTCCTAACAGTTAGGCAAAAAAAAAAGACATTCTCACAAATAAAATCTATATATTAAATTAAAAGGAATATCCTTTGTATATAAGCAGTACAAAAATATGTGGAATGGCAGTTTTATTAAACGAGATAATATGTTTAAAAAATACGCATTAAAAATCTATAAAATTTTATTTTTTAAACGATTTTGGGGCTTAATATTTATTATATTTTGTACGCTTTAATTTAATTACAAGTATTAATTAGTTTGAAAAATCTTAAAAGCTATCTATTAAATATGTGTTGGTTTTTAATATACAAGGTCTACATGCAATGTGGAAATTTTAAAGCGATGGAGATTTTTCAATTTTTAGTAAATTATTAAAAGTGTATAAATAATTTTATTTTTTTTTAATGTATAAATATTTTATTTAGCTACATCAACAATTAGCTCTTTATGTATTAATTTATGTTTTTTGAAATTTATTTTTAATATTTCATATTTTGTTATCCGTAAATATAGATTATTCTCTTAATTTAAAATCTTTTTAGAGCCTATTTTTCGGGCTAAAATTTAAAATATAGAACTAAATTAAGAATTATATATCTTCTATTAATGCAGTTTAAAAGAATTTTTTAGTCTGTCATCATAATATTATTGTATAAAAATGCTGAAATTAAAGCAGTGCAGAAATTTTAAATCTTATTTTAAAAATAAAACTGAATTGCATTAAGAGTTGACATTAAGAGATATTCCAGAATTTAAATTTTAAAATATACAAATTTAATGTTCCATAAACTTTTCTTTTTGTAAAATTTATAAATAGATATATAAAGCTGAATTAAAAGACATTTATTTGAAACTGTATCATAAAACAATTTTTTACCACAGAAGTTAACTTTTTTCGTTAAAATATCTTAAAATTATTTTTTAAAATTTTAACGCCAAGCATTTTTCTTCCAAAATTTTATCTAAAAGGTAAACAGTGGGAAACAGTTTCCATAAAATACGAAAATATTCCCTAGAAGCAATATTTAGCATACTTTAAAACAAAATTTAATTATGTACATACATATTTAACACTTTCTTCAAATCGTTTTAAAAGCAATTTCTACGGATTCTGAATAATTATACTATATGAAATGCCATAAGATTTTTTAAAGAAAAACACGATAACTGCAAAAAAATAAAGATGTGATAAGCATTGTAGAATTATTAGAACATCTTCGAACGTCAAAATTCATTAAATATAAGCTATTACTGTCTTGAAATAGAAGATTTTATCATAATTTCTATTTTCACTTTCAATATATTTATTTCTTCTTTAAGGTTGACCATAAATTTCCATTACCTGCAACGGCGAGCGATAGCCAAATGGTTAAGACTTTAATTTTCTGTACCGGAGTTCCTGAGTTCGTATCTCACTGTGGAGCGGATGTTCGAAACCGTTTGGAATCGACTTTAAGCGATAGGTCCCATTCTTAATATTCCTCTATTAAGTACCAATGACTTATACCAGGTCATGTTGAGATAACACAAAGAGTTAAGACACCAAATACAAATGAGCGAAGACATCGTTTTGCAAAAAATTGTTTTATTTATAATTTTATTTTTTCACAATCTCATGAATCACATAAAATCCATTCAATCTCAATATGGAGCCTTTGGAATATTAATTATAATTTAAAATCTCTAGTTATGCTATGTAACATTAAATGTATTTCCACTGAGATGGTTTTCTTAGTTTCTTAAGATATTTGAAACCATTTTTACTTTTAAGGGAAGCTTTGTTTTCCTTACAAAATTTGTTATATACATATATGTAATCCAATTTTTATAAAACACCTTCACAAGTAGAAAGTTCAACAGCTAGCATTCATAAAGTACAAAGATGCAGTCGGGTCTCATATTCAAGAGAACGCAGAAGTCTAATTTAAAACTTTATTTCAGAGCGGCAACACGGCACATCTGTCCTTCTGGACAATATACAATCAAAAGCCACAGAGTTCACTCTGCTCTCACACAAGTACACCCACGAGCGCTGACAACAAGAATTTTCCCACAAAAAAAAACAGCTTAATAAGCGAATTGACTGCAATATCAGCAAAACGCGAAAACATGTTCCGCCAACACCTGGGAAACTGCTGTATAGACAGAAAGTTTACAGAAAGGAATGTTAAGTAGAAAATACTCCGTTGAACACACCATGTTGAGACTGGTAAAGATATTTAGATGAATTAAAATGGAAGATAGGAGTTTTTTGAAGAAATATTAAAGTTAAATAATTTTGATATATTACATATATATAATATATATATATACATATACATATATATATGTGTGTATATATGTATATATATATATGCATATATATGTATATATATGTATATATACATATATGTATGTATATAAATATATATATATGTATATATATATATATTTATATATGTATATATATATATATATATATTATATATATATATATATATATATATATATATATATATATATATATATATATATATATATATATATATATATATATATATATATATATATATATATATATATATATACATATATATATATATATATATATATATATATATATATATATATATATATATATATATATATATATATATATATATATATATATATATATATATATATATATATATATATATATATATATATATATATATATATATATATATATATATATATATATATACATATATATATATATATATATATATATATATATATATATATAAGCAAATATATCCAATCTCAATATGGAGCCGTTGGAATATGGAAGCAACTCCCGCTGACGACGCTTTTCTAAGATGCACAACAAAAGAGTTGAGATTTTTCTGCCTCTGCTGAAGTTCTCCGTTCGCTTCGTCTTCTCTTAGAAGGGGCCTTCAAATCTGCTGAGAAAAAAATCCAAAAACTGCCTTTGCCAATTCCAAAGACGACTGACCCACGTTAGCATCCCCTCTTGTCCAATGGGGTCGGAGGAGGAGGGGGTCACTGACATATCGTCCTCGTCCCTCAGTCATTCTCCGGAGCTGGCTTTATCCAGCAGTGTAACAGATGTTACATCCTCATGTTGCAAAAATGTAGACCGTAGTGCTCCATATAATATCAAATTAAACCATACTTTGTAATATTGTAGCAGAACATAAATACAGAATAAAATATCTACAACTGGTTAGCAAATACAGTTTTAGATACAATTTCAAATAATACATTAAAAAAATTTGATATTGATAAAATAAAAACACACATTATTTGATGTAAAAAATAATTAACTTGAACTGAATCTTTTTTCACGGATGAATAATGTTTTTTTGATATACTCAATAAACCGCATAAACCTTGTAGCATAATTAAAGATTTATAAGCAAATTCTTAAGCTTCTTGGAGCCATAAACTAATACATAATTTGAAGTCATTCTCTTCTCTGTGAAAAATGTAACATCCAATAGAAAATCTAATCGATAAAACATTCTTTTTGAAAAACAAGAAATGGTGTTTTGATTTTATGTTACTATTCAGATATGATTTTCAAATAAAGTATTATTTCCTTTTGAGTTTGATTTGAATGGCTGAAGTATAAAAAATTTATTTATTTATAGAGTTGAGTTACTGTCTAAATTCCAATTTTTATTTGAGAAAATTTTAGTAAATATTTAGAATTGCGATTTTCGGTATTTTTTAAAAAATTACCTCAATTATTAGTGCGACATAAGACTTGTTTTCGAATTAAAATTACTTATGTACCGACATTTATATTTAAATATATGTAAATTAAGATTTTATATATCTGGTATTGATGTAGTTTAAGAAAGTTTTAGACTTCTGTCATAATATTTAAGCATAAAAATACAATTTTCAATTTACGTAAAATGATATTTCAGTTATGAAAATGAGAAATTTTTAAGGCTTTTATAGACACTAATTATAGTTTATGTTCATATTGACATTAAAATGTATTCGTGATTTTAAATTTTATCGAAGTGAATCTTAAGGTTTCACAACAGCGTTTTGAGATGTAAAATTGAAAATAAATAAAGTTATGAAACTGAATTTAAAATCTTTATTTATGCTCTGTAACATTAAACGTATTTCCACTGAGATGGTTAACTTAGTTTCTTAAGATATTTGAAACCATTTTTACTTTTAAGGGAAGCTTTGTTTTCCTTACAAAATTTGTTCACGAAAGCAAAAAATTTGTATCCTAAAATATAAAAATGTACAACAAAAGAAACATTTAGCATATTTTAAAAGAAAGCTTTATTATATATATATATATATATATATATATATATATATATATATATATATATATATATATATATATATATATATATATATATATACAATTTATATTTTGGCTGCTAAAATACTTTAGATTTTTAAATAGTTTTCTTTAGTTTTAAGTTTCCATTCACTGTAAATTATTTCAACAAATACATAAGGTTGAAAAGGAATATTTAACCATAATTTGTATTTTGACTTCTAAAATAATTGTTGTTTTTTAAAATAGTTTTTATTAATTTTACTTTTAAATTCGCTGTAAAATTTTTCAACAATACATAAGGTTTAAAATAAAAAAATAACTATAATTTCTATTTTGGCTGCTAAAACATTTGTTGTTTTTAAAATAAGTTTTCATTTGTTTAACGTTTCCATTCACTGTAAAATTTTTCCACAAATACATAAGGTTGAAAAGGAATATTTAACCATAATTTGTATTTTGACTGCTAAAATAATTGTTGTTGTTTTTAAAAATAGTTTTCATTAGTGTCCCATGTCCATTCACTGTAAAATTTTTCAACAACTACATAAGATTGAAAAGAAAGATTTAACTCTAATTTATATTTTGGCTGCTAAAATACTTTTGATTTTTAACACAGATTTCTTCAGTTTTACGTTTCCATTCACTGTAAATTAATTCTAAAAACATATAAGGCTGAAATTATAGATTTAACCATAATTTGTATTTTGACTGCTAAAATAATTTTTGTTTTTTAAAATAGTTTTCATTAGTTTTACGTTTCCATTCTCTGTAAATTTTTTAACAAATACATATGGTTGAAAAGAAAGAATTAACTATAATTTCTATTTTGGCTGCTAAAACATTTGTTGTTTGTTAAAATAGTTTTCATTCGTTTTACGGTTCCATTCTCTGTAAAATTTTTAACAAATATATATGATTGAAAAGAAAGAATTAACTATAATTTCTATTTTGGCTGCTAAACATTTGTTGTTTGTTAAAATAGTTTTCATTAGTTAGTTTTACGTTTCCATTCTCTGTAAATTTTTTAACAAATACATATGGTTGAAAAGAAAGAATTAACTATAATTTCTATTTTGGCTGCTAAAACATTTGTTGTTTGTTAAAATAGTTTTCATTCGTTTTACGGTTCCATTCTCTGTAAAATTTTTAACAAATACATATGGTTGAAAAGAAAGAATTAACTAATTTTCTATTTCTATTTTGGCTGCTAAAACATTTGTTGTTTGTTAAAATAGTTTTCATTCGTTTTACGGTTCCATTCTCTGTAAAATTTTTAACAAATATATATGATTGAAAAGAAAGAATTAACTATAATTTCTATTTTGGCTGCTAAAACATTTGTTGTTTGTTAAAATAGTTTTCATTCGTTTTACGGTTCCATTCTCTGTAAAATTTTTAACAAATATATATGATTGAAAAGAAAGAATTAACTATAATTTCTATTTTGGCTGCTAAAACATTTGTTGTTTGTTAAAATAGTTTTCATTCGTTTTACGGTTCCATTATCTGTAAAATTTTTAACATAAAAAAAAAAAATATAACTATAATTTTAACTGCTAACATTTTGTTGTTTTTCAAATAGTTTTCATCGTAAAAAATTAATCATTTTAACAAATATATTTAAAAAAATAATTAACTATAATTTTTTTATTGGATAAAAATTTTTGTTGTTTAAACGCATTCACCTGTAAAATTTTTAAAAAAGATTTATAAGAAAAATTAACTATAATTTCTATTTTGAACATTTGTTGTTTGTTAATGTTTTCATTCGTTTTCTTCCCTGTAAAATTTTAACAAATCCATACAAAAAAATTAATCGATAAAATATTCTCTTTGAAAACGGGAAAATTTTTTAATTTTGTGTGACTCTGTAAAATTTTAAATAAAATATTAATTTATTTGTATTTGCATGAGTGAAGTAAAAATTATTAATATTTTATATATTTTGTCTAAAATTTCAGTTTATTTAAAAAAAATTAGTTATTTTGGGTTGTTTATTTTACTAGTTTTTTAATATACCGCATTTAAAATGTTTAAAAATAAATATTTTATCACTTTAAAAGAATTACTCAATAAATCATCAAAATTTTTAATTTCAATAAATTAAGAATTTTATTAGTTTCTAATATATATTTATTATTATACGGTTTTTAAAAGATCTTTTGTTAGGTACAAAAAATTTTGAAATATAATAAAAATTGGAGAGAGTGATAAAACATTCTACAAAAAAGATTTATTACTTTTTTAATTTAATTATCATTTTTATTATTGACATTAA
>CM063506.1:84392843-84462843 GCA_032207245.1 Pardosa pseudoannulata
ATGATATCGCAACGAAGATTTGGTCTCATAGGTTTGTTCGCCAGTCTGAAATTCCGAGACCTGTGGCATGGTAGTTTCATAGTTTTTAGTTAATTATAATTTAAATGTCTATGTAAGTAAATTTATTTATTTTTTCTATAATTAGATAAATCTTTGTTTCCTGGAATGGCCATGGATGGTCATTAATTGTTAGGCCATGATTGGTTCTTAGGTTGTGTATATAAATCCTACTTTCGAACCATCAGACAGTCTGACTTCTTCTCCTATAAGGTTTGTTGGCTTGAGAATAAAGTTTGAAATCCCAAATCTTGGTGCTGACTGAATACTTCGCGACAATATTTGAGTTGATTGTCATTTCCAGATTAATATTACTCATGTCAGAATTTTTCGAGAACCTACAGTAAAGTTTAAATTCAAGGCCGACATGTAACGGTATTGTATGGTTTTAATTACACTATATTATCAATGATGACCGGTCACTTGCGATTTTAGACATTTTGTTGAATATCTAGAAAAATACACGAAGAATTATCCTGAAACCTCAGGTGTGTAAACACAACGGTAGACGTCATATATTTCAACTAAGAATTTTTCCCGAATCCCCATAGGAGACCGTCAACAAATTGAAGAAAAACGAATATGTTTTGTATAACCCTGTAATATATGAAAATCGTTGAAACTTTAGCAGATGATTAGAATGCTTTTTGTAATAATTTGTGTTCAATGTTATACAGATACTTGTGGAGAAATTAAGGTTTTAATAAAAATAATCCCGAATTTCTTCAAATTTTTTTGCTTATAATTTGCAGAGTTCTCAATATTAAATAATGCTATTTTCAGGACGTATGACAAGGAACAATATGCACAATACCCTACAATTGAAATTAAAAAGTAATAAATATTGGATAAAAAAGGAGCAGGTTTACTAAATAATGTTTCACTTTTCACACGGGAATGCAATCAAAATATAATGTGCATAATGTGTTAGCTAAATGTATACAGCAATTTTTGGGAAAGTTCCAAAAACACAGCTTGAAAATTCTGAAAGTACTCATCTATAGAATAAGATCGAAATCCGTTGATCCCAAAAGGAAGCGAAAAGCTTAATTTCTTCACGAGTATACATTCTATACTCATAACAATGAACACAGGTTATTAGAAGAAGCATCCTAATCATGTGCTAAAGTTTCAACGCTTTCCGGACGCTTTCCTTTTTACAGAGTGATGCAAAACATACTCGTTTTACTTCAACTTGTTGACGGTCACCTATGGGGTTTCGGGAAAAATTATACGCTGAAATATATGACGTCTACCATCCTGTTTACACGCCTGAGGTTTCAGGATGAATCCTCGTGTATTTTCTAGATATTCGACAAAAAGTCTAAAATCGCAAGTGATTGGTCATCATTGGATATATAAAAAAAACTAAATTCCTCGGCGCAACAGCCTCTAGGGAGCCAAGTTCTACGGTGTCAATCTCCATTTACGAGACCAAGGTCTCGGGGGTGCGAACCATATGTTCCGTTTAGGTGGTCAATCTAACGCGAAAACCCCCAGTGTTTAGTTCCCAAGCTTGGCCCTCAGTTCCTGAGGGGTTCCAGTCACTGAAGGGATGAAAGGCTATGTCAACCTTGCCCAGCCCGGGTATCGAACCGCGATCCTGTGTCGTGAGAGCGCGAAGAGCTACCCCAATGTCACTGCGCTATCATTGGAAATATAGTGTATTAAAAAGAGATTTTATTGTAATTTATAAAGTGTGTATTTCAGTACATTACAATTTACAGTAAAACAGGTGTTTTAATATTATTTTCGAGTAAAAATTAATTAACCGGCCACAGATAAATTTCATTATAAAGTCAATCTATTGGGTAATGTGAAATTTTACTTATTATCAAATAATTCCTAGATATCTGCATAAAATATGGTGCTCTTTATATTAACTGAATTTTATACTGAATGTTTTAATAAATTCCGAAACAATTGAAATCTGATTTATATAAGAAAGTATGGCCATTAAGAATGGGGTTGAAAACATATTAGATCAGGGTTAAACTCTTATTGTGAAAGTGGAGTGTCTAATCAGATAGCATGCATACTTGCAATAAGTTTGATTTTTCCTGGATAATATCTTGTCATAAGAAATTTGACGAGAAAAACTTGCAGCAAAACTCCTGCAAATTAGGTGGAACATAACGCGACCAATCCTTTGCAACCTTATTTTGCTGGAAAACTGTGGCAACTTTGTCATGACACTTGTGAGAGTGCAGCTATGTTGGACATAAGGTTTGCGAAAATGTGGGTTTCATTGTGGGTTGAATGCCCAAGTTTGTTTCGCGACTCCAGGAAGCGTGTGGTGTGGCCAGTGAAAATAATTGCTCTTAAACTTCACCAAGTTTTGGAGGATTGTGATTGGTCTCCAGGAGGCGATTCAGGACTATCCTTGGAGGCCCGGTCCTTCTGGGTAGAGCCGGGAAAGGACGCTTTGTAAAAACGACAGTGAAACAACGAGCACATCAGCACAGGATAATGGAAAAAGTATAGGGTTGCCTGAGTAGAAAGAAGGAAGGAAAAGAATGCAGCGTTCTCTTGAACATTTTTGGCTATTCTTTTTAGGCATAACACGTGGGGTGCTTCTCTTACTTTTTAATTTTTTATATATAATTTTTTGCATATTTCCTTGTCGTTTGTTCTATATTTGAACATTGTAATATAGATCAGTGGTATTATACTATAATTAAAGACGATATAAAGCAACTTTAGTTTATAAATGACTTTGGAATAACAACAGCAAGGTACTACACCACAACAACAACCTTGAAGCAAACGAAAATTCTTAGACTTGTTTCAGTCTTGTTTCAAACTTGCAGACTTGCCATGCTGAACTTGCTGCAAGTTTTTTGCAAATTAAATTTGCTATCTGGGTATGAGTCAGATTCCTTAAGGGAGCAGTCAGCAATTCCTGCTGTAGATCTATGTTGTTCTTTGTAATGTTGTAAATCTTTTAAATGTATGTGAATGTTTATTTTTAGCATAATATCGTTAAAACAACAAAAAAGTACATCTATTTATTGCTCATACTACGTTGAGTTACTACACACGAGAATAGGCGTACTGTATCACATCTTGTTTTTTTCCATCATAATCTGTGATTATAATCCCTAAGTATGCTTTATACCTCCCCTCCAAGTTTGTTAACAAACGTTTGAGACATCCTGTATTAAACATTAATCACTTTACATGCCTGTTATTCCTATATAGCCGTCATATGACTAGATCAGTAAAATTTTTAATTTTACAGAATTGTAAAGTACCCTATAAGGCAGATAAAAAAATGGTTTGTTTTTCGCTGAGAATTATATGGTACAATCAATAAATTGTTTTTCTTCATACTCCTCTAAAACCTCCCGATACTGTGAATGCAGTTTAGAATCACGTTGAATTCATTTAGAAAGATAATTCAGTTTTCTTAGATGCGTCGAAAATATCGTTAAGTTCTTCTAATTTTTTTTGCCACATTAATTAACGGAAGTTAAAGGATTGAAACTATCATTTCCACTACACCCTGGAGGTATATATAATTTGTTGTTAATACTGGTGATAAAATTCATCATTGAACAAAAAATAATCGATGATTAAATTTAAAATTATCACATATGTACCTAATCTCTTATTTAAGCCACATATAAAAAAATTATAGACTTAATAACAAATTTCTGTAATAAAAAGTATGAAAATAATGCAGACGATATTTAACTAATATAAAATAAGAAATGATTAAATAAGCTGTTTAAAGGAATGACGTCATAATGCTAGAGAGGAATGTTAGTTTTATCTTTTTATGAGACAAATTGATGAATTTAATCATCTGCTGTTAAAAGGGGAAAATAGGACTTGAAATAATGGCATTAAATGCTAGAAAAGGGGGAAGGTGTGGATTTCGAACGTTTATAACCCTAACTCATTAAGAATACAATATGGATGCCTCTATCCATTCCAGGTACAACATCTTCATAAATTCGAGAACAGACGAACAGATAACTTACGCTATTATTATATAGGGGATAGGAAGTAAATAATTTTTATATTACAAATTTTTACATAGTAAGTAAATGAACAATATCATTTAAACTAATTGTTATAATTAATTTTAACTGCAACTAATTAAAGAGTCCTTTATATGTAATTAAATACTTTAAAAATATGTCACGAAGTTTAAAAAATAATATTCATTTACCTTCAAAATAAATTTGAAAATATGTATAATAAAAAAATTATATTAATTTAAATTTAAAATTAAGTTTTATTGTGTAAACCGAAACATTAAGTGAATTACATTATTATTAGGATTACTGGGAATAATTTAAGATGATTATATGAAGTACATGGCAGACGGCTTGTTACATGGGATTTGAAATAATCGATATTAGTAATTTACTGCTAAAAGCATTATTAAGACAACATATCTTACATACAAGTCATACATCATCTTAAAATTGGGTGATTTGTTATAAATTAAAATCCTCTGAGTATGCTATTTCCAATTAAGTCACATCTTGATGTGGGATAGTTTCAATAATATGCTTCAAAAGTTTCTCATGTATTAGACAAACATCGATCTTTTTGATTACATTAATTTATCAAAACTTAGTAGTGTAACAAATTGTATTTAATTTGGGTTTTAGATATGTAAATATTTATAGAAAGTACAGTGAATATTTTTTAGTGATTAACAATAAATAAAATTATATTCTGACACTGATACATTTTTTCTAAAATAATTTCAACTCAGCTTTTTTGAATGAATTATCTTAAGATTTTTTACAAGTCTTAAGGATTACTTTTTTCCGAAACTAATTCCCAGAGTAGAATAAAAAACACTTCGTGAATGGAATAAAGTGTCTAATGTATATATAGTTTTCTTTTACTGTTTTTTATATTAAATTTTTTAACTTGAATTTGTGAATCACGTATCAACTACATATTTGTTCTAATCTAATACTCCACTGCAGTTCCGTTTCAAAGGAGCGTAGTGGTAGGGGAGAGTTAGCTTGAAGTTTTTTTTTCTTTGAGGCATCTCATATAATTTTAAAAATATAAAACGTGTGTGCAAAATGTATTTATTTTAGGCAAAGTACTCGTAAGGTATTTGCATTAAACCGAAACAAACACTAAACTGACATTTTTAATAAATGTATTAAATAAATGTATATTCTTAAAATCATAGTACCTTTCAAGATTTAAAATCTTTATTGTAGCATCGATTACTCGTAAGATAAAATACTTTTTTCTCTTTTGTAAATGAATATTTTAAAATTTCTTTAATATCAGTCTAAATCTTAAAATATTCAGTTTAATCATTTCAAGTAGTAAATGTTTATAATAAAGTAAATATATACTAAAGTGGAAAATAAATAAAATTCATTTATCTTCAAGATAAGTTTCTAAGTATGTATTTTAAAAAATAAACTTTTATATCAAATTGAAGTAAAATAAAATCTGTTTTAACACAGAAATTTTAATATTTATGTATTAAGCATTGCAATTTTTAAAACTAAAAATTAAAATTAAACACTTAACTTTAATGAGTTTGTGAAATACAAATTTTGCTCTTATAATGCAGTTGAAGTTTACTATTATAAAATTATCTTTAATTTGATATAAAAAAATTTTATCTTTTAAAAACAAATTTATTTACTATCATTAAACATTTATTTTGTGTATAAGTGGATGTGTTTATTTTACACTCTGTGTAAATACTTTACATTTTTAAAAACTATAATACTCCAAAATAACATTAAAATATAAAAATATTACCTTTAAAAATACAGAAAGAAATTTAAATACACATACCTGCAAGATAAATTTTGGAATATGTATATTAGAAACAAAATGTTTATATTAATTTGAATTTAAAACCATGTTTTATTGTGTAAACCAAAAATTGAAATGTATTCGATATTGTAAGTTTTAAAAATAAATTGAAAATGAATAAACACACTATCATGGTATGAAATTAAAAATATTGCTCCTATTAATATAACTGAAGTTCACAAAATAAAAATAACAATTACTTTCTTTTTTATGAAAAAATTAGAATCTTATTTGCAAATAGAACATGCAGTGTATGTATATTATACTATTTTTTTTAATAAAATGCATTGCTTCATATAACAAAACTAAACAATTTCTTAAAGATAGACTCTCATTAAAGATCCAGGAAATAATCTTTTCTAAAAACTTTATATTTTATATAGAAACAATATAGACTGTTTTAAAATAATACTATTAAACTCGAAAGGTAATATGACACCTTAATTAACATTCAAAATTTGACATTCTTTAATTTTTTCCAACTGTATGCAGTGCATTCACTGAATAACGTTTCTACTCAAATATTATTTAAATACAGCATTAAATTCACAGAATACAAATATATTTATATACCACGTTAATAGAATTTATATGATATAACAACAATATTTAAAATCTATTTTATTCAATTCTTAAAAACAAAATAAGATGAATTTTTTAATATTTAATACATGTGTTTCTCTCTTGCAATAAAATAGTCAAGAATAAATATATTAAATACGTGACGCAATTATTTATAGTTTCCCTTTCCCATAATGATTTGGAATATTTTTTACGGAAAAATATAGGGTATAGGGTTTAGTAAAGGTCATTCTAAATTTATTGAATGTATATATTGGGTTGTTGGTTAGAAGTTACCAGTATTGTAACAAGTTGGGTTTTATCATTACAGTCTGCATTTTTGATACTCGAGGCCAAGTGAGACTGAGAACTAAGGCTTAAAGCTGGTTTTCAAACTGCTACAAACATCCATTCCAGCATTGGGGATCGTTCAGCATTGGATTTATTTTACTCTTTTGTTCTCTCAAACATAAAATGTAAGCAACTATTTTTAAGTGGCTCAGATTTATTAAATTAAGCTTGACTTTGATTAAATAGTAGTATTCAGCACTTGTAAAAATATTATTTATCTAAAATTACATATAAAAGAGACAAATTTAAACTAAAATAAATTGATCTTTTTTAATTTACATTCTGTTTAATTACCTATTAATACATTAAGTGTTGATCAATTATTTATTATGGTTAGTACTCTAGTAAGGTTAATTAAGCTTTAAGTTGTTTACTTTTAAATTTATGATTCAAATAATAATTCATTTTCTTCATTTTTACTTAAATATGCATTAAAATATTTTGACATTAACAAATTTTCAATTTGAGAAGTAAATAAAGAGAAATATATATATATATATATATATATATATTTTAAATATTTACTATTATACTTTTTAAGAAGATTCAGAAAATAATTTCATACTTTACCATTTAAACAAATTTTAATTAGATTATAAAAATGTTTCTGAAAAATCTTTTTTAAAAATTAAATTTATGTTGTTTCCTTTTTATCTATGATACAGCAAAAAAGTTATACTTACTTTTATAACATCTTTTAACACCAATAAAGGAAAATCCTACAGCGAATATATTATCGTTTAACCGACTTCATACACTTTTTAACATTTATTTACAGCATTATCTTAAAACTTTAAAAATAAGTTAAGCAAATAAAGTAGGATTTAAACAAGATACCACCACGTGCCTGGCAGTTTAAAATGATCTGCGTCCTTGCAACGTGCCGTGCTCTTCTAAACGCATAACAGCGTTGCCGCATAGAGGAAACGTGATTAACTGCACACCGAGAATAAGGAATTATATGGTTGGCCATTACCACTTTTGCTAATTTTTTTTTACTTCAAAGAGACACTAAGGTGCTTAAAAAAGATTGAATACAATTTAAGGAACCCCAAGAATAGAAATTTCACGTTTCTGAAGCATTTATCAGGTTGCTTTCTGTTTTTACTTCTGACTTCTTTTTACGAGTAAATAAAAATGGCTCTCCGTAAGTTTTCCAAAAATAGAAAATGCGTGTTAAAATGAATTTTTAAGAATGTAATTCTTACTGAATACTTCATTAGCCTAAGAAGAATTTATAACATAGTTAATTGAAACTAATTTTAATGTTGAAAGAATTAAACGTATAACAACGCTTCTCATATGCTATCTACAGCAAAGCCACTGGGACATAATTTTAATGGCACTAATATAGAAATAATGCAAAGTGAGAGCAATAAATATATGTTGCAAAAGTGCTTTGACAAAAAAGGGGTTGTATGAAGCAAATTTCCAAAATATCATTTATGACAGGGTAAGTGTCAGAGACAGCAAGTCCTGAGTGACAGAATTCAAGCCAACACACCGGAAAGGCAATTCATCAAGTAATTTAAATTTAAGAAGCTGAAATTTCCTGAATAATTCTCACCAATCGTTTTGAAGAAGCCCTGCAATTACAGAAAGACATTTAATTATACAAAACTCTAGAAATAATCAACGGTTGCTTCTTACTTGCCAACAGAAAAGCATTGAAGAGCTGACAAAATGGAGATACAGAGAGAAACAAAGGTGACTTTGATACTAATGAGAGTCTATGAAATATGCTACAATTGAAACTACCAGAAGCTTTTGCCGATTTTTCTGCTTCAGCCTGATGGCATTTCTCGACACAGGTGGATCTGAAGTATCTGCATTCCATCTTATACTTCATTACAGATGTTCAGTTATAAGATACTATGCCCAATACTAAATTTTATTCATTTAAGTATCATCCATACCTCTGAATTAAGTACCTCTCCAATATATGTATTACTAATATTGCAACACTCAACTGATTAGTTAAAATCCACTTGAAAAATAAATAAAATTTCACAAGAGTGAGTATTTAATAATGTATATAAATATTCTTGGCTTAAATTTATTATTTTTGTCTGCTTTCTTTAGGTTACTTAATTTTACATAATAAGTTGTTGTGGATAGTTAACTAAGGTCAACTGAACATGCTCAAATTTTAAACCTCAATGAAGTACCCAGTGATGAACTCTAACTGCAAGATCACAAAACTTTTATAATAGACCAATTGTAGATATTTGGGAATCTCTTTCCTGTCAAATAACTCTTTGACAGTAAAAAAATATTAAGATCCAACATAAAATTTAGAGTCAACGTAAAATTCAGTGATGTGGATATTAGAATCTGAAATATATGAAATAATCGTATACTAAATTAAATGTTCATTGTTAAGAATTGTATAGATTTGTTCACCATATTACCTTTAATTGCTTGTTATGTCATGTCGTGCGAGAGGTTGAAAAAGGAGAACAAAACTCTATCACACAATATACCAAATCCGAAGCTAAGAACGAGGTCTGTTGAGAAACTCAAGGAAATTAGACACAAGACTTACCGATAATTTATTTTAAACACTTTATTTAAATCTAAATATTATTAATTGGGAATTTATAAATCAGCTCGACTGTTGAACTATAAGGTTACGAGGACATTCAAGATAGCAAACTCTTCAAGAAAAAATATTGAAAAACAGCTTCAGCTTAAGATTATTTCTTCACACACGCATGCCGTGCTGGCCACTAACTGTTGAGGACACCGATAAAATTGCTATTTTTACTCTCTTAAATGGGACGGTGGTAGAGAAAACCTAACCTGTCCAACCGGGTCGGAGGTGCAGGTCGTTGAATCATTTACGTTCTTCGGCCAAACTCTTTGTATTGGCAGCGATGTCGTAATTATGTAACTCTTTGTTACACCACTATTGTGTGATCTCAGTATAATGAAGAGTCGGAGCTTTATTAAAAAGAGTCACCTCAGGTAGATAAAAAAATCAGACGCTGACTTGATGGAGACACATCCTTTTATTTAGTATTCAATTTTATGTAATTTTTCCATTTTAAAATCTACAAATAGATAATATCACTTATGACGTGAATTTAATTTAGCCAAAGCAGATTTATTTTGTTGCGTTATTTAGAAATATTACGTTGCATTCGTTGGGGATTTTAAAAAATATAAGTCCAGGAACGTCGCAGTATCAAGGACGAAAAAATCGAAGTGGGCTCCAACTGAAAAGATTCCAAAAGAAAAAAACATGTCCACAAGTTTCTTAAAATTTTCTTCTCTCTATCTCTCAAAATTACAAAAACTCCTAGACTGTGCTAACGCTGAAAGAGCCGAAAACACAGCCAGCAACTAAGGAAACCCCAGCTCTCAAGGAGAAGTAGGGCTCACTCGGCTCTGACCAATGAAAAGCCGAGTCAAGGAGCTCGAAGAACAGGGAGGCGGATCAATTGTGGTGAAAATTCGCCAAGTACAAGGCGGAGCGGAGTTTGGCAACACACCACATCGCGGCACTTTTCAAAAGAGCGGCTGTCACTCAAAACCGAAACTTTATGGCTACGCCAACTGTCAGAATACTAGCCGATGGGTGAAAATTATGGTAAAAAAATTTAAGGACTGCAGATGCAGCTGGGCAGAATTAGAAGCTCGGTCCTAAATTTAATCCCAGATCGAGAGTGGCTCTGTTTGAAGAGAAAGGCTGCTATCGTGAGAAAACAGAGCTGCATCTGCAAGGGGCAATATGCGAAAAAAGGAGGCAAAATGTAGGTCCAAATATATAACCCACAAGGGAAATATGTAATGAATGGACATGAAAAAGATCTTCACTACACACCGATTTCTACGTTAAGCATATACACCATTTTTAGTCATAATTAACGCTTGAATTTTTCAGTATCATTCTGCAGTATACTGTTAAAATAAATTTCCAAGGTTCAAGCTAGATAAAAATTGACATGAATGAACAACCAGGTGTAGATTCTTTTATCTCACAAAATACGCCCATAGTAGTTAATATGTGACATAAGGTGTTAAAAGTCGAAATATCTTCACAGAAAGGTAAAAATCTACAAAACAAAATGTTTAATGAACAAATCTACTGTAGTTTACTTTTGTCAAACTATGAGAAACTTTCTTCGTAAAATAGGTCACATTGTCTGGTAACAAATTCCATTAATAAAAACTTTCATCATTACTTATTCCCATATGGAATGAAAAAATTATATTCTTTTCGGAATTGTTTAAAGGTTGTTAAAATTATTCTATATCTTCCACAAAAGTAAATAAGCCATATTATAGCGTTCTAAACAAATTTTTATATAGTGCATTGGACGTTTCAAACCATTTCAATACATAATAATTTATGATACCTTGCGTAAATATACATCAAAGTATGACTAAATCAATCTAATTAAAAAACTAAATTTAAAATTAAAATATATAATGCTCTAGATGTTTAAATTTCACATTTTTCTCAATTTTACATTAACATTAATGAAATATATATTTTGAATATTGGTTCCTAACTTAGGTATTGGCTACATAGTTAATTTGCGGGATAGATTTCAGAATGTTCCTTAAATTTCATAAAAATTTAGCCTTTTAAAATTTAAATTAAGGTTTTTTATTATTAAAATCATACCTTTAAAAAATATACACATTTATTTAAAATTGTATTTAAAGTATATTTGGGAAAATTTTGAAAAAAATCAATGTATAATTAAATTTAATTAGAAATTTATAAATTTAAGAAAAATTAAAATAGAATTTAAGAAATTATCTGTTTTTGAAAAATAATTTTAATCTAATTCATTTATCCATACAAGTTAATTTTTAAACATTATCTAAAATTTGCCTTATACCTCAATCCATGGATTTTACTTAGCTTCCTATTTATTGAATCAAAAAGCAAATTTCAACACATATTTTACAATCGTTGGGATTCTTTAACCCTTTAACGGACAGTGGTTCCGTAGCAAAACCACCTATTAAACATCATTTTTTTAAACTTTATTTTACTTTAACTTTTTATAATTTTACTTTATCTTTTTATAATTATTTACGGCTCCAATCTCATACATCTGTAATATAAGCCAATGATGTAAAATCAAGAGCTTTTGCAATTAAAAAATAACTTTTTAGACATGGATGAGTTTTAAATTTATATATATATATATATATATATAATATATATATATATATATATATATATATATATAAATATATATATATATATATATATATATATATAATATAAAATATATATATATATATATATATATTATATATATATAATAAATTCATAATATAAATATGTATGTATTTTGTATATATATATATATATATATATATATACATATTATAGATTTTATACATATTGTATTTTTGAATATTTTAAAATATAAAATGATAGTTCTATGTTTAAACTTATTATTTCTTTTTCTATTGAAATTTCTGTACTTGAAAAGTCAGATTCAATTTATTTTACTTATGACCTCAAATAAAAGTATCTGTACAAACAACACTTTTAAGTTGTTAAGCTATTTATTTATTATAACAGTTTAAGGAATCATTTATTGTTTTTATATTAAACTTTTAAAAAAGGCATAATGTTCAAGCTGTACAATAGGGGCTATTAATAAACCACTTATTAAACCCTAATTTGGTATCCTCTAACAAACCCTTCTAAAGAATATAAAAAAAATTATATATTTTACATATACAAGGCTTATAGATAACATTTATAAACAAATTACATTAAATTCCCGTGAATTTATTGGTGACCTTTAAAGGGTTAAACTTGTTGTATATGTTTATCTATGGAGTAAAAGGTTCCTGTACGCTTGGAAAATAAAAATATTTTTTAAATAATTTAACCTTGTGAAAGAGCTAAAAATTTAGGGTAATGCGTTACCCTTTTTAAAAATTTATAATAAAAAATTTTCATTTTTTGATGCTTAAAAAATTATAAATTTCTAATAATTTAAAATTAAATATATTTTCAATGCTTTAAAAACTTTATTTATGAGTAACTGTGGTAAAATATTCTATTGCATGGTAAAATTTCTTTATAGAAAGCTAATATCGTAAACTGTCCAGAAGTTGAAGAATTTTTTGCAGTGGGAAAAATCCAATTTGTTCAAATCCTAAAAGCAAAACATTCCCACTTATCAGCCTTTTACATTAAATTTTCAGTTATGATGCATTTCCCTCTTTAAGAAAAGTTGTAAACCCTAAGTTTTGCAAGGGTACTGCAGCCATGTATAATTTAAGAAACACAGATAAAAATAGGGAAATATTTATGAAAACTATTTATTATAAAGTTCCAATTCTTTAGAAAAATCCAAATATTCGACATCCCTACCATGTGTTACAAGCAATTAAAACTAAAACAAATAAGTAAATATAAATATCAATCATCTAATTGGCGTATTTAGTGATAAAATGGACATTCAGTTTGGCGAAAAAGGGCTAAAAGTGATTCAATCATATTTAGTGATATTATTTTAACCTTGCTTTTAATTTGTGGAAGGCTCACAAATTATTTCATTTAGACTAATACTGTTATATTAAAATAATTTAACATCTTTAAAACTTAGTTTATTAAAACTATAGGTTTTTTTTATTATAAAAATTCTTTTTTTCTCTTAAGAATTAGATGTATTAAGCATAAAATTAAGCATAAAATTAAGCTGTGTATTAAGCATAAAATTTTATTCCTTATTCCAAATTTTACTCGACTTCCAAGAACACCTTTTAAATCCCTTTTCTCTAATTTTTAAGAGCTAAAGCTTTTTTTACCAGCTAAAGTTTAAAACAGTAAAAAAATGTTCTTAGAAAATAAATGTATCTTCATTTATTTCCTTTATAAATTGTGCATGACTAAGAAAAATTTTAAAACACTTTTCAATGCTTTTACGTTTCACAAATTTCTTTGAGAGAAGTAAGTATATTATTAGTCATTATTTAAAATTTGCTTCGAGCATTTTCATTGTAAGACCTACATAATTTAGAAATTTATGTAATTTAAATTATTGTTAGGATAACCGATTTTAACACAATTATTTAACTTTTTTTTCTAAGCAAAGAAATATGAGCTGAATTTTAAGTTAAAAACTCAATTATTATTTGAAAATCGAAGAAAAATTATTTTTTTAAGTTGTTAAACAAGAGTTAATCCAAAGTTTAGTTTCGAGGGATGGACATTTTGCATGTAGTATGCCAAACATACAAATTATTCTTGAGGATTGAAGGAATAAAATTTCTTCACCGTGTTCATTATACCCCTTTAGTAAAATTTGCATAAGTACGAGCACCTGCTGAAATCCGAATTTTTCAAAGACTCTTTTAAGAGACCTAAAGTCATATCGATTTAACATCCTTAAAACAGTAGTTTTATTTTATTAAAAAAATTCTTCTTTCTCTTGAGAAATAGACTGTGTGTTAATCACAAAATTTTATTCCTTATTTCAAACTTTACGTAAATTTTAAGAACTCCTTTTAATTCCCTTTTCTCAAATTTTTAAAATCTAAAGCTTTTTTACCAGCTAAAGATTTAAACAATAAAAAATGTTCTTAAAAAATAAATATATCCTCCATTATTTCCTTTATAAATTGTGCATGACTAAGAATAACTTTAAAACGCTTTACAATGCTTTTGTGTTTTAGAAATTTCTTTGAGAAAAGTAAGTATATAATTAAACATTATTTAAAATTTGCTTAGCCCATTTTCTTTTACCAATTAATAAAGAAAATATTTGACTAAACATAAATGTTAGGGTAAATGTTTACATTTATGTTTGACTAAACATAAATGTAACTCCATTGTAAGAACTAGAAAATTTACAAATTTATGTAATTTAAATTATTGTTATGATAACCAATTTTTACACAATCATTTAACCATTTCTTTTGTAAGCTAAGAAATATATGATCTGGATTTTAAATTAGTCAATCACTCAATTATTATTTGAAAATCGAAGAAAAATTATTTTAAGCTGTGAAACAAGAGTTGATCCAAAATTTCGTTTCGAGGGTTGTACATTTTAGATGTGGTATGCAAACATACAAATTATTCTTGAGGATTGAAGGAATAAAATTTCTTCACCGTGTTCATTATACCCCATTAGTAAAATTTGCATAAGTACAAGCCCCTGCTGAAATCCGAAATTTTCAAAGACTTTTTAAGAGACCTAAAGTCATATCGATTTAGCATCTTTAAAACAGTAGTTTTTTTATTAAAATATTCTTTTTTCTCTTGAGAATTAGACTGTGTGTTAATCATAAAATTTTATTCCTTATTTCAAATTTTATGTGACTTTCAAGAACTCCTTTTAAATCCCTTTTCTCAAGTTTTTAAAAACTAAAGCTTTTTTACCAGCTAAAGTTTTAAACAGTAAAAAATGTTCTTAGAAAATAAATATATCTTCCATTATTTCCTTTATATTGTGCATGACTAAGAATAATTTTAAAATATTTTACAATGCTTTTATGTTTTATAATTTTCTTTGAGAGAAGTAAGTATATTATTGAATTATTTAAAATTTGCTTAGCACATTTTCTTTTAGCAATTACTAAAGAAAATATTTAACTAAACATAAATGTTAGGGTTGTCTTCATTGTAAGAATTGCATAATTTCTAAATTTATTTAATTTAGATTATTGTTATAATAATCGACTTTAACACTGTTATCTAACTTTTTTTGTAAGTGAAGAAATATGATGAATAATGAACTGTTTAAGTTAAAAACTCAATTATTATTTGAAAATTATTTGAAGAAAAATTATTTTTTTTAAATTGTTAAACAAGAGTTAATCCAAAGTTTCGTTTCGAGGGCTGACATTTTGCATGTGGTATGCCAAACATACAAATTATTGAGCATTGAAGGAATAAAATTTCTTTCACCGTGTTCATTATACCCCATTAGTAAAATTTGCATAAGTACAAGCACCTGCTGAAATCCGAAATTTTCAAAGACTTTTTTAGAGACCTAAAGTCATATCGATTTAGCATCTTTAAAACAGTAGTTTTTTTTTATTAAAATATTCTTTTTTCTCTTGAGAAATTAGACTGTGTGTTAATCATAAAATTTTATTCCTTATTTCAAATTTTATGTGACTTTCAAGAACTCCTTTTAAATCCCTTTTCTCAAGTTTTTAAAAACTAAAGCTTTTTTACCAGCTAAAGTTTTAAACAGTAAAAAATGTTCTTAGAAAATAAATATATCTTCCATTATTTCCTTTATATATTGTGCATGACTAAGAATAATTTTAAAATATTTTACAATGCTTTTATGTTTTATAATTTTCTTTGAGAGAAGTAAGTATATTATTGAATTATTTAAAATTTGCTTAGCACATTTTCTTTTAGCAATTACTAAAGAAAATATTTAACTAAACATAAATGTTAGGGTTGTCTTCATTGTAAGAATTGCATAATTTCTAAATTTTATTTAATTTAGATTATTGTTATAATAATCGACTTTAACACTGTTATCTAACTTTTTTTGTAAGTGAAGAAATATGATGAATAATGAACTGTTTAAGTTAAAAACTCAATTATTATTTGAAAATTATTTGAAGAAAAATTATTTTTTTTTAAATTGTTAAACAAGAGTTAATCCAAAGTTTTCGTTTCGAGGGCTGTACATTTTGCATGTGGTATGTCAAACATACAAATTATTGAGCATTGAAGGAATAAAATTTCTTCACCGTGTTCATTATACCCCATTAGTAAAATTTGCATAAGTACAAGCACCTGCTGAAATCCGAAATTTTTCAAAGACTTTTTAAGAGACCTAAAGTCATATCGATTTAAGCATCTTTAAAACATAGTTTTTTTATTAAAAATTCTTTTTTCTCTTGAGAATTAGACTGTGTGTTAATCATAAAATTTTATTCCTTATTTCAAATTTTATGTGACTTTCAAGAACTCCTTTTAAATCCCTTTTCTCAAGTTTTTAAAAACCTAAAGCTTTTTTTACCAGCTAAAGTTTTAAACAGTAAAAAATGTTCTTAGAAAATAAATATATCTTCCATTATTTCCTTTATATATTGTGCATGACTAAGAATAATTTTAAAAATATTTTACAATGCTTTTATGTTTTATAATTTTCTTTGAGAGAAGTAAGTATATTATTGAATTATTTAAAATTTTGCTTAGCACATTTTCTTTTAGCAATTACTAAAGAAAATATTTAACTAAACATAAATGTTAGGGTTGTCTTCATTGTAAGAATTGCATAATTTCTAAATTTATTTAATTTAGATTATTGTTATAATAATCGACTTTAACACTGTTATCTAACTTTTTTTGTAAGTGAAGAAATATGATGAATAATGAACTGTTTAAGTTAAAAACTCAATTATTATTTGAAAATTATTTGAAGAAAAATTATTTTTTTTTAAATTGTTAAACAAGAGTTAATCCAAAGTTTCGTTTCGAGGGCTGTACATTTTGCATGTGGTATGCCAAACATACAAATTATTGAGCATTGAAGGAATAAAATTTCTTCACCGTGTTCATTATACCCCATTAGTAAAATTTGCATAAGTACAAGCACCTGCTGAAATCCGAAATTTTCAAAGACTTTTTAAGAGACCTAAAGTCATATCGATTTAGCATCTTTAAAACAGTAGTTTTTTTTATTAAAATATTCTTTTTTCTCTTGAGAATTAGACTGTGTGTTAATCATAAAATTTTATTCCTTATTTCAAATTTTATGTGACTTTCAAGAACTCCTTTTAAATCCCTTTTCTCAAGTTTTTAAAAACCTAAAGCTTTTTTACCAGCTAAAGTTTTAAACAGTAAAAAATGTTCTTAGAAAAATAAATATATCTTCCATTATTTCCTTTATATATTGTGCATGACTAAGAATCATTTTAAAATATTTTACAATGCTTTTATGTTTTATAATTTTCTTTGAGAGAAGTAAGTATATTATTGAATTATTTAAAATTTGCTTAGCACATTTTCTTTTAGCAATTACTAAAGAAAATATTTAACTAAACATAAATGTTAGGGTTGTCTTCATTGTAAGAATTGCATAATTTCTAAATTTATTTAATTTAGATTATTGTTATGATAATCGACTTTAACACTGTTATCTAACTTTTTTTGTAAGTGAAGAAATATGATGAATAATGAACTGTTTAAGTTAAAAACTCAATTATTATTTGAAAATTATTTGAAGAAAAATATTTTTTTTAAATTGTTAAACAAGAGTTAATCCAAAGTTTCGTTTCGAGGGCTGTACATTTTGCATGTGGTATGCCAAACATACAAATTATTGAGCATTGAAGGAATAAAATTTCTTCACCGTGTTCATTATACCCCATTAGTAAAATTTGCATAAGTACAAGCACCTGCTGAAATCCGAAATTTTCAAAGACTTTTTAAGAGACCTAAAGTCATATCGATTTAGCATCTTTAAAACAGTAGTTTTTTTATTAAAATATTCTTTTTTCTCTTGAGAATTAGACTGTGTGTTAATCATAAAATTTTATTCCTTATTTCAAATTTTATGTGACTTTCAAGAACTCCTTTTAAATCCCTTTTCTCAAGTTTTTAAAAACTAAAGCTTTTTTACCAGCTAAAGTTTTAAAACAGTAAAAAATGTTCTTAGAAAATAAATATCTTCCATTATTTCCTTTATATATTGTGCATGACTAAGAATAATTTTAAAATATTTTACAATGCTTTTATGTTTTATAATTTTCTTTGAGAGAAGTAAGTATATTATTGAATTATTTAAAATTTGCTTAGCACATTTTCTTTTAGCAATTACTAAAGAAAATATTTAACTAAACATAAATGTTAGGGTTGTCTTCATTGTAAGAATTGCATAATTTCTAAATTTATTTTAATTTAGATTATTGTTATAATAATCGACTTTAACACTGTTATCTAACTTTTTTTGTAAGTGAAGAAATATGATGAATAATGAACTGTTTTAAGTTAAAAACTCAATTATTATTTGAAAATTATTTGAAGAAAAAATTATTTTTTTTTAAATTGTTAAACAAGAGTTAATCCAAAGTTTCGTTTCGAGGGCTGTACATTTTGCATGTGGTATGCCAAACATACAAATTATTGAGCATTGAAGGAATAAAATTTCTTCACCGTGTTCATTATACCCCATTAGTAAAATTTGCATAAGTACAAGCACCTGCTGAAATCCGAAATTTTCAAAGACTTTTTAAGAGACCTAAAGTCATATCGATTTAGCATCTTTAAAACAGTAGTTTTTTTATTAAAATATTCTTTTTTCTCTTGAGAATTAGACTGTGTGTTAATCATAAAATTTTATTCCTTATTTCAAATTTTATGTGACTTTCAAGAACTCCTTTTAAATCCCTTTTCTCAAGTTTTTAAAAAACTAAAGCTTTTTTTACCAGCTAAAGTTTTAAACAGTAAAAAATGTTCTTAGAAAATAAATATATCTTCCATTATTTCCTTTATATATTGTGCATGACTAAGAATAATTTTAAAATATTTTACAATGCTTTTATGTTTTATAATTTTCTTTGAGAGAAGTAAGTATATTATTGAATTATTTAAAAATTTGCTTAGCACATTTTCTTTTAGCAATTACTAAAGAAAATATTTTAACTAAACATAAAATGTTAGGGTTGTCTTCATTGTAAGAATTGCATAATTTCTAAATTTATTTAATTTAGATTATTGTTATAATAATCGACTTTAACACTGTTATCTAACTTTTTTTGTAAGTGAAGAAATATGATGAATAATGAACTGTTTAAGTTAAAAACTCAATTATTATTTGAAAATTATTTGAAGAAAAAATTATTTTTTTTTAAATTGTTAAACAAGAGTTAATCCAAAGTTTCGTTTCGAGGGTTGTACATTTTAGATGTGGTATGCAAACATACAAATTATTCTTGAGGATTGAAGGAATAAAATTTCTTCACCGTGTTCATTATACCCCATTAGTAAAATTTGCATAAGCACAAGCACCTGCTGAAATCCGAAATTTTCAAAGACTTTTTAAGAGACCTAAAGTCATATCGATTTAGCATCTTTAAAACAGTAGTTTTTTTATTAAAATATTCTTTTTTCTCTTGAGAATTAGACTGTGTGTTAATCATAAAATTTTATTCCTTATTTCAAATTTTATGTGACTTTCAAGAACTCCTTTTAAATCCCTTTTCTCAAGTTTTTAAAAACTAAAGCTTTTTTACCAGCTAAAGTTTTAAACAGTAAAAAATGTTCTTAGAAAATAAATATATCTTCCATTATTTCCTTTATATATTGTGCATGACTAAGAATAATTTTAAAATATTTTACAATGCTTTTATGTTTTATAATTTTCTTTGAGAGAAGTAAGTATATTATTGAATTATTTAAAATTTGCTTAGCACATTTTCTTTTTAGCAATTACTAAAGAAAATATTTAACTAAACATAAATGTTAGGGTTGTCTTCATTGTAAGAATTGCATAATTTCTAAATTTATTTAATTTAGATTATTGTTATCATAATCGACTTTAACACTGTTATCTAACTTTTTTTGTAAGTGAAGAAATATGATGAATAATGAACTGTTTAAGTTAAAAAACTCAATTATTATTTGAAAATTATTTGAAGAAAAATTATTTTTTTTTAAATTGTTTAAACAAGAGTTAATCCAAAGTTTCGTTTCGAGGGCTGTACATTTTGCATGTGGTATGCCAAACATACAAATTATTGAGCATTGAAAGGAATAAAATTTCTTCACCCGTGTTCATTATACCCCATTAGTAAAAATTTGCATAAGTACAAGCACCTGCTGAAATCCGAAATTTTCAAAGACTTTTTTAAGAGACCTAAAGTCATATCGATTTAGCATCTTTAAAACAGTAGTTTTTTTATTAAAATATTCTTTTTTCTCTTGAGAATTAGACTGTGTGTTAATCATAAAATTTTATTCCCTATTTCAAATTTTATGTGACTTTCAAGAACTCCTTTTAAATCCCTTTTCTCAAGTTTTTAAAAACTAAAGCTTTTTTACCAGCTAAAGTTTTAAACAGTAAAAAATGTTCTTAGAAAATAAAATATATCTTCCATTATTTCCTTTATATATTGTGCATGACTAAGAATAATTTTAAAATATTTTACAATGCTTTTTTATGTTTTATAATTTTCTTTGAGAGAAGTAAGTATATTATTGAATTATTTTAAAATTTGCTTAGCACATTTTCTTTTAGCAATTACTAAAGAAAAATATTTAAACTAAACATAAATGTTAGGGTTGTCTTTCATTGTAAGAATTGCATAATTTCTAAATTTATTTAATTTAGATTATTGTTATAATAATCGACTTTAACACTGTTATCTAACTTTTTTTGTAAGTGAAGAAATATGATGAATAATGAACTGTTTAAGTTAAAAACTCAATTATTATTTGAAAATTATTTGAAGAAAAATTATTTTTTTTTAAATTGTTAAACAAGAGTTAATCCAAAGTTTCGTTTCGAGGGCTGTACATTTTGCATGTGGTATGCCAAACATACAAATTATTGAGCATTGAAGGAATAAAATTTCTTCACCGTGTTCATTATACCCCATTAGTAAAATTTGCATAAGTACAAGCACCTGCTGAAATCCGAAATTTTCAAAGACTTTTTAAGAGACCTAAAGTCATATCGATTTAGCATCTTTAAAACAGTAGTTTTTTTATTAAAATATTCTTTTTTCTCTTGAGAATTAGAATTAGACTGTGTGTTAATCATAAAATTTTATTCCTTATTTCAAATTTTATGTGACTTTCAAGAACTCCTTTTAAATCCCTTTTCTCAAGTTTTTAAAAACTAAAGCTTTTTTACCAGCTAAAGTTTTAAACAGTAAAAAAAATGTTCTTAGAAAATAAATATATCTTCCATTATTTCCTTTATATATTGTGCATGACTAAGAATAATTTTAAAATATTTTACAATGCTTTTATGTTTTATAATTTTCTTTGAGAGAAGTAAGTATATTATTGAATTATTTAAAATTTGCTTAGCACATTTTCTTTTAGCAATTACTAAAGAAAATATTTAACTAAACATAAATGTTAGGGTTGTCTTCATTGTAAGAATTGCATAATTTCTAAATTTATTTAATTTAGATTATTGTTATAATAATCGACTTTAACACTGTTATCTAACTTTTTTTGTAAGTGAAGAAATATGATGAATAATGAACTGTTTAAGTTAAAAACTCAATTATTATTTGAAAATTATTTGAAGAAAAATTATTTTTTTTTAAATTGTTAAACAAGAGTTAATCCAAAGTTTCGTTTCGAGGGCTGTACATTTTGCATGTGGTATGCCAAACATACAAATTATTGAGCATTGAAGGAATAAAATTTCTTCACCGTGTTCATTATACCCCATTAGTAAAATTTGCATAAGTACAAGCACCTGCTGAAATCCGAAATTTTCAAAGACTTTTTAAGAGACCTAAAGTCATATCGATTTAGCATCTTTAAAAACAGTAGTTTTTTTATTAAAATATTCTTTTTTCTCTTGAGAATTTAGACTGTGTGTTAATCATAAAATTTTTATTCCTTATTTCAAATTTTATGTGACTTTCAAGAAACTCCTTTTAAATCCCTTTTCTCAAGTTTTTAAAAACTAAAGCTTTTTTACCAGCTAAAGTTTTAAACAGTAAAAAAATGTTCTTAGAAAATAAATATATCTTCCATTATTTCCTTTATATATTGTGCATGACTAAGAATAATTTTAAAATATTTTACAATGCTTTTATGTTTTATAATTTTCTTTGAGAGAAGTAAGTATATTATTGAATTATTTAAAATTTTGCTTAGCACATTTTCTTTTAGCAATTACTAAAGAAAATATTTAAACTAAACATAAATGTTAGGGTTGTCTTCATTGTAAGAATTGCATAATTTCTAAATTTATTTAATTTAGATTATTGTTATAATAATCGACTTTAACACTGTTATCTAACTTTTTTTGTAAGTGAAGAAATATGATGAATAATGAACTGTTTAAGTTAAAAACTCAATTATTATTTGAAAATTATTTGAAGAAAAATTATTTTTTTTTAAATTGTTAAAACAAGAGTTGATCCAAAATTTCGTTTCGAGGGTTGTACATTTTGCATGTGGTATGCCAAACATACAAATTATTGAGCATTGAAGGAATAAAATTTCTTCACCGTGTTCATTATACCCCATTAGTAAAATTTGCATAAGTACAAGCACCTGCTGAAATCCGAAATTTTCAAAGACTTTTTAAGAGACCTAAAGTCATATCGATTTAGCATCTTTAAAACAGTAGTTTTTTTATTAAAATATTCTTTTTTCTCTTGAGAATTAGACTGTGTGTTAATCATAAAATTTTATTCCTTATTTCAAATTTTATGTGACTTTCAAGAACTCCTTTTAAATCCCTTTTCTCAAGTTTTTAAAAACTAAAGCTTTTTTACCAGCTAAAGTTTTAAACAGTAAAAAATGTTCTTAGAAAATAAATATATCTTCCATTATTTCCTTTATATATTGTGCATGACTAAGAATAATTTTAAAATATTTTACAATGCTTTTATGTTTTATAATTTTCTTTGAGAGAAGTAAGTATATTATTGAATTATTTAAAATTTGCTTAGCACATTTTCTTTTAGCAATTACTAAAGAAAATATTTAACTAAACATAAATGTTAGGGTTGTCTTCATTGTAAGAATTGCATAATTTCTAAATTTATTTAATTTAGATTATTGTTATAATAATCGACTTTAACACTGTTATCTAACTTTTTTTGTAAGTGAAGAAATATGATGAATAATGAACTGTTTAAGTTAAAAAACTCAATTATTATTTGAAAATTATTTTGAAGAAAAATATTTTTTTTTAAATTGTTAAACAAGAGTTTATCCAAAGTTTCGTTTCGAGGGCTGTACATTTTGCATGTGGTATGCCAAACATACAAATTATTGAGCATTGAAAGGAATAAATTTCTTCACCGTGTTCATTATACCCCATTAGTAAAATTTGCATAAGTACAAGCACCTGCTGAAATCCGAAATTTTCAAAGACTTTTTAAGAGACCTAAAGTCATATCGATTTAGCATCTTTAAAACAGTAGTTTTTTTATTAAAATATTCTTTTTTCTCTTGAGAATTAGACTGTGTGTTAATCATAAAATTTTATGCCTTATTTCAAATTTTATGTGACTTTCAAGAACTCCTTTTAAATCCCTTTTCTCAAGTTTTTAAAAACTAAGGCTTTTTTTACCAGCTAAAGTTTTAAACAGTAAAAATGTTCTTAGAAAATTAAATATATCTTCCATTATTTCCTTTATATATTGTGCATGACTAAGAATAATTTTAAAATATTTTACAATGCTTTTATGTTTTATAATTTTTCTTTGAGAGAAGTAAGTATATTATTGAATTATTTAAAATTTGCTTAGCACATTTTCTTTTAGCAATTACTAAAGAAAATATTTAACTAAACATAAATGTTAGGGTTGTCTTCATTGTAAGAATTGCATAATTTCTAAATTTATTTAATTTAGATTATTGTTATAATAATCGACTTTAACACTGTTATCTAACTTTTTTTGTAAGTGAAGAAATATGATGAATAATGAACTGTTTAAGTTAAAAACTCAATTATTATTTGAAAATTATTTGAAGAAAAATTATTTTTTTTTAAATTGTTAAACAAGAGTTAATCCAAAGTTTCGTTTCGAGGGCTGTACATTTTGCATGTGGTATGCCAAACATACAAATTATTGAGCATTGAAGGAATAAAATTTCTTCACCGTGTTCATTATACCCCATTAGTAAAATTTGCATAAGTACAAGCACCTGCTGAAATCCGAAATTTTCAAAGACTTTTTAAGAGACCTAAAGTCATATCGATTTAGCATCTTTAAAACAGTAGTTTTTTTATTAAAATATTCTTTTTTCTCTTGAGAATTAGACTGTGTGTTAATCATAAAATTTTATTCCTTATTTCAAATTTTATGTGACTTTCAAGAACTCCTTTTAAATCCCTTTTTCTCAAGTTTTTAAAAACTAAAGCTTTTTTACCAGCTAAAGTTTTTAAACAGTAAAAAAATGTTCTTAGAAAATAAATATATCTTCCATTATTTCCTTTATATATTGTGCATGACTAAGAATAATTTTAAAATATTTTACAATGCTTTTATGTTTTATAATTTTCTTTGAGAGAAGTAAGTATATTATTGAATTATTTAAAATTTGCTTAGCACATTTTCTTTTAGCAATTACTAAAGAAAATATTTAACTAAACATAAATGTTAGGGTTGTCTTCATTGTAAGAATTGCATAATTTCTAAATTTATTTAATTTAGATTATTGTTATAATAATCGACTTTAAACACTGTTATCTAACTTTTTTTGTAAGTGAAGAAATATGATGAATAATGAACTGTTTAAGTTAAAAAACTCAATTATTATTTGAAAATTATTTGAAGAAAAATTATTTTTTTTTTAAATTGTTAAACAAGAGTTAATCCAAAGTTTCGTTTCGAGGGCTGTACATTTTGCATGTGGTATGCCAAAACATACAAATTATTGAGCATTGAAGGAATAAAATTTCTTCACCGTGTTCATTATACCCCATTAGTAAAATTTGCATAAGTACAAGCACCTGCTGAAATCCGAAATTTTCAAAGACTTTTAAGAGACCTAAAGTCATATCGATTTAGCATCTTTAAAACAGTAGTTTTTTTATTAAAATATTCTTTTTTCTCTTGAGAATTAGACTGTGTGTTAATCATAAAATTTTATTCCTTATTTCAAATTTTATGTGACTTTCAAGAACTCCTTTTAAATCCCTTTTCTCAAGTTTTTAAAAACTAAAGCTTTTTTACCAGCTAAAAGTTTTAAACAGTAAAAAATGTTCTTAGAAAATAAATATATCTTCCATTATTTCCTTTATATATTGTGCATGACTAAGAATAATTTTAAAATATTTTACAATGCTTTTATGTTTTATAATTTTCTTTGAGAGAAGTAAGTATATTATTGAATTATTTAAAATTTGCTTAGCACATTTTCTTTTAGCAATTACTAAAGAAAATATTTAACTAAACATAAATGTTAGGGTTGTCTTCATTGTAAGAATTGCATAATTTCTAAATTTATTTAATTTAGATTATTGTTATAATAATCGACTTTAACACTGTTATCTAACTTTTTTTGTAAGTGAAGAAATATGATGAATAATGAACTGTTTAAGTTAAAAACTCAATTATTATTTGAAAATTATTTGAAGAAAAATTATTTTTTTTTAAATTGTTAAACAAGAGTTAATCCAAAGTTTCGTTTCGAGGGCTGTACATTTTGCATGTGGTATGCCAAACATACAAATTATTGAGCATTGAAGGAAATAAAATTTCTTCACCGTGTTCATTATACCCCATTAGTAAAATTTGCATAAGTACAAGCACCTGCTGAAATCCGAAATTTTCAAAGACTTTTTAAGAGACCTAAAGTCATATCGATTTAGCATCTTTAAAACAGTAGTTTTTTTATTAAAATATTCTTTTTTCTCTTGAGAATTAGACTGTGTGTTAATCATAAAATTTTATTCCTTATTTCAAATTTTATGTGACTTTCAAGAACTCCTTTTAATCCCTTTTCTCAAGTTTTTAAAAACTAAAGCTTTTTTACCAGCTAAAGTTTTAAACAGTAAAAAATGTTCTTAGAAAATAAATATATCTTCCATTATTTTCCTTTATATATTGTGCATGACTAAGAATAATTTTAAAATATTTTACAATGCTTTTATGTTTTATAATTTTCTTTGAGAGAAGTAAGTATATTATTGAATTATTTAAAATTTGCTTAGCACATTTTCTTTTAGCAATTACTAAAGAAAATATTTAACTAAACATAAATGTTAGGGTTGTCTTCATTGTAAGAATTGCATAATTTCTAAATTTATTTAATTTAGATTATTGTTATAATAATCGACTTTAACACTGTTATCTAACTTTTTTTGTAAGTGAAGAAATATGATGAATAATGAACTGTTTAAGTTAAAAACTCAATTATTATTTGAAAATTATTTGAAGAAAAAATTATTTTTTTTTAAATTGTTAAACAAGAGTTAATAATCCAAAGTTTCGTTTCGAGGGCTGTACATTTTGCATGTGGTATGCCAAACATACAAATTATTGAGCATTGAAGGAATAAAATTTCTTCACCGTGTTCATTATACCCCATTAGTAAAATTTGCATAAGTACAAGCACCTGCTGAAATCCGAAATTTTCAAAGACTTTTTAAGAGACCTAAAGTCATATCGATTTAGCATCTTTAAAACAGTAGTTTTTTTTATTAAAATATTCTTTTTTCTCTTGAGAATTAGACTGTGTGTTAATCATAAAATTTTATTCCTTATTTCAAATTTTATGTGACTTTCAAGAACTCCTTTTAAATCCCTTTTCTCAAGTTTTTAAAAAACTAAAAGCTTTTTTACCAGCTAAAGTTTTTAAACAGTAAAAAATGTTCTTAGAAAATAAATATATCTTCCATTATTTCCTTTATATATTGTGCATGACTAAGAATAATTTTAAAATATTTTACAATGCTTTTATGTTTTATAATTTTCTTTGAGAGAAGTAAGTATATTATTGAATTATTTAAAATTTGCTTAGCACATTTTCTTTTAGCAATTACTAAAGAAAATATTTAACTAAACATAAATGTTAGGGTTGTCTTCATTGTAAGAATTGCATAATTTCTAAATTTATTTAATTTAGATTATTGTTATAATAATCGACTTTAACACTGTTATCTAACTTTTTTTGTAAGTGAAGAAATATGATGAATAATGAACTGTTTAAGTTAAAAACTCAATTATTATTTGAAAATTATTTGAAGAAAAAATTATTTTTTTTTAAATTGTTAAACAAGAGTTAATCCAAAGTTTCGTTTCGAGGGCTGTACATTTTGCATGTGGTATGCCAAACATACAAATTATTGAGCATTGAAGGAATAAAATTTCTTCACCGTGTTCATTATACCCCATTAGTAAAATTTGCATAAGTACAAGCACCTGCTGAAATCCGAAATTTTCAAAGACTTTTTAAGAGACCTAAAGTCATATCGATTTAGCATCTTTAAAACAGTAGTTTTTTTATTAAAATATTCTTTTTTCTCTTGAGAATTAGACTGTGTGTTAATCATAAAAATTTTATTCCTTATTTCAAATTTTATGTGACTTTCAAGAACTCCTTTTAAATCCCTTTTCTCAAGTTTTTAAAAACTAAAGCTTTTTTACCAGCTAAAGTTTTAAACAGTAAAAAATGTTCTTAGAAAATAAATATATCTTCCATTATTTCCTTTATATATTGTGCATGACTAAGAATAATTTTAAAATATTTTACAATGCTTTTATGTTTTATAATTTTCTTTGAGAGAAGTAAGTATATTATTGAATTATTTAAAATTTGCTTAGCACATTTTCTTTTAGCAATTACTAAAGAAAATATTTAACTAAACATAAATTTTAGGGTTGTCTTCATTGTAAGAATTGCATAATTTCTAAATTTATTTAATTTAGAATATTGTTATAATAATCGACTTTAACACTGTTATCTAACTTTTTTTGTAAGTGAAGAAATATGATGAATAATGAACTGTTTAAGTTAAAAACTCAATTATTATTTGAAAATTATTTGAAGAAAAATTATTTTTTTTTAAATTGTTAAACAAGAGTTAATCCAAAGTTTCGTTTCGAGGGCTGTACATTTTGCATGTGGTATGCCAAACATACAAATTATTGAGCATTGAAGGAATAAAATTTCTTCACCGTGTTCATTATACCCCATTAGTAAAATTTGCATAAGTACAAGCACCTGCTGAAATCCGAAATTTTCAAAGACTTTTTAAGAGACCTAAAGTCATATCGATTTAGCATCTTTAAAACAGTAGTTTTTTTTATTAAAATATTCTTTTTTCTCTTGAGAATTAGACTGTGTGTTAATCATAAAATTTTATTCCTTATTTCAAATTTTATGTGACTTTCAAGAACTCCTTTTAAATCCCTTTTCTCAAGTTTTTAAAAACTAAAGCTTTTTTACCAGCTAAAGTTTTAAACAGTAAAAAATGTTCTTAGAAAATAAATATATCTTCCATTATTTCCTTTTATATTGTGCATGACTAAGAATAATTTTAAAATATTTTACAATGCTTTTATGTTTTATAATTTTCTTTGAGAGAAGTAAGTATATTATTGAATTATTTAAAATTTGCTTAGCACATTTTCTTTTAGCAATTACTAAAGAAAATATTTAACTAAACATAAATGTTAGGGTTGTCTTCATTGTAAGAATTGCATAATTTCTAAATTTATTTAATTTAGATTATTGTTATAATAATCGACTTTAACACTGTTATCTAACTTTTTTTGTAAGTGAAGAAATATGATGAATAATGAACTGTTTAAGTTAAAAAACTCAATTATTATTTGAAAATTATTTGAAGAAAAATTATTTTTTTTAAATTGTTAAACAAGAGTTAATCCAAAGTTTCGTTTCGAGGGCTGTACATTTTGCATGTGGTATGCCAAACATACAAATTATTGAGCATTGAAGGAATAAAATTCTTCTTCACCGTGTTCATTATACCCCATTAGTAAAATTTGCATAAGTACAAGCACCTGCTGAAATCCGAAATTTTCAAAGACTTTTTAAGAGACCTAAAGTCATATCGATTTAGCATCTTTAAAACAGTAGTTTTTTTTATTAAAATATTCTTTTTTCTCTTGAGAATTAGACTGTGTGTTAATCATAAAATTTTATTCCTTATTTCAAATTTTATGTGACTTTCAAGAACTCCTTTTTAAATCCCTTTTCTCAAGTTTTTAAAAACTAAAGCTTTTTTACCAGCTAAAGTTTTAAAACAGTAAAAAATGTTCTTAGAAAATAAATATATCTTCCATTATTTCCTTTATATATTGTGCATGACTAAGAATAATTTTAAAATATTTTACAATGCTTTTATGTTTTATAATTTTCTTTGAGAGAAGTAAGTATATTATTGAATTATTTAAAATTTGCTTAGCACATTTTCTTTTAGCAATTACTAAAGAAAATATTTAACTAAACATAAATTGTTAGGGTTGTCTTCATTGTAAGAATTGCATAATTTCTAAATTTATTTAATTTAGATTATTGTTATAATAATCGACTTTAACACTGTTATCTAACTTTTTTTGTAAGTAAAAAAATATGATGAATAATGAACTGTTTAAGTTAAAAACTCAATTATTATTTGAAAATTATTTGAAGAAAAAATTATTTTTTTTTAAATTGTTAAACAAGAGTTAATCCAAAGTTTCGTTTCGAGGGCTGTACATTTTGCATGTGGTATGCCAAACATACAAATTATTGAGCATTGAAGGAATAAAATTTCTTCACCGTGTTCATTATACCCCATTAGTAAAATTTGCATAAGTACAAGCACTGCTGAAATCCGAAATTTTCAAAGACTTTTTAAGAGACCTAAAGTCATATCGATTTAGCATCTTTAAAACAGTAGTTTTTTTATTAAAATATTCTTTTTTTCTCTTGAGAATTAGACTGTGTGTTAATCATAAAATTTTATTCCTTATTTCAAATTTTATGTGACTTTCAAGAACTCCTTTTAAATCCCTTTTCTCAAGTTTTTAAAAACTAAAGCTTTTTTACCAGCTAAAGTTTTAAACAGTAAAAAATGTTCTTAGAAAATAAATATATCTTCCATTATTTCCTTTATATATTGTGCATGACTAAGAATAATTTTAAAATATTTTACAATGCTTTTATGTTTTATAATTTTCTTTGAGAGAAGTAAGTATATTATTGAATTATTTAAAATTTGCTTAGCACATTTTCTTTTAGCAATTACTAAAGAAAATATTTAACTAAACATAAATGTTAGGGTTGTCTTCATTGTAAGAATTGCATAATTTCTAAATTTATTTAATTTAGATTATTGTTATAATAATCGACTTTAACACTGTTATCTAACTTTTTTTGTAAGTGAAGAAATATGATGAATAATGAACTGTTTAAGTTAAAAACTCAATTATTATTTGAAAATTATTTGAAGAAAAATTATTTTTTTTTTAAATTGTTAAACAAGAGTTAATCCAAAGTTTCGTTTCGAGGGCTGTACATTTTGCATGTGGTATGCCAAACATACAAATTATTGAGCATTGAAGGAATAAAATTTCTTCACCGTGTTCATTATACCCCATTAGTAAAATTTGCATAAGTACAAGCACCTGCTGAAATCCGAAATTTTCAAAGACTTTTTAAGAGACCTAAAGTCATATCGATTTAGCATCTTTAAAACAGTAGTTTTTTTATTAAAATATTCTTTTTTCTCTTGAGAATTAGACTGTGTGTTAATCATAAAATTTTATTCCTTATTTCAAATTTTATGTGACTTTCAAGAACTCCTTTTAAATCCCTTTTCTCAAGTTTTTAAAAACTAAAGCTTTTTTACCAGCTAAAGTTTTAAACAGTAAAAAATGTTCTTAGAAAATAAATATATCTTCCATTATTTCCTTTATATATTGTGCATGACTAAGAATAATTTTAAAATATTTTACAATGCTTTTATGTTTTATAATTTTCTTTGAGAGAAGTAAGTATATTATTGAATTATTTAAAATTTGCTTAGCACATTTTCTTTTAGCAATTACTAAAGAAAATATTTAACTAAACATAAATGTTAGGGTTGTCTTCATTGTAAGAATTGCATAATTTCTAAATTTATTTAATTTAGATTATTTGTTATAATAATCGACTTTAACACTGTTATCTAACTTTTTTTGTAAGTGAAGAAATATGATGAATAATGAACTGTTTAAGTTAAAAACTCAATTATTATTTGAAAATTATTTGAAGAAAAATTATTTTTTTTAAATTGTTAAACAAGAGTTAATCCAAAGTTTCGTTTCGAGGGCTGTACATTTTTGCATGTGGTATGCCAAACATACAAATTATTGAGCATTGAAGGAATAAAATTTCTTCACCGTGTTCATTATACCCCATTAGTAAAATTTGCATAAGTACAAGCACCTGCTGAAATCCGAAATTTTCAAAGACTTTTTAAGAGACCTAAAGTCATATCGATTTAGCATCTTTAAAACAGTAGTTTTTTTATTAAAATATTCTTTTTTCTCTTGAGAATTAGACTGTGTGTTAATCATAAAATTTTATTCCTTATTTCAAATTTTATGTGACTTTCAAGAACTCCTTTTAAATCCCTTTTCTCAAGTTTTTAAAAACTAAAGCTTTTTTACCAGCTAAAGTTTTAAACAGTAAAAAATGTTCTTAGAAAATAAATATATCTTCCATTATTTCCTTTATATATTGTGCATGACTAAGAATAATTTTAAAATATTTTACAATGCTTTTATGTTTTATAATTTTCTTTGAGAGAAGTAAGTATATTATTGAATTATTTAAAATTTGCTTAGCACATTTTCTTTTAGCAATTACTAAAGAAAATATTTAACTAAACATAAATGTTAGGGTTGTCTTCATTGTAAGAATTGCATAATTTCTAAATTTATTTAATTTAGATTATTGTTATAATAATCGACTTTAACACTGTTATCTAACTTTTTTTGTAAGTGAAGAAATATGATGAATAATGAACTGTTTAAGTTAAAAACTCAATTATTATTTGAAAATTATTTGAAGAAAAATTATTTTTTTTTAAATTGTTAAACAAGAGTTAATCCAAAGTTTCGTTTCGAGGGCTGTACATTTTGCATGTGGTATGCCAAACATACAAATTATTGAGCATTGAAGGAATAAAATTTCTTCACCGTGTTCATTATACCCCATTAGTAAAATTTGCATAAGTACAAGCACCTGCTGAAATCCGAAATTTTCAAAGACTTTTTAAGAGACCTAAAGTCATATCGATTTAGCATCTTTAAAACAGTAGTTTTTTTTATTAAAATATTCTTTTTTCTCTTGAGAATTAGACTGTGTGTTAATCATAAAATTTTATTCCTTATTTCAAATTTTATGTGACTTTCAAGAACTCCTTTTAAATCCCTTTTCTCAAGTTTTTAAAAACTAAAGCTTTTTTACCAGCTAAAGTTTTAAACAGTAAAAAATGTTCTTAGAAAATAAATATATCTTCCATTATTTCCTTTATATATTGTGCATGACTAAGAATAATTTTAAAATATTTTACAATGCTTTTATGTTTTATAATTTTCTTTGAGAGAAGTAAGTATATTATTGAATTATTTAAAATTTGCTTAGCACATTTTCTTTTAGCAATTACTAAAGAAAATATTTAACTAAACATAAATGTTAGGGTTGTCTTCATTGTAAGAATTGCATAATTTCTAAATTTATTTAATTTAGATTATTGTTATAATAATCGACTTTAACACTGTTATCTAACTTTTTTTGTAAGTGAAGAAATATGATGAATAATGAACTGTTTAAGTTAAAAACTCAATTATTATTTGAAAATTATTTGAAGAAAAATTATTTTTTTTAAATTGTTAAACAAGAGTTAATCCAAAGTTTCGTTTCGAGGGCTGTACATTTTGCATGTGGTATGCCAAACATACAAATTATTGAGCATTGAAGGAATAAAATTTCTTCACCGTGTTCATTATACCCCATTAGTAAAATTTGCATAAGTACAAGCACCTGCTGAAATCCGAAATTTTCAAAGACTTTTTAAGAGACCTAAAGTCATATCGATTTAGCATCTTTAAAAACAGTAGTTTTTTTATTAAAATATTCTTTTTTCTCTTGAGAATTAGACTGTGTGTTAATCATAAAATTTTATTCCTTATTTCAAATTTTATGTGACTTTCAAGAACTCCTTTTAAATCCCTTTTCTCAAGTTTTTAAAAACTAAAGCTTTTTTACCAGCTAAAGTTTTAAACAGTAAAAAATGTTCTTAGAAAATAAATATATCTTCCATTATTTCCTTTATATATTGTGCATGACTAAGAATAATTTTAAAATATTTTACAATGCTTTTATGTTTTATAATTTTCTTTGAGAGAAGTAAGTATATTATTGAATTATTTAAAATTTGCTTAGCACATTTTCTTTTAGCAATTACTAAAGAAAATATTTAACTAAACATAAATGTTAGGGTTGTCTTCATTGTAAGAATTGCATAATTTCTAAATTTATTTAATTTAGATTATTGTTATAATAATCGACTTTAACACTGTTATCTAACTTTTTTTGTAAGTGAAGAAATATGATGAATAATGAACTGTTTAAGTTAAAAACTCAATTATTATTTGAAAATTATTTGAAGAAAAATTATTTTTTTTTAAATTGTTAAACAAGAGTTAATCCAAAGTTTCGTTTCGAGGGCTGTACATTTTGCATGTGGTATGCCAAACATACAAATTATTGAGCATTGAAGGAATAAAATTTCTTCACCGTGTTCATTATACCCCATTAGTAAAATTTGCATAAGTACAAGCACCTGCTGAAATCCGAAATTTTCAAAGACTTTTTAAGAGACCTAAAGTCATATCGATTTAGCATCTTTAAAACAGTAGTTTTTTTATTAAAATATTCTTTTTTCTCTTGAGAATTAGACTGTGTGTTAATCATAAAATTTTATTCCTTATTTCAAATTTTATGTGACTTTCAAGAACTCCTTTTAAATCCCTTTTCTCAAGTTTTTAAAAACTAAAGCTTTTTTACCAGCTAAAGTTTTAAACAGTAAAAAATGTTCTTAGAAAATAAATATATCTTCCATTATTTCCTTTATATATTGTGCATGACTAAGAATAATTTTAAAATATTTTACAATGCTTTTATGTTTTATAATTTTCTTTGAGAGAAGTAAGTATATTATTGAATTATTTAAAATTTGCTTAGCACATTTTCTTTTAGCAATTACTAAAGAAAATATTTAACTAAACATAAATGTTAGGGTTGTCTTCATTGTAAGAATTGCATAATTTCTAAATTTATTTAATTTAGATTATTGTTATAATAATCGACTTTAACACTGTTATCTAACTTTTTTTGTAAGTGAAGAAATATGATGAATAATGAACTGTTTAAGTTAAAAACTCAATTATTATTTGAAAATTATTTGAAGAAAAATTATTTTTTTTAAATTGTTAAAACAAGAGTTGATCCAAAATTTCGTTTCGAGGGCTGTACATTTTGCATGTGGTATGCCAAACATACAAATTATTGAGCATTGAAGGAATAAAATTTCTTCACCGTGTTCATTATACCCCATTAGTAAAATTTGCATAAGTACAAGCACCTGCTGAAATCCGAAATTTTCAAAGACTTTTTAAGAGACCTAAAGTCATATCGATTTAGCATCTTTAAAACAGTAGTTTTTTTATTAAAATATTCTTTTTTCTCTTGAGAATTAGACTGTGTGTTAATCATAAAATTTTATTCCTTATTTCAAATTTTATGTGACTTTCAAGAACTCCTTTTAAATCCCTTTTCTCAAGTTTTTAAAAACTAAAGCTTTTTTACCAGCTAAAGTTTTAAACAGTAAAAAATGTTCTTAGAAAATAAATATATCTTCCATTATTTCCTTTATATATTGTGCATGACTAAGAATAATTTTAAAATATTTTACAATGCTTTTATGTTTTATAATTTTCTTTGAGAGAAGTAAGTATATTATTGAATTATTTAAAATTTGCTTAGCACATTTTCTTTTAGCAATTACTAAAGAAAATATTTAACTAAACATAAATGTTAGGGTTGTCTTCATTGTAAGAATTGCATAATTTCTAAATTTATTTAATTTAGATTATTGTTATAATAATCGACTTTAACACTGTTATCTAACTTTTTTTGTAAGTAAAAAAATATGATGAATAATGAACTGTTTAAGTTAAAAACTCAATTATTATTTGAAAATTATTTGAAGAAAAAATATTTTTTTTTAAATTGTTAAACAAGAGTTAATCCAAAGTTTCGTTTCGAGGGCTGTACATTTTGCATGTGGTATGCCAAACATACAAATTATTGAGCATTGAAGGAATAAAATTTCTTCACCGTGTTCATTATACCCCATTAGTAAAATTTGCATAAGTACAAGCACCTGCTGAAATCCGAAATTTTTCAAAGACTTTTTAAGAGACCTAAAGTCATATCGATTTAGCATCTTTAAAACAGTAGTTTTTTTATTAAAATATTCTTTTTTCTCTTGAGAATTAGACTGTGTGTTAATCATAAAATTTTATTCCTTATTTCAAATTTTATGTGACTTTCAAGAACTCCTTTTAAATCCCTTTTCTCAAGTTTTTTAAAAACTAAAGCTTTTTTACCAGCTAAAGTTTTAAACAGTAAAAAATGTTCTTAGAAAATAAATATATCTTCCATTATTTCCTTTATATATTGTGCATGACTAAGAATAATTTTAAAATATTTTACAATGCTTTTATGTTTTATAATTTTCTTTGAGAGAAGTAAGTATATTATTGAATTATTTAAAATTTGCTTAGCACATTTTCTTTTAGCAATTACTAAAGAAAATATTTAACTAAACATAAATGTTAGGGTTGTCTTCATTGTAAGAATTGCATAATTTCTAAATTTATTTAATTTAGATTATTGTTATAATAATCGACTTTAACACTGTTATCTAACTTTTTTTTGTAAGTGAAGAAATATGATGAATAATGAACTGTTTAAGTTAAAAACTCAATTATTATTTGAAAATTATTTGAAGAAAAATTATTTTTTTTTAAATTGTTAAACAAGAGTTAATCCAAAGTTTCGTTTCGAGGGCTGTACATTTTGCATGTGGTATGCCAAACATACAAATTATTGAGCATTGAAGGAATAAAATTTCTTCACCGTGTTCATTATACCCCATTAGTAAAATTTGCATAAGTACAAGCACCTGCTGAAATCCGAAATTTTCAAAGACTTTTTAAGAGACCTAAAGTCATATCGATTTAGCATCTTTAAAACAGTAGTTTTTTTATTAAAATATTCTTTTTTCTCTTGAGAATTAGACTGTGTGTTAATCATAAAATTTTATTCCTTATTTCAAATTTTATGTGACTTTCAAGAACTCCTTTTAAATCCCTTTTCTCAAGTTTTTAAAAACTAAAGCTTTTTTACCAGCTAAAGTTTTAAACAGTAAAAAATGTTCTTAGAAAATAAATATATCTTCCATTATTTCCTTTATATATTGTGCATGACTAAGAATAATTTTAAAATATTTTACAATGCTTTTATGTTTTATAATTTTCTTTGAGAGAAGTAAGTATATTATTGAATTATTTAAAATTTGCTTAGCACATTTTCTTTTAGCAATTACTAAAGAAAATATTTAACTAAACATAAATGTTAGGGTTGTCTTCATTGTAAGAATTGCATAATTTCTAAATTTATTTAATTTAGATTATTGTTATAATAATCGACTTTAACACTGTTATCTAACTTTTTTTGTAAGTGAAGAAATATGATGAATAATGAACTGTTTAAGTTAAAAACTCAATTATTATTTGAAAATTATTTGAAGAAAAAATTATTTTTTTTTAAATTGTTAAACAAGAGTTAATCCAAAGTTTCGTTTCGAGGGCTGTACATTTTGCATGTGGTATGCCAAACATACAAATTATTGAGCATTGAAGGAATAAAATTTCTTCACCGTGTTCATTATACCCATTAGTAAAATTTGCATAAGTACAAGCACCTGCTGAAATCCGAAATTTTCAAAGACTTTTTAAGAGACCTAAAGTCATATCGATTTAGCATCTTTAAAACAGTAGTTTTTTTATTAAAATATTCTTTTTTCTCTTGAGAATTAGACTGTGTGTTAATCATAAAATTTTATTCCTTATTTCAAATTTTTATGTGACTTTCAAGAACTCCTTTTAAATCCCTTTTTCTCAAGTTTTTAAAAACTAAAGCTTTTTACCAGCTAAAGTTTTAAACAGTAAAAAATGTTTCTTAGAAAATAAATATATCTTCCATTATTTCCTTTATATATTGTGCATGACTAAGAATAATTTTAAAATATTTTACAATGCTTTTATGTTTTATAATTTTCTTTGAGAAGTAAGTATTATTATTGAATTATTTAAAATTTGCTTAGCACATTTTCTTTTAGCAATTACTAAAGAAAATATTTAACTAAACATAAATGTTAGGGTTGTCTTCATTGTAAGAATTGCATAATTTCTAAATTTATTTAATTTAGATTATTGTTATAATAATCGACTTTAACACTGTTATGTAACTTTTTTTGTAAGTGAAGAAATATGATGAATAATGAACTGTTTAAGTTAAAAACTCAATTATTATTTGAAAATTATTTGAAGAAAAAATTATTTTTTTTTAAATTTGTTAAACAAGAGTTGATCCAAAATTTCGTTTCGAGGGCTGTACATTTTGCATGTGGTATGCCAAACATACAAATTATTGAGCATTGAAGGAATAAAATTTCTTCACCGTGTTCATTATACCCCATTAGTAAAATTTGCATAAGTACAAGCACCTGCTGAAATCCGAAATTTTCAAAGACTTTTTAAGAGACCTAAAGTCATATCGATTTAGCATCTTTAAAACAGTAGTTTTTTTATTAAAATATTCTTTTTTCTCTTGAGAATTAGACTGTGTGTTAATCATAAAATTTTATTCCTTATTTCAAATTTTATGTGACTTTCAAGAACTCCTTTTAAATCCCTTTTCTCAAGTTTTTTAAAAACTAAAGCTTTTTTACCAGCTAAAGTTTTAAACAGTAAAAAATGTTCTTAGAAAATAAATATATCTTCCATTATTTCCTTTATATATTGTGCATGACTAAGAATAATTTTAAAATATTTTACAATGCTTTTATGTTTTATAATTTTCTTTGAGAGAAGTAAGTATATTATTGAATTATTTAAAATTTGCTTAGCACATTTTCTTTTAGCAATTACTAAAGAAAATATTTAACTAAACATAAATTTTAGGGTTGTCTTCATTGTAAGAATTGCATAATTTCTAAATTTATTTTAATTTAGATTATTGTTATAATAATCGACTTTAACACTGTTATCTAACTTTTTTTGTAAGTGAAGAAATATGATGAATAATGAACTGTTTAAGTTAAAAAACTCAATTATTATTTGAAAATTATTTGAAGAAAAATTATTTTTTTTTAAAATTGTTAAACAAGAGTTGATCCAAAGTTTCGTTTCGAGGGCTGTACATTTTGCATGTGGTATGCCAAACATACAAATTATTGAGCATTGAAGGAATAAAATTTCTTCACCGTGTTCATTATACCCCATTAGTAAAATTTGCATAAGTACAAGCACCTGCTGAAATCCGAAATTTTCAAAGACTTTTTAAGAGACCTAAAGTCATATCGATTTAGCATCTTTAAAACAGTAGTTTTTTTATTAAAATATTCTTTTTTCTCTTGAGAATTAGACTGTGTGTTAATCATAAAATTTTATTCCTTATTTCAAATTTTATGTGACTTTCAAGAACTCCTTTTAAATCCCTTTTCTCAAGTTTTTTAAAAACTAAAGCTTTTTTACCAGCTAAAGTTTTAAACAGTAAAAATGTTCTTAGAAAATAAATATATCTTCCATTATATTCCTTTATATATTGTGCATGACTAAGAATAATTTTAAAATATTTTACAATGCTTTTATGTTTTATAATTTTCTTTGAGAGAAGTAAGTATATTATTGAATTATTTAAAAATTTGCTTAGCACATTTTCTTTTAGCAATTACTAAAGAAAATATTTAACTAAACATAAATGTTAGGGTTGTCTTCATTGTAAGAATTGCATAATTTCTAAATTTATTTAATTTAGATTATTGTTATAATAATCGACTTTAACACTGTTATCTAACTTTTTTTGTAAGTGAAGAAATATGATGAATAATGAACTGTTTAAGTTAAAAACTCAATTATTATTTGAAAATTATTTGAAGAAAAATTATTTTTTTTTAAATTGTTAAACAAGAGTTAATCCAAAGTTTCGTTTCGAGGGCTGTACATTTTGCATGTGGTATGCCAAACATACAAATTATTGAGCATTGAAGGAATAAAATTTCTTCACCGTGTTCATTATACCCCATTAGTAAAATTTGCATAAGTACAAGCACCTGCTGAAATCCGAAATTTTCAAAGACTTTTTAAGAGACCTAAAGTCATATCGATTTAGCATCTTTAAAACAGTAGTTTTTTTATTAAAATATTCTTTTTTTCTCTTGAGAATTAGACTGTGTGTTAATCATAAAATTTTATTCCTTATTTCAAATTTTATGTGACTTTCAAGAACTCCTTTTAAATCCCTTTCTCAAGTTTTTTAAAAACTAAAGCTTTTTTACCAGCTAAAGTTTTTAAACAGTAAAAATGTTCTTAGAAAATAAATATATCTTCCATTATTTCCTTTATATATTGTGCATGACTAAGAATAATTTTAAAATATTTTACAATGCTTTTATGTTTTATAATTTTCTTTGAGAGAAGTAAGTATATTATTGAATTATTTAAAATTTGCTTAGCACATTTTCTTTTAGCAATTACTAAAGAAAATATTTAACTAAACATAAATGTTAGGGTTGTCTTCATTGTAAGAATTGCATAATTTCTAAATTTATTTAATTTAGATTATTGTTATAATAATCGACTTTAACACTGTTATCTAACTTTTTTTGTAAGTGAAGAAATATGATGAATAATGAACTGTTTAAGTTAAAAACTCAATTATTATTTGAAAATTATTTGAAGAAAAATTATTTTTTTTAAATTGTTAAACAAGAGTTAATCCAAAGTTTCGTTTCGAGGGCTGTACATTTTGCATGTGGTATGCCAAACATACAAATTATTGAGCATTGAAGGAATAAAATTTCTTCACCGTGTTCATTATACCCCATTAGTAAAATTTGCATAAGTACAAGCACCTGCTGAAATCCGAAATTTTCAAAGACTTTTTAAGAGACCTAAAGTCATATCGATTTAGCATCTTTAAAACAGTAGTTTTTTTATTAAAATATTCTTTTTTCTCTTGAGAATTAGACTGTGTGTTAATCATAAAATTTTATTCCTTATTTCAAATTTTATGTGACTTTCAAGAACTCCTTTTAAATCCCTTTTCTCAAGTTTTTAAAAACTAAAGCTTTTTTACCAGCTAAAGTTTTAAACAGTAAAAAATGTTCTTAGAAAATAAATATATCTTCCATTATTTCCTTTATATATTGTGCATGACTAAGAATAATTTTAAAATATTTTACAATGCTTTTATGTTTTATAATTTTCTTTGAGAGAAGTAAGTATATTATTGAATTATTTAAAATTTGCTTAGCACATTTTCTTTTAGCAATTACTAAAGAAAATATTTAACTAAACATAAATTTTAGGGTTGTCTTCATTGTAAGAATTGCATAATTTCTAAATTTATTTAATTTAGAATATTGTTATAATAATCGACTTTAACACTGTTATCTAACTTTTTTTGTAAGTGAAGAAATATGATGAATAATGAACTGTTTAAGTTAAAAACTCAATTATTATTTGAAAAATTATTTGAAGAAAAAATATTTTTTTTTAAATTTTTAAACAAGAGTTAATCCAAAGTTTCGTTTCGAGGGCTGTACATTTTGCATGTGGTATGCCAAACATACAAATTATTGAGCATTGAAGGAATAAATTTCTTCACCGTGTTCATTATACCCCATTAGTAAAATTTGCATAAGTACAAGCACCTGCTGAAATCCGAAATTTTCAAAGACTTTTTAAGAGACCTAAAGTCATATCGATTTAGCATCTTTAAAACAGTAGTTTTTTTATTAAAATATTCTTTTTTCTCTTGAGAATTAGACTGTGTGTTAATCATAAAATTTTATTCCTTATTTCAAATTTTATGTGACTTTCAAGAACTCCTTTTAAATCCCTTTTCTCAAGTTTTTAAAAACTAAAGCTTTTTTACCAGCTAAAGTTTTAAACAGTAAAAAATGTTCTTAGAAAATAAATATATCTTCCATTATTTCCTTTATATATTGTGCATGACTAAGAATAATTTTAAAATATTTTTACAATGCTTTTATGTTTTATAATTTTCTTTGAGAGAAGTAAGTATATTATTGAATTATTTAAAATTTGCTTAGCACATTTTCTTTTAGCAATTACTAAAGAAAATATTTAACTAACATAAATGTTAGGGTTGTCTTCATTGTAAGAATTGCATAATTTCTAAATTTATTTAATTTAGATTATTGTTATAATAATCGACTTTAACACTGTTATCTAACTTTTTTTGTAAGTGAAGAAATATGATGAATAATGAACTGTTTAAGTTAAAAACTCAATTATTATTTGAAAATTATTTGAAGAAAAATTATTTTTTTTTAAATTGTTAAACAAGAGTTAATCCAAAGTTTCGTTTCGAGGGCTGTACATTTTGCATGTGGTATGCCAAACATACAAATTATTGAGCATTGAAGGAATAAAATTTCTTCACCGTGTTCATTATACCCCATTAGTAAAATTTGCATAAGTACAAGCACCTGCTGAAATCCGAAATTTTTCAAAGACTTTTTAAGAGACCTAAAGTCATATCGATTTAGCATCTTTAAAACAGTAGTTTTTTTATTAAAATATTCTTTTTTCTCTTGAGAATTAGACTGTGTGTTAATCATAAAATTTTATTCCTTATTTCAAATTTTATGTGACTTTCAAGAACTCCTTTTAAATCCCTTTTCTCAAGTTTTTAAAAACTAAAGCTTTTTTACCAGCTAAAGTTTTAAACAGTAAAAAATGTTCTTAGAAAATAAATATATCTTCCATTATTTCCTTTATATATTGTGCATGACTAAGAATAATTTTAAAATATTTTACAATGCTTTTATGTTTTATAATTTTCTTTGAGAGAAGTAAGTATATTATTGAATTATTTAAAATTTGCTTAGCACATTTTCTTTTAGCAATTACTAAAGAAAATATTTAACTAAACATAAATGTTAGGGTTGTCTTCATTGTAAGAATTGCATAATTTCTAAATTTATTTAATTTAGATTATTGTTATAATAATCGACTTTAACACTGTTATCTAACTTTTTTTGTAAGTGAAGAAATATGATGAATAATGAACTGTTTAAGTTAAAAACTCAATTATTATTTGAAAATTATTTGAAGAAAAATTATTTTTTTTTAAATTGTTAAACAAGAGTTAATCCAAAGTTTCGTTTCGAGGCTGTACATTTTGCATGTGGTATGCCAAACATACAAAATTATTGAGGATTGAAGGAATAAAATTTCTTCACCGTGTTCATTATACCCCATTAGTAAAATTTGCATAAGTACAAGCACCTGCTGAAATCCGAAATTTTCAAAGACTTTTTAAGAGACCTAAAGTCATATCGATTTAGCATCTTTAAAACAGTAGTTTTTTTTATTAAAATATTCTTTTTTCTCTTGAGAATTAGACTGTGTGTTAATCATAAAATTTTATTCCTTATTTCAAATTTTATGTGACTTTCAAGAACTCCTTTTAAATCCCTTTTCTCAAGTTTTTAAAAACTAAAGCTTTTTTACCAGCTAAAGTTTTAAACAGTAAAAAATGTTCTTAGAAAATAAATATATCTTCCATTATTTCCTTTATATATTGTGCATGACTAAGAATAATTTTAAAATATTTTACAATGCTTTTATGTTTTATAATTTTCTTTGAGAGAAGTAAGTATATTATTGAATTATTTAAAATTTGCTTAGCACATTTTCTTTTAGCAATTACTAAAGAAAATATTTAACTAAACATAAATGTTAGGGTTGTCTTCATTGTAAGAATTGCATAATTTCTAAATTTATTTAATTTTAGATTATTGTTATAATAATCGACTTTAACACTGTTATCTAACTTTTTTTGTAAGTGAAGAAATATGATGAATAATGAACTGTTTAAGTTAAAAACTCAATTATTATTTGAAAATTATTTGAAGAAAAATTATTTTTTTTTAAATTGTTAAACAAGAGTTAATCCAAAGTTTCGTTTCGAGGGCTGTACATTTTGCATGTGGTATGCCAAACATACAAATTATTGAGCATTGAAGGAATAAAATTTCTTCACCGTGTTCATTATACCCCATTAGTAAAATTTGCATAAGTACAAGCACCTGCTGAAATCCGAAATTTTCAAAGACTTTTTAAGAGACCTAAAGTCATATCGATTTAGCATCTTTAAAACAGTAGTTTTTTTATTAAAATATTCTTTTTTCTCTTGAGAATTAGACTGTGTGTTAATCATAAAATTTTATTCCTTATTTCAAATTTTATGTGACTTTCAAGAACTCCTTTTAAATCCCTTTTCTCAAGTTTTTAAAAACTAAAGCTTTTTTACCAGCTAAAGTTTTAAACAGTAAAAAATGTTCTTAGAAAATAAATATATCTTCCATTATTTCCTTTATATATTGTGCATGACTAAGAATAATTTTAAAAATATTTTACAATGCTTTTATGTTTTATAATTTTCTTTGAGAGAAGTAAGTATATTATTGAATTATTTAAAATTTGCTTAGCACATTTTCTTTTAGCAATTACTAAAGAAAATATTTAACTAAACATAAATGTTAGGGTTGTCTTCATTGTAAGAATTGCATAATTTCTAAATTTATTTAATTTAGATTATTGTTATAATAATCGACTTTAACACTGTTATCTAACTTTTTTTGTAAGTGAAGAAATATGATGAATAATGAACTGTTTAAGTTAAAAACTCAATTATTATTTGAAAATTATTTGAAGAAAAATTATTTTTTTTAAATTGTTAAACAAGAGTTAATCCAAAGTTTCGTTTCGAGGGCTGTACATTTTGCATGTGGTATGCCAAACATACAAATTATTGAGCATTGAAGGAATAAAATTTCTTCACCGTGTTCATTATACCCCATTAGTAAAATTTGCATAAGTACAAGCACCTGCTGGAAATCCGAAATTTTCAAAGACTTTTTAAGAGACCTAAAGTCATATCGATTTAGCATCTTTAAAACAGTAGTTTTTTTATTAAAATATTCTTTTTTCTCTTGAGAATTAGACTGTGTGTTAATCATAAAATTTTATTCCTTATTTCAAATTTTATGTGACTTTCAAGAACTCCTTTTAAATCCCTTTTCTCAAGTTTTTAAAAACTAAAGCTTTTTTACCAGCTAAAGTTTTAAACAGTAAAAAATGTTCTTAGAAAATAAATATATCTTCCATTATTTCCTTTATATATTGTGCATGACTAAGAATAATTTTAAAATATTTTACAATGCTTTTATGTTTTTATAATTTTCTTTGAGAGAAGTAAGTAATATTATTGAATTATTTAAAATTTGCTTAGCACATTTTCTTTTAGCAATTACTAAAGAAAATATTTAACTAAACATAAATGTTAGGGTTGTCTTCATTGTAAGAATTGCATAATTTCTAAATTTATTTAATTTAGATTATTGTTATAATAATCGACTTTAACACTGTTATCTAACTTTTTTTGTAAGTGAAGAAATATGATGAATAATGAACTGTTTAAGTTAAAAACTCAATTATTATTTGAAAATTATTTGAAGAAAAATTATTTTTTTTTAAATTGTTAAACAAGAGTTAATCCAAAGTTTCGTTTCGAGGGCTGTACATTTTGCATGTGGTATGCCAAACATACAAATTATTGAGCATTGAAGGAATAAAATTTCTTCACCGTGTTCATTATACCCCATTAGTAAAATTTGCATAAGTACAAGCACCTGCTGAAATCCGAAATTTTCAAAGACTTTTTAAGAGACCTAAAGTCATATCGATTTAGCATCTTTAAAACAGTAGTTTTTTTTATTAAAATATTCTTTTTTCTCTTGAGAATTAGACTGTGTGTTAATCATAAAATTTTATTCCTTATTTCAAATTTTATGTGACTTTCAAGAACTCCTTTTAAATCCCTTTTCTCAAGTTTTTAAAAACTAAAGCTTTTTTACCAGCTAAAGTTTTAAACAGTAAAAAATGTTCTTAGAAAATAAATATATCTTCCATTATTTCCTTTATATATTGTGCATGACTAAGAATAATTTTAAAATATTTTACAATGCTTTTATGTTTTATAATTTTCTTTGAGAGAAGTAAGTATATTATTGAATTATTTAAAATTTGCTTAGCACATTTTCTTTTTAGCAATTACTAAAGAAAATATTTAACTAAACATAAATGTTAGGGTTGTCTTCATTGTAAGAATTGCATAATTTCTAAATTTATTTAATTTAGATTATTGTTATAATAATCGACTTTAACACTGTTATCTAACTTTTTTTGTAAGTGAAGAAATATGATGAATAATGAACTGTTTAAGTTAAAAACTCAATTATTATTTGAAAATTATTTGAAGAAAAATTATTTTTTTTTAAATTGTTAAACAAGAGTTAATCCAAAGTTTCGTTTCGAGGGCTGTACATTTTGCATGTGGTATGCCAAACATACAAATTATTGAGCATTGAAGGAATAAAATTTCTTCACCGTGTTCATTATACCCCATTAGTAAAATTTGCATAAGTACAAGCACCTGCTGAAATCCGAAATTTTCAAAGACTTTTTAAGAGACCTAAAGTCATATCGATTTAGCATCTTTAAAACAGTAGTTTTTTAAGTAAAAAAATTCTTTTTTCTCTTGAGAATTAGAATGTGTGTTAATCATAAAATTTTATTCCTTTTTTCAAATTTTACGTGACTTTCAAGAACTAATTTTAAATCCCTTTTCTCAAATTTTTAAAACCTAAAGCTTTTTTACCAGTTAAAGTTTTAAACAGTAAAAAATGTTCTTAGAAAATAAATATATCTTCATTTATTTCCTTTATATATTGTGCATGACTAAGAATAATTTTAAAACGCTTTGCAATGCTTTTGGGTTTTAGAAATTTCTTTGAGAAAAGTAAGTATATTATTGAATTATTTAAAATTTGCTTAGCACATTTTCTATGATAACCAATTTTAACACAATTATTTAACCATTTCTTTTGTAAGCTAAGAAATATATGATGAATAATGAACTGAATTTTAATTAATCATTCAATTATTATTAGAAAATCGAAAAAAAATTATTATTGTAAATTTTTAAACAAGAGTTGATATAAAGTTTCGTTTTGAGGGCTGTACATTTTACATGTGGTATGCCAAACATACAAATTATTTTTGAGCAGTGAAGGAATAAATTTGCTTTACTGTGGCACTTTATACCCGTTTGGTAAAATTTGTATAAGTGCGAGCACTGCTTTTTTCGAATTTTCAAGGACATCTTAAGGACTTTTTAAGAGACCTCAGGTCATATTTCTTTGAAATTTATAGAAAATTTACTTTAAGGATTATATATAAATTTATTTAAAGTTCATTTCGGATAGAAAATATATATTATTTTTTTCAAATTGAAAAAATAATACATATTTTGAACGGAAAATAAGAGATTTTAAATATTATTAATCTATTAAAACTATATTTTCAGCTGGAGCTTCTAAATGACTAAATTTTATTTTAACCCCTGAAAGATTACCTGTGTGTAAAAAAAGATTGCATTAAAGGAAATATATATGCTCATGGAGTATTTTAAATAGTAATCATTTTCAAATAATTAATAATTCATAACTTTACATACTATAATTTTATAGTGAAATTGCAAACATTTTCATATTAATATATCACAAACAACATATCAAATCTCCAAATAAATTCCTCAAAATAAAGTTTGTTTGAGACATCAGTGTTTTTAATTGATCTGGAAAGTAAATCTTCAAAAATTATAAGAAATTATCTAAGTGGTGTTGTTAAATATGTTTTTGATATGCATGCAAGAAAATAAGTGAAATACTTTCTTAATGCTCATCAAAGATGTACGTATTAAACTGCTAAATAATCTAAAACATTTACGCTAGTTTGTTTTTTATTACTATAATATTATATGGTACAATTAAATAACTGATAAAATTGTTCAGCAAATTCTTCTTATACCGATATAATCGGTGGAAGATGTTTTGATATAAATGTCTTACATCGGTTTCTGGTTTTACTAAATTATATCAGCTGTATAATATATTAGCTAAATGATCACTATATAAAGATTATAACAGAATATATAGCGGTAAACAAAATATGTTGGAATTAAATAGAACTGCACTAGTAAACAATTGCTCAGGGCAAAACACAAATGACTATACAATGAGTTAAAAATAAGTGTTGTTGAATGCCAAGTAAAATAAAATAATTTCAGAAGTCTGGAAAAGTAAAAAAAATTATCCTTTTTTACTGAATACATCAATACAAAAAAATATCACTTCCGTTCACAGTCATTCTGCAGTGAGATAGAAATATAGACAAGGTAATGTAAAATTTTATACTTAGTGTCATTGTTTGTAGAACATTATCCACCGTCTGTTGGGGTACTTTATAGCATTTCTCTCTCTAGACACGATTAAGGATACCCTTCTTTATTTAAAGACATCGTTCCTCGGCAAGACACTTCCTAAAAACTTCCGAAGTATTGTATGACCATTACAACTATAAAACGGGATTGCAATGCAACACGTTGTAAATCCTGACTTCCGAGACACTCCTGGACAGGTACCGTTGGATGACATAATGCGTTGTCGTCCGTGAAAATAAATTTGATACCCCGAACCATGCGTTCGTGAGGCATCAGAACATCATATATGTATATAGAGATAAATGTACATAGTTTGAAGTAAGGCGACGGATTCCAATCCATACCATGGCAACACATGCTATTGTTACCTTTTCTGTATGTTTGCAGGACTGTAAGCAATACCATTATCATGCCAGATGCACTGTAATCTACAATCACGACTAAGCCTACTCTCATCTGATAATATTACACGAGATAACACCATTTCAAAATGGCGAAATGATAACTCACACAACAAGCCACAACATGAAGCAAAGTGACGAGAAAATTTAAAAAATTTAAATGTTTGTTATTTCTTAAATATCATGTACTTGCCACCATTTTCAAAAATAAAAAATAGGTTACCTTTTATGAAGTATTTTATTAGAAAAACAGACTGTGAGCAAAGGTGAGTGTTTCTCCGTTTTTGATTTATTCATTTCATTTTGCAGATTGTATAAATATTTTACGGTAAAAGATCTAAATCACCCGACTGACCACAACGTAATATGAATAATTCAATGTACATTAACCATATTAAAATACCCATTATACAGGGTGTCCCAAAACAACCGTATAAACTCTGCACAGCTATATTCCTCGTTGGGAGTGCATAAAAACTGTCCAAAGAAACGTACCTCTATGATTCATAGTTTAAGAGAAAAATACGAATTTTCAAAAATAAAATGATAGGTTACCTTTTATGAAGAACTTTATTAGGAAAATAGACTGTGAGCAAAGGTGAGTGCTTCTCTGTTTTTGATTTATTCATTTCATTTTGCAGATTGTATAAATAATTTACTGTAAAAGATCTAAATCACCCGACTGACCACAACGTAATATGGATGATTCAATGTACATTAGCCATATTAAAATACCCATTATACAGGGTGTCCCGAAACAACCGTATAAACTCTGCACAGCTATATTCCTCTTTGGGAGTACATAAAAACTGTCCAAAGAAACGTACCTCTATGATCCATAGTTTAAGAGAAAAATACGAATTTTCAAAAATAAAATAATAGGTAACCTTTTAGGAAGAACTTTATTAGGAAAATAGACTGTGAGCAAAGATGAGTGTTTCTCTGTTTTTGATTTATTCCTTTCATTTTACAGATTGTATAAATATTTTACCGTAAAATATCTAAATCACCCGACTGACCACAACGTAATATGGATGATTCAATGTACATCAACTATATTAAAATACCTATTATTCAGGGTTTCCAAATCGACCGTATAAACTCTATACAGCAAGATCCCTCGTTTAGACTAAATAAAAACTGCTTAAAGAAGTGTACCTGTATGATCCATAGTTTAAGAGAAAAATACGAAAACAAAGTATGACATCACTGCCGGTGCAAGAAAAAACACTTTATTGAACATATCAAATGCAGTATATGTACAGGCATACTGCCTAACAGTTCTTAAGGCATTTCCATTACATCGAAGGCACATCAGGAACATGTCACGAATGGGATACACGGCAACCATACGAAGACTACCGGTAGTTGCAAGTTGCAACCTTCTAAATACCAGTTCATATGTGGCTTAACGTCATTCCATGGCGAGCGCGCATGTATGACGAGATCTTATAATATGCGTGAGGAACGTTTTTAACATTTTCTTGTGGAAAGATATGCAAATACTGTTTTTGATAAGTCCAATAAAGTGTTTCTTTTCTTGCACCGGCAGTGACGTCATACTTTATATTTCGTATTTTTCTCGTACAGGAACGGTTCTTTGGGCAGTTTTACTGTACTCCCAAAGAGGAATCTAGCTCTGCAGAGTTTATGTGATCGTTTTGGGACACCCTGTATAACTTTCTAGAACTTATTACTTGACCACCACTTATTCCATCTCCTTCTAGGAGTAGTTATTAGTTATCCTTTTATGAAATTTTTGGTATGCAAAACAGATTGAAAACTTGAGTCCTGTCTAAGTGTCTTTAATAATTACTCTGTTTTATTTCGCGTGTATGGACTTTTTAGGGTAACAGATGTAAATCACCCGACTGACACAAAGCGCAATATTAGATGATTCAAAACAAATCTACGTCAACCGCATTAAAATCTCATAAAACAACATCCCAAAGCGTAAGCGAAACGATCAGGATTATTAACTCAAAATCAATAAAGTGAATGACACTGGAGATCATAAGTGATATAATTACGCTGTTATTAACTTGAAATCAATAAACCGTATCACTCATCCAAATTAATATGCATAGTGTGTATATTTCTGGATAATTTGCTTACGAAAAGTTTAGTTTCAGGGTAATATTGTAGCGTTGAATTTCAAACACAGTATCGAAGTATCAACGATGCATAATAAATTCACCCACTAATTTCACTAAGTGAGAATGATGCCTTAAAATATAAAAAAAAATCCACTTCAGTGCATACTATGCATAATAAATAAAATCAACAATGTCTAATGCATTCTTTTTAAAAGTTGTTTTAGTTAATATTCTTTAAAAGTAACAGGATAAGATTATTTTTTTCAATATTGATGAATAGGAAAATAGGCATTGTATTATATGGAAAGAAAATTATATACGTGTATATATATATAACTATATTTATCAACCTTTTTATGTGTAGCATAAAATGAAACATGTTTTCTGTTAAATATGTTGAAAGTTAACTTTTTTATTGTTAGTAAAAAACTACATCTATTTGTTATGCATTGGACGAAATTGAAAATTATTTGCATAGTGTGTATAATTTTGGATAATTTGCTTACGAAAAGTTTAGTTTCAAGGTAATATTGTAGCTTTGAATTTCAAACAGAGTATCGAAGTATCAAGGATGCATAATAAATTCACCCACTAATTTTACTAAATGAGAATGATGCCTTAAAATATAGAAAAAAAATCCCCTTGAGTGCATACCATGCATAATATATATAATCAACAATGTCTAATATATTCTTTTTAACATCTGTCTTGGTTAATATTCTTTAAAAGTAACAAAATAAAATTAATATTTTTTCAGTATTGTTGGGTAGGAAAATATACATTGTATTATATGGAAAGGAAATTATATACGTGTATATACCGGGTGATTAAAAACTCCGTATAAACTTTAAAAATTAATAATAACCGGAAAAATAACCAAAATAAAAAATGGTTTGCAGGGTTAGTATCGCTAGGACATGGGATGTTTTTTCAACAGGAAAAAGTAAACCAAAAAGAGTCGATAGAGGGCGCTGATGTACACACGTCAAAGAAAAAGAAACGCAAATAACAAACAGAATACCTCCAAATCGTTTATTACAACAGTATGTGTTACACATGATACCACAGGGGATAACACACAGCAGGCAAGTCACAAATCCAGCAAAGGCAGAGTGCAGCAGATCTGGTTATATGCAAGATACTTCTCGGAGGATCACATCTTTCTGTTCAGTGAGATTGGATCAATACACATGAGATTTCAAATATCCCCACAACAAAAAGTCTGCCAGGGTGAAATCTGGAGACCGAGGTGGCCATGGAAACCTGAAACGACTGCTAATGATTTTGTCTTCCCCAAATGTCTGTATAAGGAAATCCTTGACCGAATTAGCAGTGTGACTAGTTGCTCTTGCATAAACGTGACGGTAGATAGCGCATCTCTTTCATGAAAAGCTGGCACGTTATTATCACGCAGAAGTGTTAAATATCGCTGCTCATTCACCATATCCGTTTTTCACCCATTAACTGGGCACTCCGTTTCAAAGAAGTAGGCCCCTATGATGAACGAACCAGTGAATCCACACCACACTTTCACTTTTTGGGAATTCAATGGTTCCTGCGTGTATTCACGTGGATTAGACGTTGCCTATATGCGACAGTTATGGGTATTAACTTCGCCATGAAGCTAAAAATGAGCTTCATCTGTTCACAAGATAATAAAGACCCAGGTGGCATTCTGTTCGATTTTGGAGAAAGCCCACCTCGCAAATGCTTCCCTCCATATGGTATCCGATATTAAAAGTTGATGGTACGACTGCAGTCTGTATGGATACAGATCAAGGATTTAATGAAGAATATTGAGTACAGAGGATGGTGGTAAGCCCAACCATCTGGCAGCATCACGAGCACTGCTCTTTCCTGCAGCTGATCCAGACGCTAATACTTCAATTTCGGCTGCATCACGCGGCGAACGTGCCTCATTTAAACATGCTCGTCCGGTTCTTACACTATCCCCCAACGTTCCAGTTTTCTGAAACAACGGAACAAGCTTTATGAAGCCTGTCACTGTAAAAGGCCCTTTCCCACTCCTGACAATCTTCTGAATACGGAATTTATGCAAGGCAGCGTTCGCTGATTCGTGATTGACGTAAAACAACTTCACCAACAAAGCTTTATCCTTCGCACTCAGCATCCTTGTTCGCATACTTTGTTTGCAGCGGTAAACTGGTTGTGTATTTATAGGAGCGCAAGTTTTTCCAACGAAGTCGCTCGTACCAGCGCCATCTCTCGGCTGTTTTTGAGTTACTATTTTTTCTGTTAAAAAAACCATGCCATAGCGATACTAACCTTGCAAACCTTTTTTTATTTTGATTTTTTTCTGGTTATTATGAATTTTCAAAGTTTATACGGACTTTTTAATCACCCGATATAACTTCATATATCAACCGTTTTTACACGTCACGCATAAAAGGAAACATGTTTTCTGTTAAATATGTTGAAAATTAACTTTTGTATTGTTAGTAAAAAACTGCATCTATATGTTATGTATTGGACGAAATTGAGACCCTTTTTTTCTCTTGCCCGAATTGAGGTCGGGAATTCCAAAATTGGCACATTTGCTTTGCCCGAATTGAGCTCGGGCGTCACAGGCATGGGAATAAAGTGTATATATAGGTATATATAAGGGTATTATAAAGAAGAAAAATTAGTTTTGATAATCCTTAACCTTTCAGTTTTTAATATTACTAATAACTTATAAGGTTTTCAAATACGTTTATATAGCAAATCTCAAACAAAAAATTGTTTATATTAAACTTTATGCATGTATCTATTTAAAAGAGATTATGCTTTTACTGAGAGTTCATTACAATAATAGTTTTGGTTATTTTTATGTTCGTTATTAAACCAGTAAAAGGAGGAAAATAAAACTTTAAATGTATTTTGGGAAAAATGATATTTTTGAGATAACCATTTATAGCTCAGATGACAACTTTATAATTTAAGCTTATAATATTTTGTAAATTTCAAAAGTACTTTACATGTGATGGTAAGAACGATATGGCATTGAACATGTTTTTATATGTTCAATTACCCATTTTTTATACCAACGAAAGGATTATTTATAGGAGTAAGATTTTGCAATGGATTTTTTATATCTTAGATTGTAGTGCATTGCACTCTTAGTAGTCTAAAATATTTTGATAATCAAAACTAATAGGGAAATATTAAAATATATTTTGTGAGAGTTTGTTTCGTAAATATAAAATATTATACTTTTTTTTATTAAAAATTAAAAAATAAAAATAATTTATAATAAAATACATTATTTTTTAAAATAAAAATGGGATTTTATAAATTTAAATTTACATTGTGAAAACATTAATATTATATTATATCTGGCTTATAAAAAAATATATGTCTAATGTTATCGGATACCTTAAATTTGAAACCTAAAAATATCTATTTCTAAATAGGTATTTTGTTAATTTAACCACAATAGTAAGATAATACCAGTTTAGAATAACAGATGATTTCCTCTAATCATTGGAGTGGACGGAAATTACGCAGTTGTTTCATGATAAGTCAGCTTTGCACCATTGTCTCGAATGCATCACAGGGTAAAGGCGGCTCCAAATCACACGCCTACTCAAAATTGTTTCCTAAACAATGCATTACTATACGTAACGTTCTTAACTAGCAAACGTTTAAATAACCTTTGTTTCTTAACGACGCTGAATTGAAAAATATTTTTTAAGTATTTGAAATGCATCATACCAAGTATGCAAAAATATAACTAAAATAATTTGAAACTAATAAATTTATTGTCGACAAAATGCATTTTCTTTAACAGAATGCTTTTATTTTTTATGTAATATTGAAATTTTTGCAAAAAAAATTACCTTACATAAAAGGTTAAAATTAACTTTAAAAACTCTTTATTCTGTGCCATATTTTTTTTTTGTATTTAAAGCATTCAAAATTTATTTCAGTAATAATCATTTGTACCTATTAAAGCGATAAATGAAACTTTGATTTTAATACAAACTTAGTATTGCCATTTTATAGGGATTCTATAAGCAAATTGGGCTACTTACAGTTTTCAAGATTAGCAACAATCAACAAAGTAGTCTTGTCTTGGAAACGAAATTAGCGTTATCAATATATGTAGACATGCTGTACATGCATACAGAGTGCCAAATAAGGCCATCGTTTGGTTTAAACTGCTACTGAAATTTGTTACACTAAGAGTATAGATGGACTACTGCCCCCTCTCTATATTTGGCACGTATATGTTAATTTGAATATAATTTTATTGTGCCATGGCAGACACGACATTGCTTAGGAGCTGTTACAATTGTAGATACGGGATTGATAGTCTACGAAGGCATCAATGAGGGGTTAGTTCAATATCTTTAGTCATTTAATCTCTTTTTCCCACATTCGTAGGTACATTTAACCTTATGTTATTCTATTATATTTTTAATTCTTTTTCTATTATTTAATTCTTTTTCACTTTAAGCAATGACTTCTGTCAATTCTGGGGTAAGAAATCCGACAACGAAAAAACAGTCTCCAACTAGGGACAGATACTACATCTATTACAACTAGGCTGATTATATTCCGATGTTCATCTTAAAGTGTATTCAGAAAGGCTAAAAACAACAGAGTTTATTTGCCCAATTTGCTCATTCATGAAACGTTTAAAATTAGACATGAGATAAACGAATAGCATACCATAGAATTCAACAAAGCACGAAGTATATTGTCTCAGTGATGTGCCATAGTATTGTTTGAAACAATGAATAGTAATTATTGTACATTAAGTATATGCCATCACAATTATTTAACATTAATATCTTTAATTTATAATGACTTCTAATATTTTTATGCGTAAATATATTCATAATGAGGAATAATAGGAAAAGAAACTTTTTTACAACAGTTAGTTATTGATTATATAACTATTAGTTATTATAACGAACTATTAGTTATTGATTATATAAACATTTTAAACTCCTAAGAGTGTAATGCACTACAATCTAAGATATAAATAATCCATTCTAAAAGCATACTCATTTAAATAATCCTTTCGTAGGTAATAAAAATTGGTATATGAACATTAAAAAAAACATGTTTACACCCATACCGTCCTTAGCATCACATGTAAAGTACTTTCAAAATTTCCAAAATATTATAAGCGTAAATTCTAAAGCTATTGCCGAACGATGGCCGGTTGGCTAGGGTGCTAGGGGCTTTCGGCACCGGAGTTCGTGGGTTCGAATCCCACTATGGCATGGATGTTCGTAGCATTAAGCAGTAGGTCCCGGTCTCATTAGCCCTCGTGTTGCAAAAAGTAGACCGTAGCACTCCAAACCAAACCAATCTAAAGTTATCATCTCGGCTGTAACTGGTTATTCTAAAAGTACTTTCATAGAAATTGAAATTTTAATTTATATAAAGATAACTTTCAGATAAATATGAGAGAGAAATTTCTCTTCACTATCTGAGTGCTACGATCTACTGTTCTACTACAGGACTACTGAAACTGCGATTTACAATTTAAAGGACACCTGAGAAAATGCCTACGTTCATCCATTCCAGCAACGGGATTCGAACCCATGAATTCCATTACCAAAGAGAAAGCTTCCTAAATATCCTGCCAGCAATCAGGAAACGTTAAAAAGTATTTAAATATAAGATATTGCCAAATTTCCCATGCTGCAAAATACTTTATTCACCGTATACATGAAAATTTAACTATAATTTTTAATAACATTTTAAAAGTGAATTTTCTCTTCAAATAATTACATTTGAACGATATTAAAATTCTTCACATTTTTTTTTAATTTATTGGTATTACGCCTTAATATCAAATTTGAATGAAACACTACCAGCGAGGTATACTTTTATGGCGCTTGTGACACAATAGTGTGTTTTGCAATATATAACGTTAAGTATTTATTTCACAATATCCCTCTGGTACCCTGGAGGCATTTTTATCCATCTTAACCATAAAAAAGCAAATACCTCCATCACTATCTTATTCCTAAATGCGTCCCATGTGTTCATGCCGCCAGTTTTCTCGAAAACACATTATCCGCATGAAAAGGTGATTTTCCGTAAATCCCTTATACGCTATTCGCAAATGTCACCTCTACGCCCTTTTTTAAGCTACCTGGGGATGTTTAGCTGTCTAAAATATCCATTAACCGTTTTGTTCGCAGAGACGAGGCACTTTAAATTCAATGTGCATAATCCTCTTCCTCGGTGAACCATTTTCTAACAATTCGTTCTTGGAAGCATTGATTGTCGAATAATAAATAATGCAAGGAACGTTTTAAAAGGTTTAAATAATTTTCAGAAATGTAAAAGCGACTTAATTCTTTGAATAGGAAAGAAATAGTACTGAAAGAAATAATACCTGTATCTCTCTTGCAGGAAATTTGTTTTTGAAATTATATGTGCTTTAACAGTAAGCACTAAAGCAATGAAAATTTTCTATTATAAGCTGTATAAAATACTTAGACATTCCTAATTTCCCAAAGTCTGTCATAATCAGGAGAATCTTTCTTTGCCTTAAGTTATTATTTTCAAAATGCAGAAATGCAAGGAACGTGTTAAAAGATTTAAATAATTTTCAGAAATATAAAAGTGACTCAATTTTTTGAATAGGAAAGAAATAATACCTGTACCTCTCTTGCAGGAAATTTGTTTTTGAAATTATACGCGCTTTAACAGTAAGCACTAAAGCAATGAAAATTTGCTATTATAAGCTCTATAAAATACTTAGAGATTCCAAATTTCCCAAAGTCTGTCATAATCAGGAAAATCTTCCTTTGCCTTAAGTTATTATTTTTCAAAATGCAAGGAACGTGTTAAAATATTTAAATAATTTTCAGAAATGTAAAAGCGACTCAATTCTCTGAATAGGAAAGAAATAATACCTGTACCTCTCTTGCAGGAAATTTGTTTTTGAAATTATATGTGCTTTAACAGTAAGCACTAAAGCAATGAAAATTTTCTATTATAAGCTGTATAAAATACTTAGACATTCCTAATTTCCCAAAGTCTGTCATAATCAGGAGAATCTTTCTTTGCCTTAAGTTATTATTTTCAAAATGCAGAAATGCAAGGAACGTGTTAAAAGATTTAAATAATTTTCAGAAATGTGAAAGCGACTCAATTCGCTGAATAGAAAAGAAATAGTACTGAAAGAAATAATACCTGTACCTCTCTTGCAGAAAATTTGTTTTTGAAATTATATGTGCTTTAACAGTAAGCACTAAAGCAATGAAAATTTGCTATTATAAGCTGTATAAAATACTTAGAGATTACTAATTTCCCAAAGTCTGTCATAATCAGGAGAATCTTCCTTTGCCTTAAGTTATTATTTTCAAAATTCAGAAATTCAAGGAACGTTTTAAAAGGTTTAAATAATTTTCAGAAATGTAAAAGCGACTCAGTTCTCTCAATAGGAAAGTAATAGTACTGAAAGAAATAATACCTGTATCTCTCTAGCAGAAAATGTTTTTAGAAATTATATGTGCTTTAACAGTAAGTACTAACTCAATGTAAATTTGCTATCATAAGCTGTATAAATTACTTACAGATTCCTAATTTTCCAAAGTTTGTCCTAATCAGGAGACACTTTCTTTGACTTTAAGTTATTATTTTCAAAATGCATAAATTTTACAATAGAAAAAAACCTATAGGCATATTTTTTCCAAATATTGGAGTTTCCAAAAGTTCATTTTTGATCCAATAGTCTTGAATTCTATCTTTTTCAATATGACCCATCAGTAAAGTTATGCCAAGAAATTTTTCAGTTCAGTGGAAGTGAGTCTCACCCATTCGGGTGAATGTGTCCTTTTACCAGAATCATCTGGTCTTATTTCGAATACTTGTTCGGCATATCTGTTTGTTTCTATACATGAGTTCCAGGATTTCTATAGTAAATAAAATTTTAAAAAAGTCGTATGGAGTTTGACGTCCAAGATTGCTTTTATTCCAGTATTTCCAGTGAAAGGCGTAAGATTCTTCAATTCTTCAACTTCAGATTCTTCAACATCTTTCCATTCAAAAATCTTTTGATTAGTTGCTGATTCATCATTTACAATTTTAGCGCTGCTCTCATCAAAATATTCATTAGCTGTTACCATGATATCTTTATTGCAATCAGAATCACTATCAGCGTAATTTGCAGCGTCAAAATCATTCATTAATTTTTAAATCTCACTTTGAGAAAGACCCTTGAATCTTGGAGCCATGATCAGATTAAATAAAAAGATAAACGATGAAGGAAAGAAACTTTGACTCGCTTCCAAATGGATTTGGTTCACAAGAAAGAATGATTAGTTTTCAAACAACTGCTGGACATGAACTAAAAAGCGCCAGTAGTTCCACATGTCGTCAAACAAAATCACATTCTTCCTTCCCGGTACTAATGCACTCAGCAAAACTTCCATAGTAGGGAGGAACTGGCCAAATAACAAATGAGTAGTGACCCCATCTCTGCAAAAGGGGGGATATCTACGGTACAACTGTTGAACCCTAGCCGAGTTTTGGGTCTCTAAATATTTATTGTCCAACTGTTGTATCCGCCGGAATCTAAAAGTTAAATATCCTTTCAACGTGTTTTCTCCCTTTCAGTTGTAATTGAAATGTTCGATCTAAACTTCAATATGCTACACAAAACAGAAACTTTGTATTTATTTTACATTTTTATATATTTCATTTGTCTTTATTAGTCATTTATCTGTACAATGCCTCCGATGTGTTAACCATATTATCAGGGATGTACCATATACAAAACCGACATTACTCACTCCGAAAGGAAACACAAATGTCATCCATGCGTTACAAAATTTTATCGTGATAAGTGAAAGCTCTGAAACACTATGACAACTGGGGGATATTTTGCACTTTTAAATAAGACAATGAATATACGATTATGAAATTATATCTTGAATCCGAAATCTTTAACCCTCCGAGTGGAACACATCGAGAAAAACAGTTCCCAAAAATACGCTAAAGGTTTATTGTGTCAGTTGCCAAAGCGTTCTATGACTTTTTCCTTCACTCTTTGTCGACTAGAATGGAATACGGGAAACCGACCCTCGTTATTGTCCCATTACTTCGGGTTATAAATAGATATATAAATAGATATTATAGATTAATTGTTAATACACATAAAGATCGCCAAGTCTCGAAGATATCCTATAAGAAATAATGGATTCTAAAATTACAAATAAAAATATTCTTTGAGAGACTTGTTTATATTTTTTACAAAAGTCATCCAAGATATTTAAGTGGTGCAATTAGAGATACATCTGTTACCGCAAACGAAATACTTCGAAATAGAGATTTTACAAAGCCATGAAAAGCTATCAGCGTCAAGAAATGTCAAGAAATGTTAATGAAAGAGGGGTGCAGTTCATAAACAATCGACCTCATCCTCCTACGGGAAAACTCCATAGGGGAAAGCACTGGCAAAAATGTATATTATATCCATTTTCGGAGCGTTTTTGGAGGTCGAAAATTGTACGTTTTGAAGACATCATCGGTTTGGTGGAATTGTATGTGCAAACCGTTTAGTGGGTTAAACTTTAGAAATATTAGCAAAAGAACCTAGGTTGCTTAGTCAGAAAATGTAACGATATTGTAACCTGAAGTTTCAGTATTTTAAAAAGCCAAAAACGGAAACAAAAGCCAAATGTCGAAAGGGGCGATGTTTTTCAAAGCTCGGGATGGCCAGAGATCCTTCGTATTCATTAACAGCGTCTTGGACACTTAAAATAAGTTCGTTGATGCAAAACTCCCAAACTATGTCCGTCCAAGCTTGGATATCTGATCCCGCTTCTAAATTACGAGAGTCGATTCCTAGAGTTCCAACAAATCGAGGCAATAGCAACAACATTCCATGAAAATTCATATGATTTCTAAAGGAACAGGACATCATCCAACAAACCTTAGCAAGACATATTGATAGATTTTATTTCCTCCGAATATAATTTACGATGAATAGTATTAAGACTTAGGTGAATAATCATTACAAACAGCTACCTGGGGATGTTTAGCTCTCTAAAATATCCATTAACCGTTTTGTTCGCAGAGACTTTAAATTCATTGTGCATAATCCTCCTGCATAAATCAAATTCAGTGTGCATAAGCCAAGTTAACCTGTTTATTATAGTATATTTTTTTCTTGCTTAGAATACCTTTAGTTTATTTTAAAATATAAAATATTTGCTTTTCCTAAAACCTAGCTCTTATTTTTTTAACCATCGGCATTCTACAGTTGACACTGCTAAGTTTTAAATTGTAATTAAGAGTATGATAGAATAGTGCTGCTAAATACGTCATATTAGATAGTCCTTGGATATATTTATTGTGGACTGCAAATTTTTATTATACATGTTTGATTTAAACTTGTGAAATACCTTGCAAAACTATTTATCTAATTAAACGCATAGTTTGCCCATTTTTAAGGTTAGAATAAAGCAGTCTCCATGTACTTTATGGATGCAGAGTTCAATAACATTTTCCGTTCCCAGGGAAATTAAGGAAAACTGTGAATTGCTATTTATAAATATTAATGATTCTATTTCGTCAGATAAATTGCTGACTAATTAAATGGTGGTAAAATTGCATAAATTATTATTAAGGGCGACATAAATGTTCAGTAAATTAACAAGGAGAAATAAAAAGATGTTATTATCTGAGATGGTACAAATATCAAATATATCATATGTCAAGATTTTTTCATTCCGTAATATGTTCCGAAAGGCTCATATATAATACGATTTCCCCAGAGGAATTGTTTAAAGGCAAATACAATTTCTCTTTCCAATGAAGACAATTTTTTTAAAAATATCAGAATAATATAAAAGAGAGATATTATAGTTGGTTAAACATAACATTTATGGGAAAAAGATGGTTATTAAATAAAGTAGAATAAGAATAATATCATTTTTCATCTTTAATAAGGAAAGTCTCTTATTTATCCTGGTTACCGATGCGGAAATTTGTTCAACAATTATAAGAGGAACACGAGAAAAATATCAAATATCAGTAAAGAAATTTTCCTATTTTAATAAAATTGGTAAAAATGTTGATACACATAATGATTAGCTTACTGTTCCAATCTCTTCAAAGAAATTATGTTTTATAATTATCTCGTTTACTAACAATGGATTCCATATATGGTATCTTTATATTAAAGTAGTTAACGCTTCTTTAATTAAACTTATATCTTATATATTTATACATAAATAATTAAATATGATGTATGTGTATTTAGTATAAATTTAGAGGTTCTACCCTATTTTGTTAATTGATTACATTTAAATTTCTATTAATTATACAGCAGTTTCCATTTAGAATTCACATACCTTTTAATTAAATCTTCTCACTAAAAATTTAATCGTTAAAGTAAACCATAAGTTTTTAATTACTTAATAAGTTTACACCAAAAATTTGTGAAACAAGGAAGATTTATTACAATTGTAGTTAGAACAATTAATACATTAGAATTTTGAAAAAATTGTTAAATTACATTACAGTTCACTCGAAAATTTAGAATATTAACTTACAACTTAAACTACAATAATCTAAAAATTCATATATATTGCATATGCAAAAATGCATATAGAGTTAATTAATAATACAAAAATATTTACATAAAGGAAAATAGAAAATTCATAAAATAATAGAAAATATAAAAATAAAACGAAATTACAATTAACTAGTTAATAATATTAATCCAACCATTTAATTACCTGACTGATATTAAACCATTCTATAAATAATAGACGTATAAAAACAATGAAGAAATTTAGACATCTATTACCAGAGATGAGACACCAGAAACTTAAAAATCCTGTTTTATTTTGCATTGTCTGTGACATTATTCATCAATCAGCAAAAATCCTATTCAGTTCTTCAGAATTAGGAAATAATATTAGGAATTAAGAAATAAGCTTTGGTAATCACGATTTAGAATAATGAATAGAAATATCGTTTGTATATTTTTTCACCCAAGAAAAGCTGACAGAAAAATACGAAACGTGACATATAATATCAAAGATGCCCTATCAGCAATTTTGTTTTTCTGAAAAATGGAGGATTCGTTTTACAAAAAATATAAGATTTACGATTGTTATACATTTATAGATTCTCTTTTTAAACATAAAAACTTAAACCTAAGAAATCATCAGACAATATAATTTTCACTCATTTTATTTTTTATAACACAATTCCTCCGATCAGATTTAAATTAAGAGAACACTATGCATCGATTGTAATACTAAATTAAGCCTTCAGCTTTCGAAATTGTGTTTAAAAAAATTTGATCTTAAAATATATATAAAGCTTACATCAAGTTTAATTTTTCAACAAAGAGTTTGGATTTTAGAACACATTGATATATTCTTATATTGATATATACTTATTTATAAAAATGAAAATTGCATAAAACGTTATCTACAGTAACATTTTCAAAACCAATATTTTTAATAACTTTTAAAATTATTTAAAGCATTAAAAATAAAAATAAGCGAAAGTAACTCTCGTCGCATGACAGACGTATGACAGACATTGGAATCTTACTTAGAAAATAAATCAACCTTCAACGAATATATTCAGACAAGGTCTTTAAGGTAAATCATGAAATATTTTTTAAAATACGAATCATTTTAATAGAACCCGAGGATATAGGAAAACGTTTTTAACAAAATTTTCTGATATGAAATATGATGTTCTTTTTAGGACACCAATTCTGAAAGAGTTAAATTAATATTAAAAGTAGCCAAAATAATTAAAAGAATAAAAAAATATTAATAAGTGTAGTCAATACAAAGAAAAACCTTAGCAGTTAGAGCAGGAGTGAGGTTTGCTATTGCAAAATAAAATGCTTCTTTTAGGCCCTGAAATAGTTCTTAAATTGTAATTTTTCTTTACAAACAGTGGAAATTTAAAAGGAATTTATTTTTATCAGTCTGTGTTATGGTTACCAATATATGTTGCAAAAAGTTAAACACTTGATGTTTTAATAAATATTATGTGAAAAATTATTAATTATTTATGGTAGTCATTTCTCTTAAGAAAGTATCATGTCTTATTAATACTATTATTCTAAATGTCTTTTATTCATAACAAGAAGGGATTTCAAACATGAAGAATGAATATATATATATATATATATATATATATATATATATATATATATATATATATATATATATATATATATATATACATATATATATATATATATATATATATATATATATATATATATATATATATATATATATATATATATATATATATACATATATATGTATATATATATATATATATATATGTATATATATATATATATATATATATATATATATATATATATATATATATATGTATGTATATATATATATATATATATATATATATATATGTATATATATATATATATATATATATATATATATATATATATATATATATATATATATATATATATATATATATATATATATATATATATATATATAAAATGTATATATATATATATATATATATATATATATATATATATAAATGTAATCCAGTAATTATAAAACTACTGGGCAAGAAGAAAGCTAATCAGCTAACAGTAATAACGATGCAATCGGGCCATTGAAAGAGGCCGGCACAAGTTTAATTAAAACTTTTAGAGCTGCTAAAATGGACATCTTTACCAGTCAACGACAGACAAGAGAAAAGACACATAAATCATTCTGCTTGAACAGAGGTGCACCCAACAGCTGGACAAGAAGAAAGCTAATCAGCTAACAGTAATAACGATGCAATCGGGCCATTGAAAGTTTAATTAAAACTTTCAGAGCCATTTGCCTGAGACAGCTGGAAAACGTGTTGAATAGACAGAAAATTTGCATCTATAGAATAGAAAGTTTTGAGAATTGTATTGAAAAATTTTTAAATCGAGATTAAGACATTTAGAGGCTGGGAAAAACATTTTAAGGAATTAGAATGGGAGAGAGGATGTTTTTAAGGTAATATTAAAGTTAAATAATTTTGATATATTACATATATACTTGATTAGTTCAAAGGTTGGCATATGTAGACACAGGATTATTAAGACACAACATAGCTATATCTAAAAGTAGAAATATATGCAAATCGTATTCATCGTAACCTGCATGTATTGCGTTATTTATTTTTTACATAATAAAAAAATAATTTGCAAAGGTTCAATTTTAAAATTTATATATAGAATCAATTCTAATTATGGTTTTAAAAACAATGTCTACTATAAATGCCATGATTTTATATTATATGTGTTTTTATTTGTATTACAGCAAATATTATTCCACTCCCCAAAGTTCTAAAGTATTATATTCTCCTATGCTCTTTGCAAAACATGCAAATAGAGATATATATGTGTAAATTAATCAAAGTTCTGAAAATTATAAAAAGAAGCAATAATAATTAATCAATATTGAATGTACACAAAGTATTAATATTAAAAATGGTATTAGAAATGGCGCGAAAGTTTTATATAAAATATGGGTTCATATTTGCGTCTCAGATTTCTCATAAACATTTCAAATTAACTCCAAAAAATCTCGTATACGTCTGTATTCTGTGACTGATTCTGAATTTTTCCGTTGGCAACTTTTTAATCCCCAAATAAATATGAGGATAATAAACATTTTTTTGCTACTTTAAAAACAAAAAAAGCATTTATTTGTAACTATGACAAAAAATAATTGAGAAAAATTATATGCAGAATTTGAACATAAATTGTTTTTAATAACCAGACAGAAAAATTGGAGCAAACAAAGAAACATTTCGCCAAATTTGCAAAAAGATACAAAATTTGAAAACATTTTCATACACTCTGATAATTTACTTTAACCTAAAATAATTATTTCCTTATATCTTAAATTCGAACTATGACTAAATGAGTAGGGCGCTGCTCTATGGTGTCAGAGTTCTTGGATTCGATTTCTACAGCTGGCATGAGCGTTCGGAATAGTTGGCTTAGAGCTATAGTTCCTGGTGTTATTAACTATCATACTGCAAAAAAGTAAAAAGTTAAGCTGCAAACTGAACATCTTTACTTGCTACCAAACAAAGGAAAAGTACCGGGTGAATAAAATGAAGGAAAAGTAAGTGAAATAATACCGGGTGATCCAAAAATTCGTATAAATTTTTAAAATTCATAATAACCGCAAAAATAACCAAAATATAAAATGGTTTTCGGGGTTAGTATCGCTAGGGCATGTGATTTTTTTAAACAGAAAAAACAATAATTCAACAACACCCGACACATAACGCTTGTACGAGCGACTTGTGGAAATATGAGACTGTTATAAGAACAATAAATACACAACCAGTTCACCGCTGTAAACCATGAATGGGAACAAGGATGCTGAGTGCGAAGGATAAAGCTTTGTTGGTGAAGTTGTTTTACGTCAACCAGGAATCAGCTACCGCTGCCTTGCGTAAGTTCCGAATTCAGAAGAACGCCAGGAGTGGAAAAGGGCTTTTAACAGTGACAGGCATCATAAAGCTTGTTCAGCGGTTTGAGGGAACTGGAACGTCGGAAGATCGTGTAAGAACCAGACACCATGTTTAACACTAGATTGCCCGAGATTTCTTGTATACCTATATTGCCCAAAAACAATCAAAATGACTGCATTGTGAAAAAATAACAAATATGTAAAGAAATTTGTTTAAAATTAATTTTTAATATTATATAATAAAGGAGGGCGGAAGTAACTACAATTATTCATAAACCCATTTATATGTTATAGAAAAAGTCACCAAATTCTAAGAAATTGTGTCATTATATTTCATAATTGTTTTTTCTAATTGAAATTAAAAAACAGTCAAAATGACTGCCTTGGGCAATCTAGTGTTAAATGAGGCCCATTCGCCAAGTGTTGCAGCCGAAATTGAAGCATTAGAGTCCGAATCAACTGCAGGAACGAGTAGTGCTCCTAACGCTGCCAGACGGTTGGGCTTACCACCATCCTCGGTACTGCTGCATACTGCCGTTGCTGGATTTGTGACTCTCCTGCAATGTGTTATCCCCTGTGGTGGTGGTCAAGTGGAACACATACTGTTGTAATAAACGATCTGGAAGCATTCTATTTTTCTTTGATATGTGTATCAGCGCCCTCTATCGACTCTTTTTAAGTTTTTTTTATGTTTAAAAAAACCCATGCCCTAGAGATACTAACCCGGCAAACCGTTTATTATTTTTCCGGTCATTATGATTTTTTTTTAATTTATACGGACTTTTTGATCACCCGGTAGTTATTGGTCAATACTAGATTTATATAAAATATCAATACTATACATGATCTTAAAACATTATGTGTAGTTAAACCCACACTTTTATATAACACTACATACTATTCACATTATAACTGCAGCACAGATTTGTCCAAAACAAGTCAGAACAATTCAATTCTCTATCGCCCTAAAGAATTCTTTTCTCCTATCTTGTTTTCAAAATATGCAAAGAGAGATATGTGTAATCTGATCAAAGTTCCGAAAAGTACTCGCCGCAGAACTATTTCGAAAATATGATATATATATATATATATATATATATATATATATATATATATAGTATATATATATATATATATATATATATATATATATATATATATATATATATATATATATATATATATATATATATATATATATATATATATATATATTGCAGCCGAAGAAATCATTTATAGGTAAACACTATCAACTGCATTTTCGAGAATACGAAATTTCGAAACACATTCTACAATGTAACATGATACTTTTGCAATTCTTTTTATTAAAAATGTAAAAGTTGTATCGGTTTCATATATTTGTCTGAGTTTTGTAAAACAGATATATATCTCATCGTTAAAAAACATTATTTAATTTTTTATAGATTGTTTTGCCATTTGATGTCAAAAATATTCTTTATGATCGATTTTCAAGTTATATTACTGTAAATATTAAAATAAGTATTAATCTACTGATAAAAATTTTGTTTATGCTTTATAGTTTTTTAGTGTAATGTAAAATACTGCTAGACAGTGTTATTGATACTGCTTGCATTAAATTATCTATAACATTTTATGTAACTTCTTATAATCTATTTCTGTAATTGAGCTCCAAGAGATCTATTTTTTTTTGGGGGGGGTGAAATCAGTTATTTGCTATATACAGAGTGTATAGTAGTGCCCTATCGGGTCTCTTTTTACCTGTATGGTCTGTCTAAGTCATTACTTCCAATTTAAAATTATGTTTGAAATTATATGAGGTTTATTTTATTAAATTATTCATATAATTAATGCTATAATTAATTTTGAGTTTATTTTGAACTCTAAATTTTAAAAAGTTACTCAATTATCTATTATTATACTTAATAAAAATTGAAACGACCTAAGAATCAAAACACAAATATTTGTGATAACAATTGCATAAGTTATTTAAATTCAAAATTTTAAGATTTGTTTCAGCATTAGTTCAAATATTACTTACTGTATTCGAGATTGAAATAAGGTTGCAAAGCCCTTTTACTTCGAAAGTGGGAAAGTTATTTTATTATAATCCAAGAGGGTACCGAGAGTCAACTTGATGTTTGTTCAGTTAAATAAGTTCTCAATTTCAAATAGTGCTTAAATATTTTCAGTGTTATGCCTGATCCCCATTTAAAAATTATATTCGTAAAATAACATTATTAGTATTTAAAAAAATTGAAAGAAAATTCTTCAATATTTTAAAATATATATTTCACTCCTTTTTTATTATTTAGACCCACTTAACCGTGGACGATATTTCTTGTAACCCGAAAAAATTTATTCAAAGCAATTTTTAATTGATATATATTATCCAGAAATATCTATATATATATATATTTGTATATATATATCTATATATGCTTCAAGATATATATCATATATATGTATATATATATATATATATATATATATATATATATTTATGTATATAAATTTGTATATATATATATATATATATATTTATCTAAATATATATATATATATGTATATGTATATGTATATATTTATATATATATATATATATATATATGTATATATATATAGCATATATTACATATATATATATATATATATATATATGTATATATATATATTATTATATATGTATATATGTATATATATATATATGTATATATATATATATATATATCTATATTTATATATGTATATATATATATATATATTATATATATATACATATATATATATATATATATATATATATATATATATATATATATTATATATACACATATATATACATTATATATATGCATATATATATATATTATATATACACACATATATATATATCTATATATATATATATATTATAGATATATATTATATATATATATATATATATATATTTATATATATATATACATATATATGTATGTATATATATATATATGTATATATATATATTATATATTATATATTATATATATATATATATATATATATATATATATATATATATATATATATATATATATATATATATATATATATATATATATATATATATATATATATATATATATATATATATATATATATGTATATATATATATATATATATATATATATATATATATATATATATATATATATATATATATATACATATATATATATATGTATGTATATATATATATATATATATATATTTATTTATATATATATATATATATATATATATATATGTATGTATATTATATATATATATATATATATATATATATATATATATATATATATATATATATATATATATATATATATATATATATATATATATATATATATATATATATATTTATATATATATATATATATATATATATATTATATATATATATATATATATATATATATATATATATATATATATATATATATATATATATATATATATATATATATTATATATGTGTGTGTTCACAGAATTATTCATATTCACAATGAAAGTCCGCTACAAATGGTAGAAAAAACCGCTGTATGTGCAAACATTGGGTCACATAGACCGCTAGTTCGAGACGACGGATAAATTTCTGCTGAGCTTAAGTGGCACCAGACGGCTGCAGAGCTGCCGTCGACGGCAAATTAACCAATCGTTTTTTTTGTTTGTCTACTGGGCAAGCTCTAGTTTATATCATTGTACTATTATTGGAATGGCTTGACGGTAAATTTTCCGGTAGGAAAAATCCGCCGTGTGTGTAACCAGCCTAAATATAAATGACCCTCTGATACCTTAAAGTAAAACGTGTAGAACATTTTTATAAATGCTTCTTTTGAAACAATAAATAAATAATAATATATTTAGTATATTTTACTTTGAAGTTGTAAACACATTTCTCTAAA
>CM063506.1:84475343-84482843 GCA_032207245.1 Pardosa pseudoannulata
AGTGCTGAATGAGATACACCGTAGGGTATACCTCCTTTAGGTATTGTACTGATGTACTTTCCCACGATGGTCAGCACGGGCATACACAGCTGTGGACTAAATTTCTAAGAAGAAATTCAACAGAGCTGTTGAGTTGGAGTTTAAATGGGGACCCCTGCAGAGGATTTATAGCTATTGCAGAGGCACAAGTGTAACGGTCAAGCCCAGGCAGGGATATAGCTTTGAGATATGGGGGGCAGGGGTAAGCAATAATGTCAACTTTCACCAAAGGGACCATTTTAATGTGCCCACCTGCACAACCGAAGAAGGTACAGATGTCGGAAAATTTCACCAACAAGTGATTGGGAAAGAGAAAAAAAGGGGCGTTGAACCGAAGTGTAAAGATATGGAAGAAAAGTGGGAAAAGGAGTCAAGGTCGGAGGTGCAGAGGAGAACGGATGCATCCAGATCCCGTGAGAAGCCAGAGAGCCCGGGCCAGTAATCTATTCCAGACCACGCATGCTTTTGATAGGCAAGCCAGCATCGACGTCCAGCAAAATAACGGCCGCTACGCCAGTACTGACGTCCAGCAAACGACCTTTACGCCCGCATGCATGCACCGACGTTCATCCTGTTGTCAGTCCCAGCCTGCTCCCCTGAAATTACTGTTAAACAAAATTAATATTCATAATTATTATCTAGGTCTCATAATCTTTTGATAAGGAACACTATTTCAATAGTAATGATGAATAGCAAAACCAAATAATTGAAGGTCATGTTAAATACAAATCAAGTGATGCATTAATTTGTAAATATTGTAATTAATAAATGTTTTAGTTTAAATATTAGATATTTTCATTTAATACCATAGCGAATATTTTACTCTGTTTGTTCTTTGATAATGAACACAGGTGTTTGTGTTGTAAATATATTGCACGAGGTATATACTGGAGTCACGAGCCAGAGGTGCACTAGCGACCTGAGTCTTCAGTTATTCTGGTAGTCTCGAGCTTACCAGGTTTGACAAAATTAAAATCGGACCATGACGGAACTCTCGTGGGTCAGCAGCATCTTTATATCCGTTGTGGTTGCTCTGAGTGGGGCACTGGTCTTCAGTTTGTTCCTGCTGTATGTCTTCGGATGGGTCAGATTGAATTACGAGGTATAAAATCCATAAGAAAGGAGGGTTCAAAGTTTAACTCCATCAGATAATATAGGATGAATATTGGAGCAAATGATAATAGAGAATTTAAAGAAATATAAAGGTGTTTTCTGTAATTTTTTTTTTATTTTTCAGTAAAAATTAACAAAATAAATTACTTTTAAGGAAGTCACAACTGCTGTACACTATAAAATTTTCACTAATTTGAAATGTAGGTACAGAAATCCTGGTTATGCGTCTAAGAGTTCTATTGCGAAGGTTATACCAATAATGCAGTTTTGTTTTCACAATTCATTCATACTCATTACATTCAAGAAATTTGTAATATTATTTGTGTTTTCTAGACAATAAAAACGCATATATTTTTTTTTACCATAACAACCAAACAGAAATACTGATATTAATAGGAATAATAGTTTCATATACGATTGCATCTTTGAATAATTTATAATAAAATGTTGAAGATGTATTTCAATTAGAAATACAGATAATAAAAGGTTTTTAAAAATTTTTCATCTTTATATGAATACAGCTTACACCTTTATCTTTAAAAAGTGTTGCTATATAATGTTATTAGGCTTAAAAAACTATTTTTCTATCTCTTCGAGATAGGTTACTTAGTTCAAATTATAACTTAACCATTAGTAATGATGGATAGCTTAACCCCTTTTATAAAGGATTTTTTCCTCAATCTAAATCTATTCATCATCTAAAAAACTATTAATGTTAACTGGGGAAAATAAATGGCCGTTCTATCTGGCATTGGAGAATACAAAATATTTTTGTCATTAAGTTGTTTTTTATTGAAGAATTGGGGGTTTTACATGTAATAATCTGTTCTCTGATCTCAACTTTTTTCCGCACCTGATACAGTTTTTTAATAAAATAATACTTTCTGATACTATATTTGTCAGTATTATATGACATTTAAAGCAATGTGGCAAGTACGGTGAGTGAAGAAAGTAAATATTTAAAAAATACTCCGTTTATGAACCATGAATTAAAATAAAATAAGAAAACGATAACATTATAAATTTTCTCCACGAGCAATAAATTATTACGACTACACCCACACAAGGGATCCAAATAACCGTCGGAGTCAGCCCACAGAATCTACAATTACTGTTTATATACTGCTGGGTTGACCAGATATATGAGTAAATTTGAATAAAGTTGGAAACAATACATGCAAAAAAAATACACAAATAAATTAAATAAAGAAAAGATCATTATAAATGCTAACTAGTACAATGAAAATCTGTTTACCATTTCAAAACGTCGAAAATTGGATATAAACTAACAGCATCCTTCTGCTGCAAAGTAAAATTAGCCAAGTAATTGGAAAAATCAAATCTATTAGACTGGTCTGTACCCCTAGGCATAGAAAAATTCATCCAAATGACAAGGCTGATGAGTTATGCAAACAAGGCCCTTATAGTACTTAACATCTTAATGTGGTTAGCCCAGAAGACTCTACCAGTAGGATTAAAAATTATATGTGCACAGCGAGTGAGCATGAGTGGGACAGAAGCATCTACCGCCAGAGATATGGAGCGATTGATCTCCTTAATCAAATGCATCGTAAATGGACTTTCCACCGCCAGATTGATGTCTTGGTGGCGTACTAAAACAGTTCAATGCAAATACATATGGCACAAGTTGAATATGGCTTGTTCCCCCTTGTGCGATCATTGCACGGAAAACGACAATCCAGATCATATCTTACTTTACTGTGTCAAGTTTCAGGAGCAGCGTCTCTTATTTACCTCATTCAACATATGTGGTAATCCTTCGTATGACTGTGTGATCAATTCAGCCACAAGATCGTGGCGTATGCTGGTTGCCCTGGTGTGTTTTACGTTTGCTCCCTTGGGTGGGGCTAGTTTGTTTTGTGTTTCGCTTTTGTCCCCGTTTGGTTTGTTTTCCTGACGGGTCTTTCCTTCTTTCGTCTTATCTTCGTTGAATGTTTCCCGTGTGGGGTTTGTCGCCTTTTGGTTTTAATATCACATATCTGCGTTTGTTCTTTCAAGCTAGAGTATAGCGTTTTTCGTTTTGTGCTTCTTCCTCTCTGGTTATGTCTGTAGAGATAAAGCCGGCCAAGTGGCTGTAGCATATATCTCACAAATAGCTCTAATAATAATAATAATAATAATATAAACTAACAAACCAATACTTCACCTCTAGTGTCCAGGTAATCCTGACAATATTCATAAAATATATTGCTTTCGGGTATTTATTATAAGTATGTACATTAATAGAATTATTAGAAATATCTAAAATACTAGCTATGCAGCATTTTACTGCTATTCTACAACATTATAAAGAGTTTTGGTTGTTCTTGCTTTCAATCATCACTGAGTTTTTAAAGTTTGATGCTTTATTATGATCTAAAGGTAAAGATTAAAGTTTTTTATCAGTTTAATGTAATTCATACTTTCTGCTTTCCTATTCAGCAATGTTAGAAAAAGCAGTAGACAATAAATAAATAAATATTAGATTAACATAAATAAGGATATTAGCCATGCAACAAGAGGTATTTTACACCATTAGCAAGTTTGTAAATAATTCCATTAATCCATTGATATGCGAGCCATTACTCTCAAATTCATATTGATACTTATTCTAAATCCAATTTATTATGCACTGCAGAGAGTAAAACAATCATGAAATTTAAGCAACTCTGAACATATAGTTTATTCTAGCTAGTGATCAGTTACCATTTTAACCATTGTAGGATGTCATTTATAAAAATAACAGTTCATAATACGATATTTATTGGTATCGCATATACATGTCAGTTCTATAAAGGGGGTGTTTGGGAAAAATTAACTGAGTTATGAACAATTTAAAAGGGAACTCTTTCGTAAATTCAAAATAAATGAAAAAAAACCCACGCTCGTGTAAGCTTGTAGGATAATCCGGTCAAGCGGAGGCATATTGGAAGAATTTGAGGAGTATGAAAAGAGATAAGCACAATTGGAGAGAAGTAATAGAGCTGTCAGCAGCCTTCTCGCTTAGCTCCGCCACGAATAAATGAAAATAGCGCAAGAGACGTCTTAAAAAGAAAACTATACTTTGAAATAAAGAGAGGATTAACCAAGAAACACTGCTTCTGCCATTCGCCTACCACTAGATACGACATACATATAGTAATATAAAGGGAAGCATTTTTATAGATAAAGTTTTAGGTTATCATTTCAGTTGATAAAAAAATAAATTTATGTATGAGATTCGAAAAATCAAAATGGTGTATCCAAAGGACAATATTAAAAATTACAGCAGATAGCGGAAAATTTCGTACATTGTTCATGGAAATGTCATCTATCTTCATTGAAGAGAAAAACTAATTCTAAGAAAATATAAAAATTCTATAATTGTTTTAGCTCTCTCTGTAAAGAGTCACTGGGTATTAATGTGTTAACATAGTATATGAGTTAATATTTTCTCAAACTAAAAAGCTTACCTCAAGTAAAAAGCATTTTCTAAAAGATTATCTGAAAGCGTTATGATATCTTAACTTACATTCCCATAGAAATAAAATTGTAAGATTAAAGTAACAGACATTTTCACAAAGAGAAATGCATTTTAATATCTAAGGGAGATCTACACTAAGATATTCCCATATGAGAGCTTTACACTCTCTTGTTCTTAAAACCACTTTACTTTAAACAAATACGTAAATATGCACCCTTCTTCAAAAAATCCTTGAAAATATTTTTCACGAGATACGTTTAAACTTTTCACAAGTTCTGTTCTAAATTCTTTTAATGAACAATGCGATTTCTTTTATACCTAATCATTAAGAATTTTAAACCTCAAATGAAAGGCTAAAACATTAATTTTTAGCATTAAATAAAAAATAGAATTAAAGGATTAATTCCAGAGTAGTGAAACACCCTACGAATTCCTGTAAAAAGTACTCATTTCTTATTATTCTGTATGTGTTATGCAGTTAAGCTATTTGAGAACAGAAAAAACATTCCAAAAATGAAATTACTATACATTTTTTTTTCATGAGGCCAATCAGAAAAATTTAGATCGGTAAGTTATATACATATAGTTCTTTAATCAAATGTATGTAAAGTGCATATGTAATATGTAAGATACAGGGGGCTTAAAAAAGGACAGATTTTGACCAAACATTTAAAAAAGATTTAGACCTTTTTTGAATAACATAATTATTTTACTGCATCGAACTTATTTTTTGTCTTTTTAAACTTTTAAAAATAATATTTTTCAGATTTACGATTTAGAAATTTTCAGGTGCATTACTTTTACGTATTTTTTATTCAAATTTTAGAGCTCTTCTATATGCGTGTTTCTTTTTAAAATGAGTAGTTTTCTTAAAAATGCGAAGTATTTTCTCGAATTTAAGAAGATTTATTACAGTAAGTCGACGTTCATAAAATCGGAGTTCATAAAATATTGTATAACTTGAAACCATTGTGTTGTACAAATAGTATTTAGCATAAGTGAAAATTTGATACTCAATTTTATTTCTGTAAATCTTTTAACCCTTTTTATCCTGACGGTATTTATAAGTACCGCTTCAATCAAACACCTATATATTCCTAATAAAGCCGTTTTTCCTGACGGTACTCACGAGGACATGAACGATACAGTTCCTACATCAGAAAAGAAATGACAGCACCAATCAGGAATCCTTTTTATTCGCATACTAGGGATTTTGTAATTGGCGTGGTGTGCTTCATTCGAAGGTCATTTTGTGGTAGAGTTCATACACGTGTTGTTCAATTAAATAAATTTAGTGGTTTATTACCAGATATTTGGTGCTATTACTTTTTAGAGACTTTTATACGTTGTAGGTAAGCATTTCATTTGTTTTATTCATTATTTAATGCTTTTTTTTCTATCATAGAGTCAAAAATATATGTTGGTACTAGAAAGGACCAGCTGCAAATTTAACTACTAAAATACAGTAAAAATGAATTTTCTTTTTTCTATCATTATTTTTCATTAAAACTTGTCTAATGATGCAAAAATGCAGTATGAAAGTTGATCATAAATTAATTCAGGATATAAAGGGTTAAAATAAACAAGTCATAATAAAAACAATAGGTTAATATGTTGTGCAATAGGAAAATTTTATAGGGATGTTGTTGGATAACTGAATCTTACTTAAATAACCTTGCAGTTTCATCGAAATATTTTTTCTAACAGATTTTTGTGTCTTATCTATTTCATGTAATACCATTGTATATTCTCATTAAAATATCGATTACTATCGTAACCATATTGGTGATATTGCATAAGAACCGCAGATTGCAAGATGTACCATACGTCTTCGAAGATAACGCACCTAGCTGTCTTCAGCAAATGATAGAACAATTCTAGATAACAATAATAATAGTAAATAAATGACTTTAAAAATTAATTTAAAGTATGAATCAAGAAGATGTCACGATATTTCCTGTTTTCTTATATTCTTCTAATTGTCAGAGCCCCATCCATATCTTTCAATCGTTTAGGTTTGGCCATCCATTTCGGGGTCGTCGAAGATGTTGTTGTTGACTTATACCATTTGGTGAAACCAAGCACGATTGAGCCGGAGGCTACTCGTATTAAGGTAAAAGGGTGCGCCTTTCGTCTATAACGAGCACCACAAGACTACTCAAAACGTATATAAAGACTTTCTAGAATCATTCCTTCATGAAAACGTTTTTTTTTCGGATTTAGGAAAGCTAAATGGCAAAATTATGAACAATTTACCAAAATTTTCAATTGTTTCTTACTGCATATAATTTTGCAGTTTTGACAACGTTTTTCAGGGGAGTTTCCAGTCTCACGCATGAATTTACTTTTCCATAAGGAACAATTACTGAGACCGTGTTGTTGTTGTATGCGATGCCACTTGGACAAACCAAGAACTATTGAGACTTAGCTACTCGTCGTAAGACAAAGGGGTGCGCCTTTCGTTTATAACGAGGACTACAAGGGTGAAAGAGCGACATATTCTCAAGTGGGTCATCCTAATAGTGAAGTAGGAACCAAACAGAAGACACTATACTTGGCCTGCCACCCCCAGAGGTATTGATTGAGAAATTGGAGATATTGTGATCACTATCATATTTTATGTGCCCTACTCACCTTTAACCAACAAGCGGACCTCAGTCCGTCGCGGGTTCCAAACCTGCAACCTCTCAGGTCCGAGATCGTTGCATTTACCGACTTAGCAACTGCGGCTCGTCGAAGTTTTACTAATAATTAACTTTCATACGGTGAAATCCAGCATTTGCTTGCTTCATTTCATTTGCTTGAGTTACTACATTCCCAATTGTCTGGTAAAATGTGGTATTTTTATAAAAGGGTCACTGCATCCTTTTCACTATTCTTTAAAT
>CM063506.1:84487843-84505343 GCA_032207245.1 Pardosa pseudoannulata
TCTTCCGAATGTGAATTTTAGAAGCAAATTAATTGTATTATAAACTTAAAGGTGAAATACACCATACAATTTGGATAAACACATAAAATAAGCTTTTAATGGTTGATTAATTATTTATGTAACAACATGTAAAAATCAACTTAAAATTAATCATTATGTAAAATATTAATCTTTATACGAATATTTGATAAACTTAATAGAGTTTGTAATGTAATTCTGCATAAAACAGGCTATTAAAAACAATCCCACATGTATCTGAGGACTATGGAATCTTGAGAACAACACTATTGTAAATCTCTCTAAAAATGACACAATTACTTAGAGGAATATTAACGATATTGAAATCTAATTATCCTTTTATTCACATACTGTGAGTTTAGTGTAACTAATGAATTTATGTATATACAGCCCATTTTCAAAGATCCAAGTCATTTAAATTTAACTTTGTGTAATTTTTCAAAAAGCAAATCATGTAAATTTCTGAGAAAAATAAAATAGAATGCAATATAACTTAATAAGTTAAATGCTTATGGAATTTATTTAGACTAACCTGGTAAGGACGAATTACTATCAAGATAAGCTCGAGACTACCAGGAAGGATATAGATCATTCGAGTATCTAGGGTGCGTGAAACCCGTGCACACTATTATGCGAGAGCTGTTCAGTTAGTTATAAGTGTTTTACGATAAGAAATGACAAAGCGGCGTGAAATGTCTTTTTTGTAGGATGTACCTGCTGTAAAATAAATAAATTTAATACCCGTGGTCTAGGTTGCATTGACTATATCATTTGATTCCTCTTATAATATTTTCTGGGTGCAATTGTAGAATTAATATTTGTTTGGTAGTAAAGGTATCTATTTTGAACCAAAATCGTTAAAACATGCTTTCTCCTGAATCATTTGTAGTTATTAGCATTAATATACTGAGAAATCGAGTAAAACCTTAGGGAAATAAGAAGAAACATACTATGCGCATAGATTACGAAGAAGGTTTGAATTGGGGGGGGGGGGGTGGGGGGGAGGGGTGGGGGGGGTTGGGGGGGGGGGGGGGGGGGGGGGTTTTTCACCCTTTGGGGGTGGGGGTTTCCCCACACAGGGGGGGGGGGGGGGGGGGGGGAGGGTGTGGGGGAAATTATATATCTCAGAGAGCCATAGTCAGAACCGTGTGCCACATGCGGTTTTCGCAAGCGAGTAGCAATTAAAATAAATGCAATAAATTAAATGCAATTAAAATACATGTACGAAGTTGCTGTATACAAATATTATGTTTTTCCAGAGCAATTATTTATTTCATTTCTTGCTAGCTAAGAAATCTAAAGTTATTCCAAATCATAATTTATACTTTAATAATTCTATAATCAATTACCTAAAGGGGTCTAAAAGTTAGTTTTGCTGGGATGTTGGGCAAATTTTTTGTAACTTAGCAGTTAACCTCGTAATGGCATTTTTGTTGAATGAAAGTGAATGTTGTTTCATATCGTAAAGGTTATTTTTTGTTTTGGTAAAGAATGGTGGGATTCAAACGAAACATTCAGTTTCACACCAATTTCAAATCCTGTTATTCAGATTCCGAAGAGGGATTCAAACGTCTGATATGAGTACTAAGCTTAAGTTTTGTGCCGTCATTTACATAAATTGAAATACGGCCTTTTATATTACGAAAACCTAGCTTACGCTTTTTTATTGGCAGCATGCCGGGCTACCCCTGTTGTATGTTTTAAAATATATATTTATATAAGTTCATTTAGTTCATTTGTAACTCTCCATCACAAAATTAAAAGAAATAGTCAATACATAAACATTTTCGTTAACGGAAGTTAATTTATAAGTGTAATAATATTAGATCAACCCTAAGTGTAGTTGTTTATTAGATACAATGAATATTTCAACGAAAGTTGCAAGAATAATTACTAGACTTAAATTCTAAATCAAAATAAAAAAACCGATGGTATTTTGACTTAAATTTACATTGAATGAAAAGATTTCTAATGTAAATAAATATTTATAGCAAATGTCTGTTTCACGGATAGACACGTGCTACTTCTTTAGTACAGACAGAAATATGGATGGATAGCGTAGAGCATCAAGATATTGTAAGTTATGATGTCATCTGAAAAAAAACCCATGAACGTCATCCTTTTGGAATTCCTCCCAAAGACTACTAACTTGTTACTATACTGAATGTCATAGGATAGTTTGAAGTCAGGAAAATAAATCAATGATCTTTTACAAAACTAATAACTTTGTTAATTGCTTACAGAATATGTATGTGCCTAAAATACCACTCCCCGTACTCATAATTTGAACAACTGGTCAAACAAGCTAGCAAAGAAAACAGAAAAAAGGACAGAGTGTTAGAGCTGGGATTGCCAAACTTTGCAAAACTCAGAATTGAAAAGAAATTTATGTAGCTGAACATTCTTCCCTCTCTTAGTTTTACTCCGACCGCTAAACCTTATTTGATACTGCACTGAAAAAGATATCTCGTAAATAGTTTTGAAATAACTACTTTCGTATTTTCACTTTTCTAATTTAATTCTATTAGTTATTCTTTTATTTTTAGTATATATTTTATATCAAATTATATTATTATATGTTATTCTCTAAATCTATTAATAAATGCATAGTGTGCAAAAAATTCCCATTCATCTTGCCTGTGACTTAGTATAAGGGCGTAACTACCTTATCAAACGTGTATATAAATGTTATCTTTTAGCAGAAGTTTCAGCCATGAATTCAATATTATTATACGAAATGGAAAGAATATATTCATAAATATGTAATAACTGAATTGAAACATATATTAGTACACTTTTATTTGAATTGCTATTCTTTCTCCCTGTTGTCCTCTTTAGAGAAATATATGTATATATGAATACGCTAAGGGTATTTATTGTTAGTTCAATCTTTAAATTGCTTAAGAAACAAAAGTCGTTGTCGTCTCAGATCCAATCTCCTTTTTAGAATTGAACCATATTCCCAAGGCATATTTTTTCAGCATGAATGGAAATGAATTCATATGTGATGTTACTGTTTGTTAAAATAAAAATTATTCTTACCCAACAAACAGCACTGAAACTATTCTATCACATAAACCCCCCGGTGCTGCGTATTATCATATTGGATTATAAATCTTCGATTCAAGACTGAGCAATTTTTAAATATTTTGTAACAAATATTTGGAGTGCAATTCTGTTATAGTAAATATTTATGAAAGTGCTTGGAAAACAAAAATGTTACAATGGATTGAATTCAATATAAGTCCGAGAATATGAAATATAAATTTCGCAAGAGGGTATTATGATACTTGATATCTTATCTCATACGATAATATGTTATTCAATATTAGGCTCATTTTATGCTAAAGGGTCTGATACTTTGTAACAGCAGCAAAACAACCTGATTCTTCATACTTAAAATATTCATTCAAAAAAATGAAATGCTTATTAAATAGTAAATTATCTTTCTACTATTTAGTATATGTTTTAGCAAAAGTAATCGTCCAAAATTTTCTAGCTCGGGACATTGATTAATTGTCGCATTTTAAACCTCCTTCAGAAAACACAAATTTAAACTATGTCTGTGTGTGTGTTGACTGTATTTGAAAATGACAATGGGAAAACGTTTTGACTTAGAGAAACTAAATTTTGAATAAGCAGATTATAGCAAATTTAAAGTTTTTTTTATCAACTTTCGGGTTACTTTCAGCAACCAACCATAAATTGCTATTTACTGTTACTCTCTATATTATTAATTATCTCAGTATTGAAAATTTCATTTTACCTGCTACTTCCTTTTAACCCTCTAAGCGGTTCGCACGTACAATTCCACGAAAACGATGATGTGTTCAAAGCGGTTATCACGTACAATTTTCGACCTCCAAAAAACGTTCCGAAAATGGATGTAATGTACAATTTCTGCCAGTGTTTTCTTGTATGGAGTTTTGAGGTAGGAGGGTCAGGTGGATTGTTTAGGAACTGCACATCTACTCCCTGAGGCACAAAGACGCTGATAGCTTTTCGTGGCTTTGTAAATCTCTATTTCGAAGTATTTCATATGCGGTAACTGATGTATCTCTAATTATACCACTTAAATAGCTTGGATGACTTTCGTAAAAAAGATATAAATCATTATCTTAAAAAATATTTTTATTTGTACTTTTAGAACCCATTATTTCTTATGGAATGAACTTCGAGACTGGACGAGCTTTATGTGTATTAAAAATTAACAATCTATAATGTCTATTTATATATTTATTTATAACCGGAAATAAAGGGACAGTAATGAGGGTGGGTTTCCCGTTTTCCAATCTAGTCGACAAAGGGTGAAGTAAAAAATCATAGAACACTTTGGTCACTGACACAATGTAACTTTAGCGTATTTTTGGAGACTTTTTTTTCCTCGGTGTGTTACACTCGGAGGGATAATAATTGGTTACTTCATGTTACAATATGGTAACTGATCATTTAAGTTCAGAAAATAACGTATAAACGTAACTAAAAATCTCACATTATTTATGTAACAATGCGCTTATATCTTGTAAAAGTAAGAATAGGAGTGGACAAAGAACCGACAAAGAAAGGAAAGATGATTTGTGTGACCATGTCTGCCAGGCACCAAGGGTTCTTCGGTAACCCAAGCACGATGGTCAAAAGAAGAGGCATGATCTCTCCAAAACCGAAGTTTCCTAGTGGACAAATAAGAAGCGGGAGTCACTCCTGCCTCAACTCTAGACATGAATAGGTAGTTTTCCTTTGAGAGATATACTCCGACTTTTCCGGAGTGGTTTGATTCTTTTCTCTGTATCGGATGAAAATAAAACCCGCTAGAAGCTTTCACTAATGTATTTTGTAAATAAATCAACATTTTGTTTATACTTAGACATCAACGGGCGTCCCGTTCTTGTATCATCATCAAGGCGGCTTCATTTCTCTGATACCCTGCTACGTCATACCCAAAATGACTAGGTAATGTCAAGACCACAGAATTTGGACAACGCAACCACTCGGCAACCGGTACATTTCATAATTTTTCATTTTATTTTAGTCCACCTTAACTCAGATTTAAATTATTCAATATAAATCTGACAGAAAATACTCGGGCATTAATAGGTTATTAGAATAAGTTATAATACATTGAAAATGAGGTTTATTTGTCAATTTTTGCTGAAATTATAAAGTTCCAGATGCTTTAAGAAAACTTATTTGACCAAGTATTAAAAGGGGAAAAATGTAAGTTCTTATTTTTCTTGTCTAAATATCTCTCTAAAGTACTAAACAGAAAAGAACAGTCACTAACATCAATTTTGCAATTATTGCATGGAAATCCTAAGTATCTGTATTATCAACCATACATAAAATATATCAGCAGTAACTTTCGCATATCGATATTACAAACAAATCATTTATCAGAAAAGTAAGAACTTTTCCTTCAACACTACATAAAAACTATTGAACAATCGTTCTATAAATATCATTCTTTTCTATGTGATGACCATATCCTTATTACGTTTATGATCAAGCTTATATTACACAGAGAGAAATGGTATCTATGAATAAGAGGGTGCCAACTTAATTTAGTTTGTTAGACTAGAGAAACATTAATTTAAAAATTAGAGTATTTCAATAAAAGAATAATCTTTGTTGAAGAATTAAAATAATTTCAGCTGCTCTATAACAAAATCTTTGGTTTGCATTTGCATGAACTTTTACACATAAGTATTAAAGTTTATTATAACAGAAATAATAAATATAAAAACACATAATAACATTGTTCCTCTAATCATATTATAGGCAAAAAATGAATAATATATATGAAAAATATTTTTGTATTTATATCACTAAAACATCATTTACTAGAACTATAAAATGCTAGATATAGATGACTGAACAATCATTGTATTTACTGTCTGGTGACCATATTTGTAATGTTTTTATGACTAAGCGTAGAGTATTCAGAAGAAAATGTGATCTTTGTATAACTGATAAATATATGAACTTTAGTTAATTAAGCTATGAAAACATAAATTTTGAGATAAGAGTATTTTAATAGTAGAATGAACTTTGGGTTAAGATTAGCTGTGAGGGCTTAGAATAGATTTGACTGATATACCTAAACCAATAACGCCTTTCTCTTGCATTTACATGTACCTTTAAAACTTAAGTGTTTCCATTTAGGATAATATAAATAAGAAATCATTATTATTGATCATATAGCGGTCAACCATCAATATAATTTATGAACAGTAACAATGTGGTACACTAACACACCATAAACTAGAAATGTTCAATGGTGGTCACTAACACACCATTAACTAGAAAAATAATGTATTTTTCCATTAACACTAGGTACAGACGACGAAATGATCATTCCATTGACTATCTGATGACCATATTCGTAATGTTTCTATGATTAAACGCAAACTATTCAGAGGGAAATTATATCCATGGATAATCGACGAATTCATCAACTGTAGTTCAAGAATATTCTCTAATAAAGGTTTGTATAACTTTATCTGATATTTATTTAAACATTTAAAGTTTAAATATTAACAAATATTATAATAGAAAGAACACATTTAAAAGGGGTACTATAACACTTCTACTGTAATTAGATTTTGGTTTAATGGAGTTAAAGGAGAGTAACATTATAGTATTTAAAAAAACTAAAACACCAATAACTAGAAAAATATTTTCCCATTAATATTAGATACAGACGACGAAATGATCATTCCACTGACCATCTGATGGCCATATTTGTAATGCTTCTATGATTAAACGCAAACTATTAAGAGGGAAATTATATCTATGCATAATTGACGAATGTATTAACTGTAGTTCATTTAACTCCCAGAATATTGACTTTATGAGTATTTCAATAATTTGCAAGAATATTCTCTAATGAAATCTGTATAAGTTTATCTGATATTTATTTAAATATTTAAAGCTTCAATATTAATGTTATTGTAATAGAAATAACAAATTTAAAAGGGGTACTATAACACTGCTACTTTAATCATAGATTTTGGACAAGCATAGATAAACTTAACGCAGAGTAACTTTATAGTATTTATACCAATAAAACACCATTAACTAGAAAATACTTTCCCATTAACACTAGTTACAGATGACGAAATGATCATTTCATTGACTATCTGATGACCGTATTTGTAATGCTTCTATGAGTAAATACAAACTATTATGAGGGAAATTATATCCATGGATAATCGACGAATTTATCAACTGTAGTTCATTTAACTTCGTGAATATTGATTTTATGAGTATTTTAATAGTCTGCAAGAATAATCTCTCATGAAGTATATGCTATTTATTTAAATATTTAAAGTTTTAATATTAACATTATTATAATAGAAAGAACAAATTTAAATGTTGTACTATAACAAGTCTACTGTAATTAGATTTTGGTTTAGTGGAGATAAACTTAAAGGAGAGTAACTTTATATTAATTAAAAAACTAAAACACCAATAACTAGAAAAATATTTTCCCATTAACATTAGGTACAGACGACGAAATGATCACTCCACTGACTATCTGATGACCATATTTGTAATGCTTTTATGATTAAACGCAAACTATTCAGAGGGAAATTATACCTATACATAATTGACGAATGTATCAACTGTAGTTCATTTAACTCCGAGAATACTGATTTCATGAGCATTTCAATAGTCTGCAAGAATATTCTCTAATGAAATTTGTATAATTTTATCTGATATTTATTTAAACATTTAAAGCTTCAATATACTTGTTATTGTAATAGAAATAACAAATTTAAAATGGGAGAGATAACACTGCGACTGTAATCAGATTATGGTAAAGCGTTTGTAATCTTAAAAGAAAATAACTTTATAGTATTTATACCACTAACACACTATTAACTAGAAAAATACTTTCCCATTAACACTAGGTACAGACGACGAAATGATAATTCCACTGATTATCTGATGACCCTATTTGTAACGCTTCTATAATTAAATACAAACTATTAAGAGGGAAATTATACCTATGCATAATTGACGAATGTATCAACTGTAGTTCATTTAACACCGAGAATATTGATTTTATGAGTATTTCAATAGTTTGCAAGAATATTCTCTAATAAAGGTTTGAATAAGTTTATCTGATATTTATTGAAACATTTAAAGCTTAAATATTAACATTATTATAATAGAAAGAACAAATTTAAAAGGGGTACTATAACACTTCTACTACAATTAGATTTTGGTTTAGTGGAGATAAACTTAAAGGAGAATAATTTTATAGTATTTAAAAAACTAAAACACCAATAGCTAGGAAAAAAAAATTCATTAACATTAGGTACAGACGATGAAATTATCATATCACTGACAATCTGATGACCATATTTGTAATGCTTCTATGATTAAATGCAAACTATTAAGAGGGAAATTATATCTATGCATAATTGACGAATGTATCAACTGTAGTTCATTTAACTCCGAGAATATTGATTTTATGAATATTTCAATAGTCTGCAAGAATAATTTCTAATAAAGGTTTGTATAAATTTATCTGATATTTATTTAAACATTTAAAGTTTCAATATTAATGTTACTGTAATAGAAATAACAAATTTAAAAGGAGTAAGATAACACTGCGACTGTAATCAGATTATGGTCAAGCTTGGGTAATCTTTAAAGTAAATAAATTTACAGTATTTATACCACTAACACACCATTAACTAGAAAAATACTTTCCCATTAACACTAGGTACAGACGACGAAATGATAATTCCATTGACTATCTGATCACCATATTCATAAAGCTTCTATGATTAAACGCCAACTATTCAGATTGAAATTATATCATGCATAAATGACGAATTTATCAACTATAGTTCATTTAACTACGAGAATATTGATTTTATGAGTATTTCAATAATCTTCAAGAATAATCTCTAATGAAGTTCTGTGTAAGTTTATCTCATATTTATTTAAATATTTAAAGTTCCAATATTAACAAATATTATAATAGAAAGAACAAATTTAAAAGGGGTACTATAACACTTCTACTGTAATTAGATTTTGGTTTAGTGGGGATAAATGTAAAGGAGAGTAACTTTATAGAATTTAAAAACTAAAACACCAATAACTAGAAAAATATATTCCCATTAACATTAGGAACAGACGACGAAATTGTCATTCCACTGACTATCTGATAACCATATTTGTAATGCTTCTATGATTAAACGCAAACTATTAAGAGGGAAATTATATCCATGGATAATCGACGAATTTATCAACTGTAGTTCATTTAACTCCGAGAATATTGATTTTATGAGTATTTCAATAGTTTGCAAGAATATTCTCTAATAAAGTTTGTATAAGTTTATCTGACATTTATTGAAACATTTAAAGTTTCAGTATTAATGTTATTGTAATAGAAATAACAAATTTAAATGTTGAGAGATAACACTGCGACTGTAATGAGATTATGGTCAAGCGTGGGTGTTCTTAAAAGAAAATAACTTTATAGCATTTATACCACTAACACACCATTAACTAAAAAAATACTTTCCCATTAACACTAGGTACAGACGACGAAATGATCATTCCACTGACTATCTGATAACCATATTTGTAATGCTTCTATGATTAAACGCAAACTATTAAGAGGGAAATTATATCTGCTCATAATTTACGAATGTATAAACTGTAGTTCATGTAACTCCGAGAATATTGATTTTATGAGCATTTCAATAGTTTGCAAGAATATTCTCTAATAAAGTTTGTATAAGTTTATCTGACATTTATTGAAACATTTAAAGTTTCAGTATTAATGTTATTGTAATAGAAATAACAAATTTAAAAGGAGTAAGATAACACTGCGACTGTAATCAGATTATGGTCAAGCGTGGGTAATCTTAAAAGAAAATAACTTTATAGTATTTATACCACTAACACACCATTAACTAGAAAAATACTTTCCCATTAACACTAGGTACAGACGACGAAATGATCATTCCATTGACTATCTGATGACCATATTCGTAATGCTTCTATGATTAAACGCAAAATATTCAGAGAGAAATTATATCCATGGATAATCGACGAATTTATCAACTGTAGTTCATTTATCTCCGAGAATATTGATTTTATGAGTATTTCAATATTTTGCAAGAATATTCCCTAATAAAGGTTTGTATAAGTTTATCTGACATTTATTGAAACATTTAAAGTTTAAATATTAACATTATTATAATAGAAAGAACAAATTTAAAAGGGGTACTATAACACTTCTACTGTAATTAGATTTTGGTTTAGTGGGGATAAATGTAAAGGAGAGTAACTTTATAGAATTTAAAAACTAAAACACCAATAACTAGAAAAATATATTCCCATTAACATTAGGAACAGACGACGAAATTGTCATTCCACTGACTATCTGATAACCATATTTGTAATGCTTCTATGATTAAACGCAAACTATTAAGAGGGAAATTATATCTGCTCATAATTTACGAATGTATCAACTGTAGTTCATGTATCTCCGAGAATATATTTTGTATTATATATAATGTATATCATATTTTGTTTGTATAAATTTATCTCATATTTATTTAAACATTTAAAGTTTAAATATTAACCTTAATGTAATAGAAGTAGCAAATTGAAAAAGGTTATGATAACACTGTGTTACAATAACCCTGGCAATAATAGTCATCGGATTTGTTCGGTAGATTTGAAGACCCCCTTCAGAGAAAAAGCAGGCCAATTAAAATATAGCATCCTCAGAGGCACGGAGTTGCTTCACCATTTTTATCCGAACAGATAGCATTATCAGAGGCAAGAAGTTGCTCCACCATTTTCATCAGTATATGGAGATTCCATATTGATACTTAAATTGTTTTATTTGCTTCACCAGATTGTTCTTCCTTAAAATAGTACTGTAAATAAAGATTTTTCAAAAGTGTAAGTCTTCACTCTTTTGTATCTGGTGTCTTATTCTTTCTGTTTTCTCAACAGGCCTGGTATAAGTTATTGGTATGTAATACTATGCTACTTTAATTAGATTATGCTCGACCATGTATAAACTTGATGAATTGTAACTTTATAGTAATTATACCACTAACACACCATTAACTAAAAAATAAAGTACTTCTCCATTAACACTAGATATAGATGACTGAACAATCATTCCATTTACAACCTTATTACAATATTCGTAAGTCTTTTTATGATTTAGCATAAACTATTAAGAGGAAATTATATCTGTACATAACTTATGAACGTATGACTTTTTTTTCATTAAACTATGATAATATTTATTTTATGTTTAGAGTATTGAATAGAAGAATAATATTTCTTGTGTGTTTAGATTAGTTTCAGCTGATCTATCTAAAATAGCAACGGCTCTTTGATATTGAGACTTTTTGTTATTTGAGATTTTATGCAAACTGAATTAAAAAAGGAAGGTGTGCAACTAGTTATTATAATAGTCCTAAATGTGAAGTTTAGCTTTCATATGGCTAGTCGTATTTTATGTTTGCATTTCATTAAGTAAAATTTTCATTTGTATAGGTAAAGTATGTAGAAAAGTAAGAATATAGTAAGAGTATATGATATCAAACACTTGTACAATAATTTACAACAATCCTATACAAAAAATTTTATTTTGAAATAATACGTAAATTTACTGTTATTTTTATACTGCAATGTTAATAATTTTAAAAATGTAATTATAAATAAAAATTTATTTTTTTTAAAGCAAAATTTATATATATAATAGTTTTTTGTTTTTTGTAATCCATTTTTTATAAAACTCCATGACAAGGATGTCAACAGCTATAAAAAACTATATTTTTTTTAAATATATATAGTATTATATATATATTTATATATATATACATTTTAAGTATGTAAATGAGTGATTGTTTTGCATAAACAAAAAAAAATTAAGTATTAAACTTGAACTATAATGTAGTAAATACTTAAATTTTTGAATGTTGTTGCTTAACATCTGAACATGTTGGTTCTAGTTTGTGTAACTTGACAGCATGTAAAAGCAATTAGTTTTAGTAAATTTTGTTTTTTAGTAGTTCATTCATTTAGGTTGAGTTAGGTATAAGGTGTTTGAAAATCAGTTTTTAATTGCGTGATGCAGGTACCCTAAGAAGAAAAGATCAAAAATTGCAACCACATGAAGTATAGACTGCATCTTTACTCTAATACGGAGGAAAAAAATTTTAAAAATTGCCTTTAGAACATTATGATGTTACGTTAAGGATGTATATTATTATGAGTACAGCAACAAAATAAATCAACAAGATGAATAATGATAGCTTGCTTCATTTTCATAAAAGTAATGCAAAAGCCAAGGAATTCAGTTATTTTCAGATTATTAGAATGTTTACAGATACATGAAATTTAATTACGTATTACATAAACTATTTGCTAACCTTTTGATTGACTGTTGGGAACTAGAAAGACTCGTATTCTGCTGGAATTTATGATGTTACAAAAGTTTTGTATGTCATGAAATTTGAACATATGCTCTGTTAACAGAAGTTGTAAATGTAAGTCAATCATCCTTCTATTATAGAACTTCAAGTTTTAAAACGAAATATATGATTGGAAGTTAAAAACCTGCTGTTTTTTAAGTATAGGTACACTTTTCTGAATAAATAATTTACTAATCGCTTCAAATTTAGGAAAATGTGTGGATGAGTTATGAATACGAAATTAGTCAAAACCTGTTTAATAATGTTCAAAAGAAGTTCAAAAATCAAAATTTCCTTCTACGTGCATACAGATTAAACTAAAAATTAATTCAGACTTGATCAAAATGCTTAATGCTGTGGAAATTTAAGCATTAATTTTTTTCTTGCATTATACTTTTTTTTACTTTGAACAACGTACTATAAAAGGCATGATAATATTACTTTCTAGTTTTGGTAGGAATATATATTAGATTCACATAAATAAATTTATTTGTCAGTACATATTAAACTTAAGCATTAACTATTTCCATTTAAGTAATAATTCTTTTATCAGTAAATTTTTTATTATTTTTAATTATAAATAATAAGTGTGCAAAATAAAGAAACATCTTTTTTTAAACCTTTCTCTTACATTTTACATTATATGCTTAATAAAATTATTCAATTTACAGATTAATTACTGAAAGTATTTCAAATTTTACTGTTGAATACTGTTTTTTACACACAGTTTTATTTACATGCATACACATTTTACATTTTATTTTTAATTCTTTTAGGAATAAAAATTAGGAATTTGGAATTTATAATACTTTTAGGAATTCTTTTAGGAATATAATTATTCAATTTACAGATTAATTACTGAACGTATTTAAAATTTTGTTATAGAATACTATTTTTTACACACAGTTTTATTTACATGCATACAAATTTTACATTTTACTTTTAATTCTTTTAGGACTAAAAATATTAGTAATATTTAATTCTTTTAGGAATATAATTGTTCAATTTACAGATTAATTACTGAACGTATTTAAAATTTTGTTATAGAATACTATTTTTTACACACAGTTTTATTTACATGCATACAAATTTTACATTTTACTTTTAATTCTTTTAGAACTAAAAAATATTAATTAGTAATATTTAATTCTTTTAGGAATATAATTATTCAATTTACAGATTAATTACTGAACGTATTTCAAATTTTGTTATGGAATACCAATTTTCACACACAGTTTTATTTACATGCATACAAATTTTACATTTTACTTTTAATTCTTTTAGTAATATTTAATTCTTTTAGTAATATAATCGTTCAATTTACAGATTAATTATTGAACGTATTTAAAATTTTGTTATGGAATACTAATTTTTACACACAGTTTTATATACATGCATACAAATTTTACATTTTACTTTTACTTCGTTTAGGAATAAAAAATATTAATTAGTAATATTTAAATCTTTTAGGAATATAATTATTAAATTTACAGATTAATTACTGAACGTATTTCAAATTTTATTATGGAATACTAATTTTCACACACAGTTTTATTTACATGCATACAAATTTGACATTTTACTTTTAATTCTTTTAGGAATGAATAATAAAATTTAAAATAAAAAAGCCTGTGTTTTGTTAGCCAATGTCGACCTGTTACAACAATTCTGAATTGGATTCTTCAAAATAAAATAAAAACTCTGACATGTTTATTCAGAAAATGGAATGTAAACATTTGTGCACTGAAATGATGGGAATATACTTTTCGTAATAAAAAAATGTTTAAAATATTCTGAAAAAATCCCTACAATATTTCTAGAATTCTCGAATATCTTCACGCCGTTTTGATAGCTATCTCAACTTGAAATATTTTCAGTTTGTTCCTGAATTTATAAGTTTGCATAAATGTCATACACACGCATTTACTGGTGTATAAAATATATCTATCTAAGTGCAGAAACCCGCGTTGTTTTATTTTCTTGGGCATGCATTCCATTAAAATAAAATGGTATGAAAATTGGTGAGAAATAACGGTGAAAAATCTTGAAAATATTTTCCGCAACAGAATTTGAGGTATTTCCCATTCAGAGAACGTAGGCGTGCTGCCATGTATAATATGTCATACGCCTCTTTATCATTTTCAAGTTATTTATTTATAACTTAAATAGTAATAATAATTATTCTGATAGACAACTAAGCCATGTTTCACATAATATATTTTAGAAAAAGGTAAGATAAGTGAAGTTGGATAATGAATTTCCTAAAAAGAATTCGTTTCCAAGTTATTTATTTATAACTTAAATAGTAATAATAATTATTCTGATAGACAACTAAGCCATGTTTCACATAATATATTTTAGAAAAAGGTAAGATAAGTGAAGTTGGATAATGAATTTCCTAAAAAGAATTCGTTTCCAAATTATTTATTTATATTTTAAATAGTAATAATAATGATTCTGCTAGACAACTAAGCCATGTTTCACCTAATATATTTTTGAAAATGTTAAGATAAGTTGGGTAATGAATTTTCTTAACAGGATTCGTTTCCAAATTATTTATTTATATTTTAAATAATAATAAAAATGATCCTGCTAGACAACTAAGCCATGTTTCACATAATGTATTTTTGAAAAAGTTAAGGTAAGTGAAATTGGGTAATGATTTTTCTTAAAAGGATTAGTATTAAAGAGTTTAAAATCTCCGAAATATATATGCTAGCTTTAAACTTGGAGATTTACTATTCGTGATAAGTTTATTGCTTAAATACCTGATCACTGTACATACATTGGTTGTGGGAGGTAGATACACTTATTATAATACCTGTTTGGGGGAGTTAGGAAACTTAATTAGATTAAAATGTTTACTTAATTGTTACTCAAGTACACTTTATTTTTAAGAAACTTTAGTTGCATTGATATAAATGGGAGATGCTTCATCACATAAGTTTAGATATAACAGATAAACCAATCTACCATACATACACTTTTATGGTGAAGAAAGCAAAATTCATGGTGGAAGCAGAAAATTATTCATGTTTGGAAAATTATATCTCTCACACACGAAACTCCAATTAAAATTAGTCATATTACAGAATTAATAGTGGACTTATTAATTGAGAAATTTAAACTCAAAATTTTCCACACTGGTACTCATTAGAGTTATTGCTTTAAGCAGATTTGAAATTTCTACGGCTATCCATGCCTTCGTTAGAAATTTTACCCATGTGCTCAAGCAATGAAAGAAAGAATGCTACTAATTCGAAAATACTGTAGTCTATAACAAAATGTAGAACAAGGTCTCAAAGAAAAATCTGATCACTAAAAAAGTGATGACTTTAATAAAATTTCAAAGAGCCTAGGTGAAACTCTAAAGTATAATTATATAAAGTAACAAATGAAAATAATATTAATCGAAACAATGTTTCATTAATATCTTCAAATTAATCTTGGAGTTTTATAAACGGGCGTCTAATTTGACCGATCATAATGTTTTAGTACTTTAAAAAAATTATACAAAATATTGGAAAAATATTTGAGAGCACTTTGAACTGTTTTAAATTTATGAAATCTTACGTATTGCTTGATTATTAAAATAACATCATAATCTTTTAGTACCAACATAATCTTTCAGTATCAACATAATATTTTAGTACTTTATAAAAATTATACAAAATAATGGAAAATATTTAAAAGAACTTTGAACACTTATTAATTTATGGTATCTTACCTATTGCTCGATTATGTAAATAACTTGAAAAAATTAGTGTAAACTAATCTAAAATTCTATGTTATTCACAATATATTTAATTCACATGATATAGAAAACATTACCATAAAGGAACAGTGTTTTTTTATTTTGCGTCTACTTATATAGTTGTATTATCTATAAAGTTAATAATTATTATTATTAAGGGAACAACTCCAAAATGAGAAAACTTCAAAATGAGGAATTTTTGTTATTTTTCGATTTGCCATAACTTTTTTTCTTATTTTGGAAATTACATGGACATTTTATCATCTGTTCTCTAAATCTAGTTAATTATTTTCCTGTATTTACTTTGTTGCTGGTAAATAAGAACTTCTTTTTTATAAAAAAAATAAAAGTGCTTGTTTTGAAAATTTAACACTTTTGCTGTCACCATGCGCGCAGTCTTACAGCAACACAAACTATATTTCAGCGTTAATGTTTGCATTTTTATAAACAAGAAACATTAGGTATTATTCTCTAATTATTTAAAATTTAAAAGTTATCAGAAATTTTACACCAGGAATATAAATTTTCAAAAAAAAACCTAAAATAACGTTGTAAATTTAAATTTCAAATACAATAAATACCACATAAAATAAAAAAAAACTTTCAAAAAGTAGGTAGAGTTTCATTGTAGTACTATAATGTACTTACCTTGAAAATTATAGATCCATACGTGTAATAGTTTTTTTTTTTAAAGAGTGCGTGCAAGTTTGAAAAATATCATTTTGAGTAAAATGCATTCAAAGCTAAAACTTTAATCATATTTCCATTAAATCATTTTGTAAAATGGTTTAAAATTGCCTATATGTATACATTGTCCCTTCTGTTTCTAATATTTTTACTTTTATAATAATTTTATATATTTTTCTTCCTTTACAAGTAGATAATTCAGCATTTAGGTTATTTTTAATCCCTCGTCATAAGTTATTTTATTTCTACTGCTCTACAAATTTGCAGGGGAAGTTTCATTTTCATATATCAAAACATATTTCAGAATATTTTCATTCCTTCTATTGCATAAATGCTTAGATCAATTTAAATTGAAAGTTATTAATTATATAATAAATTAAGTTATCGTGTGGACCACAATAATGACATATATATATATATATATATATATATATATATATATATATATATATATATATATATTAAAAACTCAACTATATTAGTACTTTAAATTTTTTTTATTAAAATGAATTATTTCATAATTTTATAACAACAGATCTTAAATGCCTCTAAAATATTTGCATATATTTTTACATATTTA
>CM063506.1:84507843-84537843 GCA_032207245.1 Pardosa pseudoannulata
GAAGTAGATTGCTTTTATATCACAAATATGCGATACAAAATGCACTAAAAACAATTTTAAAACAACACATGAAAAAAATTTAAGTGAAAATCTCCTATATGAAAATTGTGATGTGCTGATGTAAAGAAATTCTGTATAGGGTTTCTATAGGACAGGGGCCTGATAATATGATGGGTTGTATAGCTAAGGTTGGGCCGAATTTGAAATCAGTGTCAAAGTAACATATTTTTCATACAGATACAGTTATATAATGGAAAATTTATGTTAAAGTATTTGTATTAATGTAATTAGTATTTGTAATTAATTTGTATTAATATCATATTTAATTGTTATATCTAGAACACCCCACGCTTTTGTATTAATTTACATAATCCATTATAAAAATCTCATCTTATCCTCACTTAATTTCTCTTTACAATTCTCCGCTCTATACAGTTTTCACACAATTTCTCTATGATAAGCTGCTTTAAAATTACTTTTCCATTTTAATGCATTTTTTATTATTAAATAGAAACGATGTTTTAGATACTGTTATATTTATTTTATTTTTGACTTTTCTAATCTCAAATTCTGTAATACATTTTCATTCGTAATTTTTTCAATATATATTTAATCAATTAATAGATATTTAAAATTTTGCACATTTCTGTATTTTTATTAAGTATAGACTTAACAATTAAAAAAGATAGACTGTGAAATGTTTGAATCAATTACTAGAGCTTTACTATACAAAAGTATTCATTATCACGCAATAAAACAAGAAAAATTGCCAATTTATACTTCAATAGTACTCCGCAATTGGAATTTAGAAGAAAAATTACAAATATACCAAAAAATATTAAAAATATTGGGGGAAGAAGAGGACTTGGGTTTCGGCGGGATTGGAGATTTTTTTGGCGCTATTCCAAGGGTGATAATTATTGAATTAAGGTAGCCATATAGTAACCTATTTATCTAGTCTACGATTGGTCTAGATATCTCTTACATCACTTACTGAGTGAGGAGCATATTTTCCCCGATATTTCGTCAAACCTATTTTAATCAGGTGATAGATTTATTGTCTCGTAGGCAACTCCTGTTTGGTCACAATTTGGCTTCTTAACGAAGCTTCCAACTCGGCTTCTTATTCAGTAATTAGGAAATTTAGTGATAGATCATTTTTCATCATTCACCTTATTAATCATCTTAAATTAATTAGGAATTAATTTTAATTTAGGGAATTAATTTTAATTTAGGGATTAGTTTTAATTTAGAGAATTCGCTTTAATTTAGGGAATTAGTTTTAATTTAGGGAATTGTTCTTAAATGAATACTAAATACGAAAAGTTTGACTAGTTCCGAATGTATATTATAAAAGTGCAAAAGGATAATGTGACGACGAATGGAGAGATCATTTTTCATCATTCCCCTTATTAATCATCTTAAATATCAGATCACCTACAGTACTCAACAATTTAGAATTAAAAAAATTAAAATTATATTTTTTGATAATATTATTATCTTTTACTCCAGTTGAGCAATGATTCATACCCCATTATTTGGTTTTTGTTTTTATATGAGTTTTTAAGGCACAAGACTCATTAATCATATTTTACTACTTTATTATTCACATTATATGAGGCGTAAAGCTTGGCGGTAAGGTAAAAAGACGCCAAGTTTGATCAGGAATTCCTCAAGTCCTCCACTGCTCCCAAAATATTTATAAAAATATAAGATAAAGTTAAAAATCTTCCCAAAGCATAAAAATTATATTTCACTATATTTTTTTTTTAACTAGGAGTCGCTATTTTAACTTTTTCGAAATCCCTATTCGAATTTCAGTTTTAGTTATGCCACTTGCATATAGATGGCGATACTAGTATTTAATATCTGCAGTTGGTATTTCAAGTATGCTGAATAGCTTTTCGCATCTACGAAAGACATTTTTTTTTAACCTAAACTGTATGATTGATTAGTGTATTATCACAAGAAATTTACATTTGTGCAAAATATCATATTTCTAGCTAATCAGGTATCAGGGAAATATTTAGAAATTGGTTACAAAAATTTTACAGGCACACAACACATGTTAAATAAAAGCGATTAGTAATGTTTCAAAATATTGTACTTGAAATTTCCTCACATGATAAGAGTAGGTCCTTATAAACTAAAAAAATACACCAAATGTTTCGGATTTTATAATTCAATTTTACCAAACTTGGTATAGAAAAAACTCTTTTCTGCGTTTTAGTACAAAATTTATTGGCCTAAACATAGTCTAATGTATAATTACATTTCTTATTTGAGAACAATGTTATTTATTTATGTTTTACTTACAATATAAAAAATAATATTTATGCAAAAAATTTATAACTGACGGAAATATTAAAGTACTAAATTTACAGATTGAAAAAGCAGATAAGTTAGAAGATAGCAAAGTATTTTCCCAAAACAGATATAAATTGAAAATTATTCTACGAATTATTTCATTGACTGTGTTTACAAAAATAAGATATTAAGAAACTTATCAAATCAAGAGTCTAATGTCAGAGAAATGATAAGAGAGCCTACTTACATTCAGTTAAAATGTTTATGGCTTAAGTGACATTAAATTACAAACTCAAACAATGTAATTATTTATTTTATTTCTTAATTTGATTTATTTGTGTTCAGCTGAATAGAAAATGCGTATCATCTTCGCTTCCATCTTGTTCTTATTCTCTTTTTTCTTTGTAAACAAAAACTAAAGACACAGAAAATATATGGGAAAGTATCTACGCGACAGAAATATTTTACTCTGTAATCTATTTGTTATAAAGAATTTAGATACATAGCTTTTACATAGTTTCTTTTAGACAAATTCTGTTGTTAAGTTAAACAGAACGCTGAAAAATATTAAAATACATTAATAACAATATTAAATAATTTTCAATAGTGTTGTTAATTTCTTAATCGTCTTTCCCGTTAGACACACCGCTAGGCGATTCGGATAAATTTTGTCCAGCTATTGTCAAGTAGCTTGTCAAGGAAATTTTATCCGTGCATGTGTGATTTTCTCCTATTTTACTTGATTGATCTACAGCTTGAATGAACGTGTTTAATATGTTGCCAAAAATAAGATTAAGAAACTTGCCTGTAACTTCTGTACATTTACTATTGACTCCTGAGAATAAACCAAGTATGGAATTTAAACAACTTTAACTATTATGTTGCCACAAATTGAAAGAGAATTTTGCAATAATATTTACCAATTTTATTCCATTTTCTAAAGGATCCGTTTTTAAGTCATTTTTGTTAGAAATATAATTTATTTCAATTTCTAGTTGATGCGATAATATATCCTTCCAAATAAAATTCAATTTTCTTCATCAAATTAAAATATATAAAATATTGCTATACCATAATAGAGAAATAAGTCCAGCAAATATTAAACCAACCGCAAAATAAATATAAAAAGTAAACATTATTATATGGTAATATATAATTTCAACAATTTTGATTGATTACGTAGAATCTACATATCATCAATATATGTAAATAATTTTTTAAAAGATATTCTAAAATCCAGTACACATCTAGGAATTCTAACTATATTTCAATAATATAGGATTAATGACCCAAATCCTTTTTTTATCAATAACTACTTGTGGCTGTTAAACGATTGCTCTAAAGGCATTAAAACTTCATTTCAGTCACCAGATGTATACATTATAGAAAATGTATGGCACCAGTTAGAAGTTGGGATAAAAAAATAAAATATTTCTAGCAAACCTAAAAATGGCTCTGTTAGAATAACGGATTGAAATAAGTAAATATTATTCTGAAACTCTCATTCGATATATACCAGTATATTTGAAACACCTTGGGTGAAATAGAGAATACCAAGTAAAGTAATAGATTCTTTTTATGAAATTGTCCTTTTTATGTTTTCAACAATTGAGAATATTGTAAAGTTTTAATCTGACTTTTAATTCCATATCCATCTAAATATGTGCTACGTTTTTAACCACTTAATGCTTTAGAATGAGCAGTGCTCGCGCAACTCAAGCGTTCTAAATCGCATCAACCCAGGCACTGATCTCCGGTTTCAATTTGTTCTTAGTTTGCACAAGAGATAAAGGATCCTCACTGGCCAGTCGCTGTTGAATATTTGTACGAACTGGTGGATATTGTTTTCTTTGTTATATAGTATGGTAAAACATTGTAAAACCTTTTGTAAGTATTTATGACTAGCATTTTTACTCCTTCAAAATTTCTGAAAAGTCTGATACGTTTTTTTACTTATATGCGTATATGTATATTGATAAAATGTTTGATTTTGAAAGGTTCTAATGGAAAGTGATAGTGAATTGGAGGAATTTAACTTGGATAATTCAGATAGAGGATGTTTAGATCCATGTTTTGAAATTTATCATAATAAAGCAAGTTATTAATATTTTTATAATGTTTTCTCATATTATAGTTTATATTAGTAATATTTAATAATTATTTTTAAATTTGTATTTCCTTTTGTTTTTATAATTTTTTTACCCATTTTTGTATTTAGCACATTTCAAATGTAGAAAAAAAAACCGATGTTTTTAGTTACATTATTGCGAAAATAACCCGAGCCTGAAGGGGTTTAGCCATTAATTCCTAGTGTCCATTTTTAGGGATAGCTAAAAATGGTTTGTAGATTTTATGTTTTCTCCAAGAGGTGTTTTCTTTTCATCAAAGCTAGATAGCAATACTAGAAATAATCTGCCATTTTTAAGTTTGTTTTAAATTTTATGAATCTCATCAATATTTTAGAATTTTTCAGCCTTGTGTATTAATCTGTGTTTTCGAGATAAATATTAACATGACTAATGCATTTATGTATTATTATAGTGAAGTCGGGAGCTCCATATAGAGGAAGGATGCTGTATGTAGGATGATTGATGAAGAGTCGTAGGTTTTATTTTAAGAGTCACCTCAGGTAAAAAAATCAGATGCTGAGTTGATGGAGAGACATTCTTTATTTTTGGAATTCGATCAAATAATTTTCTTCGCTTTATACAAAGAAACATCGTCCACTTCTGCCATGATCAAGTAGTGGGTTATTAGATGCGTTGTTTGAACTTTAAAACATTACGGCGATTAATGTGAAGATGGAAAAATAACCTCAGGCAAGTCTCAGAAAAAATAAAACTAAGGCAGAGTGCTTAGGTTAGCCAAAGATCGAGGTGGCTCCCACGGAAACATTTTTCCGATCCAAAAAACCGCGTCAGCAAGGGTGTTGAAATTTCATCTCTCTGTGTTACCCCGTCTCTCAAAAATTATCAGAACATCTAGGCTGCACTCACGCCAAAAGCGCCGAAGCACAGCCAGCAAGAGGGTTGGCAGGCGCCAAGAAAAACCCACGCTCGGAGGGAGAGCGACAGGCTATCTGACCAATGAAACGTCGAGACAAGGCGCGCGAAGATCAAAAACCCAATCGCAGTGAGGCGCAACTCCGGTGATGAAAATTCGCCAAAAACGATGCGGAGCGGAGCTTGGCAACACACCACAACGCGGTACCCTTCAAAGGCGCGGCTTCTTATCGCAATCCGAAAGTAACGTCTGCACAACTGTCAGAATATGATCTGATGGGCGCAAAATTATGGACGAAAGGCTTAAGGTCGACGGATGCAGGTGGCCAGAATTGGACGCTCGGTCCGAAACTTAATCCCAGATCGGGGGCGGCTCTGTTTGAAAAAAGACAGGCTGCACTCGTGAGAAAAACTAAAACTGCATCTGCAAGGGGCCATATGCGAAAAAAAGGCGCAAAATGTAGTTTAAAATATATCTACCCCACGAGGGAAATATGTAATGAAGGGACATGAAAAATCTTCATTACAATTATAAAGCTACATTTTACAGTTATATGTTTTTATGTGACACCAAATAAATCTGTGAAATAAAACATATGAAACATTTTATAAATGATATCATATGTTTAAAGTAATTTGCAATCCCTAAAAAAGACACTCTGTTATATTCACAGCTGTTTCAATTCTGTTTATATTTCTTTTATTCAGTGGAATCCGTAACCACTTCGATGTAAGATATTGATATATATTCTGCAAAAATCCCTCTAGCAGCAATACATACTTTCTAAATTCTTATCTACGAATATTTAATTATTTAAACACTTTGTAGCAGTATAAATTAATGCGATACTAAACTTGTAATACTATTAATGTTTACAGAACTTAATTTATAATAGTCAAGACATAGTTTTCAGGTTATACTTTTATTGAAATATTTAAACTTTATCTTTAAATTTGGTACAGAACCAAAAAATAAGTTATTTCATAACAATAAGATACCTTGTGTTTTCAGTTAGAAATAATTAAATTAAATCTATTTTTAGAGTAAACATCAAAAAGAAGAAATATTTCTCGTTATTTTCAATTACACTAAACCTAGAGTTCTTTTTCTTTTAGATATTCTTACAGAAAATATTTTATTTTTAGTCCAAAATAAATTGAAACATATTTTGTTAAAGTTTGTTAAAAAAAAAGTACTAAAATTAGAAAGAAATCTATTTTATGAAAAGTGCATTTTCGAGTACTTCTATTTGATAAAGCTGAATAATGCCTATCTGTTTAAATTGTCTCGATTAACCTGGTACATTGATTATAATACAAACTAGCATATAGCCCGTCATATGACGGTATCAGTAAAATTTTTAATTTTCCAGAATTATAAAATACCCTATGAGGCAGATAAAAAAAGGATTTGTATATTGGCTGAGAATTCTCTGGTACACCCCCAATAATTTGTTTACATTCGTACTCCTCTAAAGTCTCCCTCTACTGTGAATGCAGTTTAGAATCCCGTTGAATTCATTTAGAAAGATAATTCAAATTTTTCTTATCTACTTCGAAATTCTTCCCAATATTTTTACCACAATAATTAATGGAAGTAAAGGAATAAAAGTATCATTTCCACTACACCCTGGAGTTAGATATAATTTGTTGTTCATACCGGTGATAAAATTTTCATTTCAGCAAAAAATAATCGATGATTATATTTAAAATTATCACATATGTACGCAATCTATTATTTAAGCTAAATATAAAAGAAAATTATTTACGTAATATCTAAGTTTAGTAATAAAACGTATGAAAATAATGCAAACGATATTTAAATAATTTAAAATAAAAAATGATTAATTGAAATGGTTAAAGGAATGACGTCATAATGCTAGGGAAACATGTTATTATTTAACCCTATTTATAATGGAATAAATTTATAATTTTAATCTTTTGCTCTTAACCGGGGAAAATAGGGTTTAAATTAATGGCATTAAATGGTATAAAAAAGGGGAAGGGGTGGATTTCGAAAGTTGCTAACCCTAACTCATCAAAATCCAATATGGATGCCTCTATCCATTCCAGGTCCAACCCATTCATAAATTCGAGGACAGACGGACAGATAACCTAGGCTATCATTATATAGGGGATTCAAAGTTTTAAACATCTTTTGTTTAAAAATCTATTTAACATACGCATCTTACCTCAACAGAACAAATATATATTCCTTATGTCTTTCAGGCAATTTTTTTTTCATACGATGATATCATATGAATGTTAGTTGTTGATCTTAATTTTAAAGAGATAAGTTTGGGAGTTCGGTGCTATTCGAATTACGGCGGAATGTTGCGTTTATTGATTTGAAGTTCAAAACTAATGTGAAAAAATAACTTGTAGTAATTTATTTGACTTTCTGCATGACTTTTATCATTATTTATCCTCAGTTTTATAATCCAATCCCTCTCGTTTATCCTTCTAAGAAGTAGACGTATCAGAACAATACCTATCACAATATGAATTTTGTTTATTGACTGTTATCGCGTCATTTGATTCAATCTGGTAGTAGTAGATATTTCTTTAAATATCTAATGATTAAATAATAAAGATGGACCTCACTAATAATATAAATTGTTCCTATAGTCTTATTAATGCCCTTCAGGGGCTTGACCATTTGATTGAATAAGGTGTGGGGTATGTCCGAGATAGCTGAGCTATCCAAAACCTGGTGGTATAACACCCGGTGGTACACCCGGGTACCCTGCTACAGGGAATTTTATCAAGAAACTAATCCTCCAGGATGGGGATAAGGCTCACAATTCCACTTTATAAAAAAATACATTGTTAACTAACTACTAACAAGACGAAAAAGCCAGACTGTCAAAATGGATAATGGAAATACTTACGAACCTTATGGATACGGACTAGTAATTTAAGATTTGGAACCTGAATTGTGTTGAGTTTTTTTTACAGGGAGCAGTGAAATAACTGCTAAGAAATGGAGAACGCAGGAGGTTATCAAGGTATGATTGAAAAACGAACGCAAGAGATAGACAACTTTTAATCGAATTGTTAAGGACATGTTCTAACATGGATTGTAGTGTCAGGGAGTTACTTAATCATAATTATTAGGCTAGACGATTGCCGAATTGGAAGGGCACTCTCTTTCCGTGATTCTTTTTTATCTTTTTTCTGGGTTTGAATCCCACTGGTATTATGTACGCCACCCGGATTCGAAGAATTAGAATCACAGTGTTTGTACCCTCTTGTAATAAAACAGTAGAAAGAAGTGCTGAAGTTCAAACTATATTGTGAAAAATATTTATTAAATCTTCTTTAAATATAATTTTTGAAGGGATTATTGTGTAATTTAATAATTTCTCGCAAAGTTTTGAAACTCTCCTGAATCCTTGGGAGAGCTTGCTTTAGTTTGAGACACTATATTATGAATATATATGAATAAAGGACTAATTATGAAATGTGTGCATATAGACGTTAATTAAGACTACAGATTGTGAGTCTGGTAGTTTGGATTAAATATATATCCAATATTCCCAATTAGTGATTAATTTAAAGCCTAAACAATCCTCTAAGGTATCTCGTAGTTAGTTGAGACATTCTATTAGTTTGCTTGATTGTTGTCAATTCATATTTGTTGAGTTATATACATACATATATATAGTATATATGCATACATATAAGTATAAAAATTTGGGTTTATATATATATATATATATATATATATATATATATATATATATATATATATATATATATATATAATGAGACGGACTTCTCGATGGGTGGTTGCAGTCATGGCCATAAAAATGATACCGTTTCTCCTAAAGACCTTTATTAAGATAATGTTGAAGGACGGGTTCCCACTTCAACATAGGGACAGGACAAACTGAAGAGTCAGCTAGCCTGAAGTTCTATGTGCAAAACACGTAACACCTGGGTCAACATCTGTATGAAAATATATCTAGAAAAATCTGTCTCCGACAGCGTGTATCTCCTTTTTATTTTGGAAAATTCCTAAATTGTCTGTTAGGGCCATGTATAATTATAATTGGTCAGGCCCTTTCTCTGAGGGCGTAAACTGTAGCCCCAGTGGTCAATTTAGGTTAGGAGTTAAAAAGGGGAATGCAAAATGAAGAGGGAATTTTTAGCCCTTGATTTAAGTTTTGAAAACCCCTGAGAATTTTCTTTATACACACACGATATATATATATATATATATATATATATATATATATATATATATATATATATATATATATATATATATATATATATATATATATATATATATATATATATATATATATATATACATATATATATATATATATATATATATATATATATATATATATATATATATATATATATATATATATATATATATATATATATATATATATATATATATATATATATATAATATATATATATATATATATATATATAAGTATATATATATATACATATATATGTGTATATATATATATATATATATACATACACACATATATATATATACATATATATACATATACATATATATATATAGATATATATGTATATATACATAATATATACAATATATATATATATATATATATATATATATATATATACATATATATATATATATATATATATATATATATATATATATATATATATATATATATATATATATATATATATATATATATATATATATATATATATATATATATATATATATATATATATATATATAGTCTTTACTTATGTGCAATATTAATGATTTTATGAACTCACAAGAAGATGAATTCTGAATCAAAGTTCAATCCTGTTGTCGGGAGGTGTCGTATACGGACACCGTTTATTTGTATAATTTATCTGTGTGTTTGATTTACGTGTATTAATTATTACTAGATAAAGCTAAAATACTGTTTTATTCAAAAACCTGCAAATCCGGTATGTTTGATAAAATCAATATGTTGCTAGTTTTTCTGAACACTAGAATATATAGCATGGACAATTTTCTTAAAAATGAAGTGAGGTTTCAAATAAAATATTTAAGTTTGGTCATGTAACATTCAGTTATGAAAAATTGTTTACTTCATTTAATAACTTGGCCTCAACATAAAGTATATTCTCATAAAAATGAATTGTACCATTATCAATTAAAGAATTGAGTTATCATTGAGTTATTACAACAGTCAATAGTCCTTCAAGTTGGGGGATAGGTCGTGGGGCTCACAAAGCCACCCTGTAAAAAATAAATAAAATCTTATAAAACATACACACATTTTGCATAGAAGGAAATGAAATTTCAGTAACCGAATAAATATTTAAGTTTAATCATATAAATTGATTTTTAAGGCTTGTTATCCTCTTGCAATAACTCATCCCTAACTAGAATTTTTTCTTTACAAAAGGTTTGTTTTTTTTCTAGTGAAAACATATCTTGTTAAGGATAAGTAATTACTCTAACCATTTACTCACTGTAGCTGTTTTATACAAAAAAGGTTTTTCAGAGAAGAAAATAAGATTCCAGTCATGGTAAAAAGTATTTGAATTTTCTTGTAAATTTTAATTAATAGTATTATTTTTATTTTTAATAATTTTCTATACACTTGCTATAACATGAAATGTTATCACTAAAACTAGCTTGCAATGTTTCCCATTTTTAAAAAGGAAATTTGTTCAATAATACTGTTTAATGAAATTGAAGTATATTAAACATATACAAAAAAAAGTGTTTTTCAAAGAAGAAATTAATTTTCCAGTCACGCTAAAAAATATTTGAATTTAATGATGTAAATTTTAATTTAATAGTATTATTTTTATTTTTAATAATTTTCTGTCCACTTATAACATGAAATGTTATCACTAAAAATAGCTTGCAATGTTTCCCATTTTTAAAAAGGAAATTTGTTCAATAATACTCTTTAATGAAATTGAAGCATATTAAATATATACAAAAAATGTTTTTCAAAGAAGAAAATATTCCAGTCATGGTAAAAAGTATTTGAATTTAATCATGTAAATTTTAATTAATAGCATTATTTTTATTTTTAATAATTTTCTATCCAATTGCTATAACATGAAACGTTATCACTAAAAATAGCTTGCAATGTTTCCCATTTTTAAAAAGGAAATTTGTTCAATAATACTCTTTAATGAAATTGAAGCATATTAAATATATACAAAAAATGTTTTTCAAAGAAGAAAATATTCCAGTCATGGTAAAAAGTATTTGAATTTAATCATGTAAATTTTAATTAATAGCATTATTTTTATTTTTAATAATTTTCTATCCAATTGCTATAACATGAAACGTTATCACTAAAAATAGCTTGCAATGTTTCCCATTTTAAAAAAAAAAATTTGTTCAATAATACTGTTTAATGAAATTGAATTAAATTAAATATATACAAAAAATGTTTTTCAGAGAAGAAAATAAGATTCTAGTCATGGTAAAATGTATTTGAATTTAATCATGTAAATTTTAATTAATAGCATTATTTTTATTTTTAATAATTTTCTATCCAATTGCTATAACATGAAATGTTATCACTAAAAATCGCTTGCAATGTTTCCTTTTTTAAAAAAAAGAAATTTGTTCAATAATACTGTTTAATGAAATTGAAGTATATTAAACATATACAAAAAAAATGTGTTTCAAAGAAGAAATTAATTTTCCAGTCACGCTAAAAAATATTTGAATTTAATGATGTAAATTTTAATTTAATAGTATTATTTTTATTTTTAATAATTTTCTGTCCACTTATAACATGAAATGTTATCACTAAAAATAGCTTGCAATGTGACCCAAATTTAAAAAAGATATTTGTGCAATAATACTGTTTACTGAAATTGAAGCATATTAAATATATACAAAAAATATTTTTCAAAGAAGAAAGTAGTATTCCAGTACTTGAAAAAAGTATTTAAATTTAATTATGTAAATTGTTATTCAATAATATTAATTTTACTTTTTAATAATTTTTTTAATAATTTTTTAATTCACTCGCCTTAACATAAAACGTCTTCACTACAAATAGCTCGCATTATTTTTCTATTTTTTAAAAAAGATACAAATAGCTCGTATTGTTTTTCTATTTTTTAAAAATGATATTTCTTAAATAATACTGTTCTTAAAGCATATTAAATATATTAAAAGACTAAAAAGCCCCATTATTTATCAACATTGTTTATATTATTTTTTTCTGTCCTCACGAATTAATATAAACCGTTTTCACTACAAATAGCTCACTTTGTTATTCCATTTTTTAAAAAGATATTTGTTAAATAATACTGTTATTAAAGCATATTAAATGCATTAAAAGACTAAAAATGTCACCTTATTTATCAACATTGTTTATATTATTTTTTTCTGTACACTCGAATTAATATAAAACGTTTTCACTACAAATAGTTCGCATTGTTTTTCAAGTTTTTCAAAAGATATTTGTTAAATAACACTTTACTTAAAATGGAAGAATGTTAAATATATTAAAAGACTAAAAATGTCACCTTATTTATCAACATTGTTTATATTATTTTTTTCTGTCCACTCGAATTAGTATAAAACGTTTTCACTACAAATAGCTCTCATTGTTTTCCTTTTTTATAAAAAGATTTTTGTTGCATAACATTTTACTGAAATTGAAGCATGTTACATATATTAAAAGACTAAAAAATGTCACATTATTTATCAACATTGTTTATATTATTTTTTTTCTGTCCACTCTAATTAATATAAAACGTTTACACTACAAATAGCCACCGTTGTTTTCCCTTTTTTTAAATATATTTGTTAAATAACACTTTACTGAAATTGAAGCATGTTAAATATATTAAAAGACTAAAAAATGACATATTATTTATCAACATTGTTTATATTATTTCATTCCAGTAACAATCAGTAACTCATTTATCACATTCTATTCTAGTTCCAAATCCCAAATTCATCTGGACATCTTAAATGTATTTTATCAGAGTTGTGTGAATTTTTCTACCAAACGACACACAATCTTGACAACCTATAAATCAATAACACGTAGGAGTATTTTAGAAGAAACTTGTTACATTCTCTTTCAATCAATTGCAAACATACCTTCACGCTTGCAAGCAAAGTGTCTTTAATAATTTTTTTGCATGTCCAGATAAACAAAAAAGGACATTTTCGAAAATAAATAACAATTTAATAGAAAGAACAACGTTTCATGTATGAAAAAGGGAAGTAAAGATGCTTTTTATCGAAAATGGTAAATGAATTTTATTAACTATTAATATTTTAAAACAATCGCTTTCAGACTGATTTTTCTTCATTAAACAATATTTTAATATAAAATATTTTCAAAGTGTTCTTTACTTTAATGGTCAAATATACATACAATCAACACACATATACACATATATATACATACACACACAAATATATATATATATATATATATATATATATATATATATATATATATATATATATGTATATATATATATATATATATATATATATATATATATATGTGTATATATAAATATGTGTGTACATATATATATATATATATGTGTTATATATGTGTGTGTGTGTGTGTGTGTGTGTACACACATATATACATATATATATATGATGCAATATAGTAATGAAATTAATTTTTCTCACAACAGTGTAATAAAATGACATTAATTCTTAACATAGATCCCCAATCCTGTTACAGAAGATGAATTACAGCCCAATAATAGACCACAGCACTTCGGCACCGGAGTTCGAGGACTCGAATCCCACTGATGGCATGGCTATTCATAGGCATTCTGAAACGACTTAAAGCAGAATTTCACGCTCACATTAGGCTTAGCGTAGCAAAACAGTAGACCATAGCGTTCCAAGCCAGATTAAATCTCTCATAGAAAAAGTAGCACTACTGCCTTTCATTACATGGCTTTAAAGACAAAACAAACACCGTTAAATGAAGAAAAGCCCAATTACTTTTGAATATGCAGTAATAATAAGGCTTTTTGAGAAAGTTATACATTATATAATAATATATTATATAATAAATTTTAGGCATTATTGAATAATTGCCTAAAATTTAAGCTGGGATTTAAGGTTTATTTAGTGCCATTTTTCGTTCATTTTACACAAAACTCTTACACAACTAAAGAAATCTCTGAATTCTGCACAGATAACAAACTCGAAAATTCATCTGATGGCACGGTAATTTGTGAAAGAACCGACATAAACGTACAGTATATATTATAAATGCAGATAAACAAGCACACACATATATAATTTTTCCTCTGTTTTTTAGACATATATAAGGTCACTAACTTTCTCATAGACACTCAAAAACAATTTTTGTTTTTTCAAAATAAACCTCTTTCTTTTATAATTTTCTTCAAAAAGGCAAAACATAAATTACTTTTTAAACCTATTAATTATCAACTCTTTAAGTAATAGTAAACTATGCTTTTAAAAAATTAATTTGGTCACTTTTATTTAAGAAATACTCTCTAGATCTCAGAATAAAACTGAATTGTGTAGAAAACGTATGTATGATACAATGATACCTTCATACTGAAGAGTTACTTTTCCAGGATTTTATAAAAATATGTGAATATTTAATATTGTATTTTCAATTTCAAAATTTTTATCACCATTTATGTACTTTATTAATCTGTAAGTATTCATGGGATATTAAGAGATATTTGACCTTGTATTAAAACTATATTTCTTGGAAGGAGTGTAACTTATATATAATATATAATATGTATATATATAATATATATATATATATATATATATATATATATATATATATATATAAACTTTGTTTATACAACTATATATAGATTGCGAATGGCAACAGTAGATAATTTATTACTAGTACAGCAATGTTTTAAAAACAACGACTTAAATAGAGGTTTTTATTCAAAATATAATAATGAAAATTTACACTTTAAACAGAAAAATATTCTTTTCTTTTGTTGCCAACATTACAAACCTTCGTGGAAAGTGTAAAAAAAAAAGAATAATATTTGAAAAAATTGCTTATTTTTCCTCTAAAATATATTATTTTTATATGATATAAAGTTCCTGTGTTTCGAAATATCTTAATTTAATCCAATTTTATTTTATATGCATCCAAGTGAATAACTGATATGTGTGAAAAGAATCTATTAGATTGAAATGTAATTCAATAAGTTTTTTAGATATTAAAATATTACAAAATTATTGTTTAAAAAATTAATTAGCAGTACATTATGGTGATCTATAATAATAATATTGACAGAAATAAATAGATGGATATTTAAAGAACTAAACTAACTTTATAATGTCTCTATACCCATTATATCTTCCAGTAATTGAGAGTGAAAAATAAATTTTATCATTTCAATTATAATAGTCTACTGTTATTTACTTGAAGATCAACAAAAATTTTAAATCCAGATCGAATTTGAAGAGAAAATATGCATTGATAACGCGATGCTTAATCGGTTTTCATTGCTTAAATTATTTGAGGGAAATTATAGTTTATGCCCGCTTGTTGAAACTACTCTTAGTATTTCGGTAACTAATTTGAATATAAGAAAATAATAGTTAATTAGAAACCAACTTATAGACAGACATGACAGAAATTAATAGATGGATATTTAAAGAACTAAACTAACTTTATAATGTCTATCTAAACAACGATGGAAGTAATATACTTTCAATAACTTTCTTAATGGAAAAATAATGTGAAAAGAATGTTGTAAAAAAATGTATATTTACATTAATCTTCCAGTAATTGACTTAATCAAACAAAATTTTAAGTCATTTAACTGAGTCCAAACAGAAAGAATTATTTAAGGTGTTAGAGGTTAAAATTTGAATTCATAAATAATAATTAATGAGAAAGCATAAACATTCAGATATAGAATGCTTATGCAAGCGATTTTAGAAAATAGTAATTAAACAGAAAGCAAGTTATATACATGAATGGCAGAAATTAATAGATGTATATTTAAAGAAATAAACTAACTTTATAATGTCTTTATAAACCACGATGGAAGTAATATACTTTTCACAACTATTTTAATGGGAAAAAATATAAGAAAAGCATGTTAAAAATTTATATTTTTCATAATGTATTGTATTTACTTAATAAACAAAAATTTTAACTCATTATTCTTAGTCGAAACAGAAAGAGTTCTTTAAGGTGTTAGAGATTAAAATATGAATTCGTAAATCGATGTCTACTAACTTTTCGCCATTTAAATTATTCCAATCGTAAATAAGTCATTAAATGTTTTAGTAAACTCTCCTTAATATTTCTTAGTTTTGCTTATTTTTCCAGTAGAATACATAGTTTTTATGTGATAAAAACATGTGTTTCGAAATAATCTTAATTTATCAAAGTTTTATTTTATATGCATTTAAGTAAATAACTGATATGTGTGAAAAGATCTATTAGAAAAATTTAATTCGATAAGTGTTTTAGATATTAAAAATACAAAATTATTGTTTAAAAATTTTATTAGTAAACATTATGGTGATCTATTAATAATGTTAAGGACTATGGATTGTAAATATTATTTTTCTCATTAATTATTCTTCCAGATAATTGAGACTGCATAATCAAATTTTCCACCTCATTTCATTTACCTAATAGTCTACTGTCATTTTGACTTGAAGATCAAACAGCATGTAAATCCAGATCGAATTTGAAGAGAAAATATGCATTGATAACGCGATGCTTAATCGGTTTTCATTGCTTAAATTATTGGGGTGAAATTATAGGATCTATTGTTGAAAATTTAGTATTTCGATAAGTTTTTAATATAAGAAAATAATAATTAATCAGAAATATTATATACATGATGAACAGAAATTAATAGATGGATATTTAAAGAATAAACTAATTTTATGATGTCCATTATAAAACCACTGGAAGAATATATTAATGGGAAAAAATTTTATGAAAAGATGTTAAAATTTAATTTTCACATTGAATGTATGTACTTAATAAAAAAAATTAATCATTTAACTTAGTCCAAACATAAAGAGTCCTTTAAGAGTCTTTTAAGGTGTTAGAATGAAAATATTAAATAATAATTAATCAAAAGCATAACATTCAGTATTGCTTTCATGAAAATAATAATTAATCAGAAAGCAAGTTATATACATGCATGACAAAAATTAATAGATGGATATTTAAAGAACTAAACTAACTTTATAATGTCTATCTAAACGACAGTGGGAGTAATATACTTTTCATAACTTTCTTAATGGGAAAAATATGTGAAAAGAATGTTACAAAATGTATATTTTTCATAATGTTCTGTATGTACTTAATAAGCAAACATTTTAACTCATTTAACTTAGTCCAAACATGAAGAGTTCTTTAAGGTGTTAGAGGTTAAAATATGAATTCATAAATCGATGTCTACTAACTTTTCGTCCTTTAAATTATTCCAATCGTAAATAAGTCATTAAATGTTTTAGTAAACTCTCCTTAATATTTCTTAGTTTTGCTTATTTTTCCAGTAGAATATATAGTTTTTATGTGATACAAAGATTATATGTTTCGAAATATCTTAATCTTATCGAAGTTTTATTTTATATGCAACCAAGTAAATAACTGATATGTGTGAAAAGAATCTATTAGATTGAAATTTAATTCGATAAGTGTTTTAGATATTAAAATATTACAAAATTATTGTTTAAAAATTTTTTCCAGCAGTACATTATGGTGATCTATGATAATGTTAGAGGATATGTATTGTGAATATTCTAATTTGCTTCTTATTAATTATATCATCCAGTCATTGAACTGCATAATCAAATATTCCACCTTATTTCATTTAATTAATAGTCTACTGTTATATTCTATTTTTAATACACTTTAAGTTATATCAAATTTTATTTTATATGCATCCAAGTGAATAATTGATATGTGGAAAAAGAATCTATGAGATTGAAATTTAATTCGATAAGTGTTTTAGATATTAAAATATTACAAAATTATTGTTTAAAAATTTTTATTAGGAGTATATTATGGTGATCTATAATAATATTCTGGAGAGGACTATGGATTGTGAAATATTCTATTCGCTTCTCATTACCATTATATCGTCCACATAATTGAGACTGCATAATCAAATTTTCCACCTCATTTCATTTACCTAATAGTCTACTGTCATTTTGACTTGAAGATCAAACAGCATGTAAATCCAGATCGAATTTGAAGAGAAAATATGCATTGATAACGCGATGTTTAATCAGTTTTCATTGCTTAAATTATTTGAGGGAAATTTAGTTTATGCCCGCTTGTTGAAACTACTCTTAGTATTTCGGTAACTAATTTGAATATAAGAAAATAATAATTAATCAGAAAGCGAGTTATATTATACATGCATGACAGGAATTAATAGATGAATATTTAAAAAATTAAGCTTATTTTATAATGTCTATATAAACCATGATGGAAGTAATATACATTTCACAACTTTCTTAATGGGAAAAATATGTGAAAAGCATGTTAAAAAAATTATATTTTTCATAATGTACTGAATGTACTTAATAAGCAAAAATTTTAATTCATTTAACTTAGTCCAAACAGAAAGAGTCCTTTAAGATCTTAGAGGTTAAAATATAAATTCATAAATAATAATTAATCAGAAAGCATAAATATTCAGATTGCTTTCTGAAAATAATAATTAATCAGAAAGCAAATTATATAAATGCATGACAGAAATTAATAGATGGATATTTAAAGAAAATAAGCTAATTTTATAATGTCTTTATAAACCTCGATGGAAGTAATATAATTTCCACAAATTTTTTAAAGGGAAAAAATATGTGAAAAGCATGTAATAAATTTTTTATTTTTCAGAATGTACTGTAAGTTCTTAATAAGCAAAAATTTTAATTTATTTAACTTAGTCCAAACAAAAAGATTCCTTTAAGGTGTTAGAGGTTAAAATTTGAATTCAAAAAAATAATTAATCAGAAAACATAAGCATTTAGATTGTTTCTTTCTGAAAATAATAATAATCAGGAAGCAAGTTATATACATGGATGACAGAAATTACTAGATTAGATATTAAAGAAATAAACTAATTTTATAATGTCTATAAAAACCACGATGGAAGTAATATACTTTTCACAACTTTCTTAATAGGAAAAAAATATGTGAAAAGCATGTTAAAAAATTTGTATTTTTCATAATGTACTACATGTACTTAATAAGCAAAAATTTTATTTCATTTAACTTTGTCCAAACAGAAAGAGTAATTTAAAATGTCTTTTAAGGTGTTAGAAGTTGAAATATGAATTCATAAATAATAATTAATCATAAAGCATAAGCATTCAGATTTAGAATGCTTATGCAAACGAATTTAGAGAAAAATAATTAATCGGAAAGCAAGTTATAACATGCATGACAGAAATTAATAGATGGTTATAAAAAGATATAAACTAATTTTATAATGTGTTTATAAACCACGATGGAAGTAATATACTCTTCACAACTTTCTTAATGGGAAAAATATATGAAAAGCATGTTCAATATTTATATTTTTCATAATGTACTGTATGTACTTAATAAGAAAAATTTTAATCCATTTAATTTAGTCCAAACAGAAAGAGTCGTTTAAGATGTCCTTTAAGGTGTTAGAGGTAAAAATATGATTTCATAAATAATAATTAATCAGAAATCATAAGCATTCAGATTCCTTTCTGAAAATAATAATTAATCAGAAAGCGAGTTATATTATACATGCATGACAGAAATTAATAGATGGATATTTAAAGAACTAAACTAACTTTATAATGTCTATCTAAACAACGATGGAAGTAATATACTTTCAATAACTTTCTTAATGATAAAAAATATGTGAAAAGCATGTTAAATAATTGTATTTTTCACAATGTACTGTATGTACTTAATAAACAAAAATATTTATTCATTAAACTTCGTCCAAACAGAAAGAGTCCTTTAAGGTGTTAGAGGTTAAAATATGAATTCATAAATAATAATTAATGAGAAAGCATAAACATTCAGATATAGAATGCTTATGCAAGCGATTTTAGAAAATAGTAATTAATCAAAAAGCAAGTTATATACATGAATGGCAGAAATTAATAGATGTATATTTAAAGAAATAAACTAACTTTATAATGTCTTTATAAACCACGATGGAAGTAATATATTTTTCACAACTATTTTAATGGAAAAAAATGTAAGAAAAGCATGTTAAAAATTTATATTTTTCATAATGTATTGTATTTACTTAATAAACAAAAATTTTATTTCATTAAACTTCGTCCAAACAGAAAGAGTTCTTTGAGGTGTTAGAGGTTAAAATATGACTTTGTAAATCGATGTCTACTAACTTTTCGTCATTTAAATTATTCCAATCGTAAATAAGTCATTAAATGTTTTAATAAACCATTCTTGATATTTCGTTGTTTTGCTTATTTTTCCTGTAGAATACATAGTTTTTATGTGATACAAAGATCATGTGTTTCGAAATATCTTAATTTTATCAAAGTTTTATTTTATATGCATGTAAGTAAATAACTGATATGTGTGAAAAGGATGTATTAGATTGAAATTTAATTCGATAAGTGTTTTAGATATTAAAATATTACAAAATTATTGTTTAAATATTTTATTAGTAGTACATTATGGTGATCTATAATAATAATATTCCGGAGAGGACTATGGATTGTAAAATACTCTATTCGCTTCTCATTACCATTATATCTTCCAGATAATTGAGACTGCATAATCAAATTTTCCACCTCATTTCACTTACCTAATAGTCTACTGTCATTTTGACTTGAAGATCAAACAGCATGTAAATCCAGATCGAATTTGAAGAGAAAATATGCATTGATAACGCGATGTTTAATCAGTTTTCATTGCTTAAATTATTGGGGTGAAATTTAGTTTATGCCCATTTGTTGAAACTATTCTTAGTATTCCGGCAACTGTTTTTAATATAAGAAAATAATAATTAATCAGAAAGCAAGTTATATACATGCATGACGGAAATTAATGGATGGATATTTAAAGAAATAAACTAATTTTATAATGTCTATAAAAACCACGATGGAAGTAATATACTTTTCACAACTTTCTTAATAGGAAAAAAATATGTGAAAAGCATGTTACAAAATTTATATTTTTCATAATGTACTGTATGTATTTAAAAAGCAAAAATTTTATTTCATTTAACTTTGTCCAAACAGAAAGAGTCCTTTAAAATGTCTTTTAAGGTGTTAGAAGTTGAAATATGAATTCATAAATAATAATTAATCAGAAATCATAAGCATTCATATTGATTTCTGAAAATAATAAATAATCCGGAAGCAAATTATATACAGAAATTAATAGATGGATATTTAAAGAAATAAACTATGTTTATAATGTCTTTATAAACCACGATGAAAGTAATATACTTTTCACAAGTTTCTTAATCGAAAGAAATATGTGAAAAGCACGTTAAAAATTTATATTTTTCATAATGTACTGTATGTACTTAATAAGCAAAAATTTTAATTCATTTAACTGAGTCCAAACAGAAAGAGTCCTTTAAGATCTTAGAGGTTAAAATATGAATTCATAAATAATAATTAATCAGAAAGCATAAACATCCAGATTGCTTTCTGAAAATAATAATTAATCAGAAAGCAAATTATATAAATGCATGATAGAAATTAATAGATGGATTTTTAAAGAAAATAATCTAATTTTATAATGTCTTCATAAACCTCGATGGAAGTAATATAATTTCCACAACTTTTTTAAAGGGAAAAAATATGTGAAAAGTATGTAATAAAATTTTTATTTTTCACAATGTACTGTATGTTCTTAATAAGCAAAAATTTTAATTTATTTAACTTAGTCCAAACAAAAAGATTCCTTTAAGGTGTTAGAGGTTAAATATGAATTCATAAATAGTAGTTGCTTTCTGAAAATAATAATTAATCAGAAAGCAAGTTATATACATGGATGACAGAAATAATATATTGTTTTTTAAAGAAATAAACTAATTTAATAATGTCTTTATAAACCACAATGGAAGTAATTTACTTTTCACAACTTTCTTAAAGGTAAAAAATATATGAAAAGCATGTTAAAAAAATTATATTTTTCATAATGTACTGTATGTACTTAATAAGCAAAAATTTTAATTTATTTAACTTAGTCCAAACAAAAAGAGTCCTTTAAGGTGTTAGAGGTTAAAATATAAATTCATAAATAATAATTAATCAGAAAGCATAAACATTCAGATTGCTTTCTGAAAATAATAATTAATCAGAAAGCAAGTTATATAAGTGCATGACAGGCATTAATAGATGGATATTTAAAGAAATAAACTATCTCTATAATGTCTATATAAACTGCTATCGAAGTAATGTACTTTTTACAACTTTCTTAATGGGAAAAATATGTGAAAAGCATGTTAAAAAATTTTTATTTTTCATAATTTACTGTATGTACTTAATAAGCAAAAATTTTAATTCATTTAACTTTGTTCAAACAGAAAGAGACCTTTAAGATGTCCTTTAAGATATTAGAGGTTAAAATAAGAATTCCTAAATCGATGTCTATTAACTATTTGTCGTTTAAATTATTCCAATCGTAAATAACTCATTAAATGTTTTAGTAAACTATCCTTAATATTTCGTTGATTATATAATAATTAAAGAATTAATTGTATGAAATAAAAATGATATATATGTATCGTAATAATTAAAAATGAACTGATGTGCATGCACGAAAAAAAAACTCATTTTAGAAGGTGTACATTTTGATGTTTAATAAATAATAAGACTCACATTATCGTCGGTTGAATTATCACAACAAAAATTCATGTGTAATATAATAAATATAGGTATCTGCTAAAACAGAATAATCTTATGAATGCCGCACAAGTTCTGGTATGTTAGAATGCTATGTGACAAAACAAAAACTTGCTTTGTGTTGCTGACCAGTGGAATCCAGTAGTATGAAAAGAAAGATTTATAAAGTAGCGTATTATTATTAGATTTTGCGTTGGTTTATTAATATTCATCATCAAACTAATATGCTTTCGTTTCTACGATAAAGCAATTTTCAAAGCAATTATTTTTCGTTTTTAAAAACTTTTAATTAAGGAATAAAATATCTATAAGTTCTTAACGCAAAGAAATATTCAAAGGCCATACATAAAGCCATACATAGCTGTTTAGCTACAAGAAGTTTTACGAAAAAACAAGCGATTATACTATGCTCTCCATATAGTCTTCATCTAATACCATTTGACTATTGACTGTCTCTTCAGCTCAAGCAAACCGTAAAAGGCTGTCCTTTAAAGAGAAATAAAGTATGTGTTATACGCTTGATCTGGTTTAAAAAAAATCTCTCAGAAAACAGGTTATTATATGTTTGAATGGGGAGTTTCTATGGGGATGTAAGCGTCGAGCAAAACATTAAAGGTTGGTACTTGAAAAAGAAACCCACAGAAAAGACAATAAAAAAGTATATTATTTAATGAGTGGTGATGTAAAGTGAAAGTACGCGTTATGCAATAACCTAATTTTTTTTATATTTAAATTATATTTGGCTTTTCACCAACTTAAGTTTAAGTCTCAAAGTAAAAAAACACAATAGACATTAAAAAAAGAGATTAGAAGTTATTATGGAATTAATTGCATTTATTAAAACAAGACGTTAAATTGAGATTATGAACATTTAAAATTATAAAAACTAAATTTAAAAAAAGGAAAGGAGTAAAAAATAAAAAAATGTCACTTAATGTGACTGTGGAATGAAAACTATGGAAGACGCAGCTTCAGGTTCCTTTTCATTCCACGGGTAGTAGGTGTGAGATTGCAGCTATGTTTGACATAAGGTTTGCGAAACTGATTTGCTCGCCGGACTCACACGTTGTGGGTTGGATGCCCAAGTTTTTTTCGCGACTCCAGGAAGAGTGTGGTGTGGCCAGTGAAAGTAATTGTACTTAAACTTCACCAAGTTTTGGAGAATTGTGATTGGTCCCCAGGAGGAGATTCAGGACCATCCTTGGAGTCCCGGTTCTTCTGGGCAGAGCCGGGAATAGAGGCATTGTAAAAAGGACAATGGAACAACGAACGCATCAGCACAGGATAATGGAAAAAGTATAGGGTTGTCTGAGTAGAAAGAAGGAAGGAAAAGAATGCAGCGGTCTCTTGGACATTGGTAATTTTTTTAGGCGTTGCACTGGGAGTGCTTCTTTTAATTTTTAATTTTTAAAAAATATTTTTTAGCATATTTCCTTGTCTTTGTTCAATATTTGAATGTTGTAATATAGATCAGTGGCATTTTACTATAGTTAAAGACGATATAAAGTAAACTTGGGTTATAAAATGATTTGAAATAACTACAGCAATGTACTACAACCACAGCAGTAGGTATCTTTTTACCAACCATCTTAGCTGCTGGGCATCAAGTCGCAAGTCTGCAAGTCAAGTGGAAGAGTCAAACAGATTAGATCTAGTCAAAAAGAATAAAACTATATAGACAGTTGAAAATTTTAATTGGGAAACAGGCGGCCCATGGGCATAGGGTTGGGCATGTCTGATTTAGACCAATAAATCAGGGAAAAAATAATTAATTTTTGTTTGTCTAAATCTCTCCCTAACATTCCATAACGCGATTTTAACAGAAGAAAAATATTTTTTTAAGAATGAAAATTATGTACAAGCGTAACTAAATTTAATAGATGGGTATTAAAGAAATAAACAGATTTTATACTATCTATTTTGGGTAAATAAATCAAATGAATTTCCTATACTTTATTTCTATAACGTTAAAAAATATTACCACATAAAGAAGATTAGCCAACGAGCTCAGTGGTCAAATGATCAAAGCGCACTATTCAGACTCGAAGATTGCTATAGTGGTTGATCTAAAGTACGGATTTTTATTTTAAAAATGTTATTTATTGTTTCTTATGTTCTTGAAGATTCTAGATCTTTCTTTAATATGTAAATTAGTTATTTCTCGAATATTCTGTTCGGGTGTAAAAGCTGATACCCACTAGTTGTAGGAAACTTCTCGATCTTGTAAAATTGCGAGTTGCTACTTAGCTTCAATAAATTCGTTTGTTAAGATAAACGGTGTGTTCATTCGAATCTTCGTAACAATATACAAAACTAACCCCAGTCTATAATTTTCTATAAATCACCACTGTGAGCATACATTTGAAGCAGGTCGAACTAAGATTTAAATGTATTTGCACTAATTAGAATAATACCTCTGAAAATTTAATAATATACTATTTGACAACGATATATATACATATATATTTCACATTTTATAATATTTCAACAAAAATTTGATTATTCCTTATAATAAAAAAATGTTATTGAAAAGTTTGTTGAGACACAATGGACTGATGAGAATGGTAAAACCGTGCTGGTTTCTCTAAATTCAAACACTATGGCTAATATTGTTGATTTTTACGGTTGTTCTATATTTTTCTCAATAAATCATTACTATAGCATTTTATTCGAACTAATAATTTATTGTGTCTCGTAATATATGAAATCTTACTCATTTGACGGTCATCTTAAGTTTCAAATTTCTATTTCATAATCTTCCTTTCTGCATATTTTGAATGGGGCGTAACAGTACAATTTATGAATATTGATTTTTTTCCATCGATAAGCATGACGTTTTGTCCATTCGGGAAACATAACACGGTATTTATTGCTCGTAAATATGGGGATAAAACGGAATATTTCAAGAACGCAGTCACGAATAGATATTCCAAAGAAATGTTAAGACAAATACCCGAAACACTCGGAAATATATCTAACGGTATGAACATATTTTGAATACTTCAGATGATACGTTTTATATCCCCTATATAATAACAACCTAAGTTATCTGTCCCCTTGTTCTCGAATTTATGAAGCGGTTGGATCTGGAATGGATGGAGGCATCCATATTGGATCCTTGGTGCGTTAGGGTTAGCAAAATTCAAAGAGAGTAAAGTTTATCTTCTCTTAAACTATCGATCCGATTCTAAAATCAATTATATAAATATGCTTCATATCACAGAGAAAATTACTGTCGTTTTTAAAACGTTAGAAAGCGACCCATTCCCCCCTTTTCGTGCGTTTAATGCGTTCATCATTTCAAGCCCTATTTTCCCGATTAAGAGCAGGCTATTAAATTTATCAATTTATCACATAAATAGGTTAAAATGACATTTTTTCTAGTATTATGACATCAAATGAGAAAATGAGGAAATGGTTAAAGGAATAACGTCATAATGCTAGAAAAAATGTTATTTTTACCTATTTATTATGTGATAAATTGATAAATTTAATCACCTGCTCTTAAAATGGGGCTTTATATAATAGATTTAAACACTTGAAAAGAGGGGAAGGGATTTCGAACGTTTTAAAAACGACAGTATTTTTTTGCTGTCACATGAAGCATATTTATACCAATTTATTTTATAATCGGATCGATAGCTTAAGAGCAGATAAACTAGCTTTGAATTTTGCTAACTCTAACTCATCAAGAATTCAATATGGATGCATCTACCTATTCCAGGTCTAACCGCTTCATAAATAAGACGACACATAGTTTAGGTTGTTATTATATAGGGGATAGACATATATTAAACAAACTATATTAAATAGAAAAATATATTAAAAGCTACAATTAACATAATAATAAAAATGCTGTATGTTATAAATACACACTTATAAATTTATTTTCTCACCAAATTACAAAAAAAAAAAAAAAAAAAAAAAAAAAATCTAACTCATTGAAACCTAATGATGCAAGGATTGTTTTCGGTTTTGGTTTGGTTTGGAGCACTACGGTCTACTTTTTGCAACACGAGAGCTAATGAGACCGGGACCTACTGTTTAAAACCGATACCGAACGACTACGAACATCCATGCCACAGTGGGATTCGAACTAACGAACTCCGGTTCCGAAGACCAGCACCCTAAACATTCGGCCATCGTTCGGCTCAGGGATTGTTATTTCTTTTAATCAAAATGTGTCAAGTATTAAGGATGATGTGTAGAGTGTCAATTGTAATTACTTTCCAGTTATGAATCTGCCTTTTTGTTTTCATTGCAGATAGTACCAAAAACGCTTCACTCAAATAAATCTTTACAAGAGATAGATGCACTTGCTTTCCTTTCCTCTTTAAAGATTCATGCAAAATTGAATTATGGTATAAATTTGAAATTTTTATTTTAGTAGGCTATCGCACAATAATAGTTTTGATTCTTTCTTTTTCAGAATCTGTCGACTCACATTTGTCTCGTTCATTGTCGATAAATGGATTTTGTATCTGAAAAAAATATTAGTCAATCGTCTGTTTTTTACAATATCGATACGAGTCGCTTGTAAAAGCGTCAATGTCGAAACATTTCAATCCAGGTAATTTTTATATAAGAATTCAAATCGTTGCATGAAAAGTCGAGAAAAATAAATATAAACCTTTATTAACCAGGTTTTTAGGTTACAATATAAAGTTTTATTTATTTGTAAGTAGTAGACGGGGATATACAGTCGGCGTAAGTGACGTCATAGGGGCGTGGCTTAAGGTGGCGTGGTCGTGACGTCACCGGAAGAACCGCCATGTTGTGAGTTGAGTTGATGTGTATTTCTCCTTTTGCTAAGGGGTTTAAAAACCATGAATTGAGCAGTTGAGTAGTTTTCCTCCTTCCGCTAAATTTGAAATGTTGTGGCAACACCTTTTTAGTTTCGGAATGGGACTTAGAAAATTTTTCGAAAAAAATTATTTCGGATACCAAGTGGTGCTGTTGAGTTACTTACCTCCTTCTGCTAAGTTGAATGAAAACCATGGAGTGAACAGTTGAGTAGTTATCCTACTCCTACTAAGGGGGTTTAAAACCATGGAGTGAACAGTTGAGTTGTTTTCCTCCTTCTGCTAAGTTTGAAATATTGTGGCAACACTAAGCATACATGTTCTATCATGTCGTAGCATGTTTCAACATAAATTTGGTTTCGGAATGGGACTCTAAATTTGAAATGTTGGGGCAACACCTTTTTAGTTTAGGAATGGGACTTAGAAAATTTTTCGAAAAAAATTATTTCTGATACCACGTGGTGCTGTTGAGTTACTTACCTCCTTCTGCTAAGTTGAATGAAAAAAAAATGGAGTGAACAGTTGAGTAGTTATCATCCTTATACTAAGGGGGTTTAAAACCATGGAGTGAACAGTTGAGTTGTTTTCCACCTTCTGCTAAGTTTGAAATATTGTGGCAACACTAAGCATACATGTTCTATCATGTCGTAGCATGTTTCAACATAAATTTGGTTTCGGAATGGGACTTAGAAAATTTGTTTTCAAGATTCTGGTTTTTAAGAAAAAGTTTTGACATACTCTAACCTGGTATCAGTTTGAGAGTACTAAGGTGATAACCCCTTCCTAAACCTTTATCCCTGGCTGTAGCTAATAAGGAAGTCTATCGGATAAGCAATAATTATAAGGAAGTCTTCCTTAAAGTATAGGAATTCTATATTCACTATTCATGTATCTAGACTTAGTACACATAATTTTATACACTTTTATACAGAGTAGTTATGTTTAGTCTTATACCAAAAGAGCGAATCAAAAGCAATATATTACATAATGTGTCTAGACTGCTAAGTACTTTTTCACCTGGGATGTTACCATAAAGTTTAAAGCACTGGAAAATCATTTTTGGTTTATTTTGAAGCTTTAATTTTAAATGCTTCATAACATGAGGGGTAATGAGACTTGAAGCCAATTCCGATCGGCTACGAAGATCCATGATTTTAAGATTCTGACTCTCGAAATCCAGTTCCGTAGAGCAGCAGATCTATACAACCTTCGTTCCTTGAAGATTCTAGATCTTTCTTTAATATGTAAATTAGTTATTTCTCGAATATTCTGTTCGGGTGTAAAAGCTGATACCCACTAGTTGTAGGAAACTTCTCGATCTTGTAAAATTGCGAGTTGCTACTTAGCTTCAATAAATTCGTTTGTTAAGATAAACGGTGTGTTCATTCGAATCTTCGTAACAATATACAAAACTAACCCCAGTCTATAATTTTCTATAAATCACCACTGTGAGCATACATTTGAAGCAGGTCGAACTAAGATTTAAATGTATTTGCACTAATTAGAATAATACCTCTGAAAATTTAATAATATACTATTTGACAACGATATATATACATATATATTTCACATTTTATAATATTTCAACAAAAATTTGATTATTCCTTATAATAAAAAAATGTTATTGAAAAGTTTGTTGAGACACAATGGACTGATGAGAATGATAAAACAGTGCTGGTTTCTCTAAATTCAAACACTATGGCTAATATTGTTGATTTTTAAAGTTGTTCTATATTTTTCTCAATAAATCATCACTATAGCATTTTATTCGAACTAATAATTTATTGTGTCTCGTAATATATGAAATCTTACTCATTTGACGGTCATCTTAAGCTTCAAATTTTTATTTCATAATCTTCCTTTCTGCATATTTTGAATGGGGCGTAACAGTACAATTTATGAATATTGATTTTTTTCCATCGATAAGCATGACATTTTGTCCATTTGGGAAACATAACACGGTATTTATTGCTCGTAAATATGGGGATAAAACGGAATATTTCAAGAACGCAGTCACGAATAGATATTCGAAACAGATGTTAAG
>CM063506.1:84542843-84550343 GCA_032207245.1 Pardosa pseudoannulata
ATTAAAATTAATTATCAAAAATATAATAATAGCAAAAAATCAACTTAATTAATTATAAAAACAGCAAAATCAAAAACCTTCCTTAATCAAAATAAAACAAAATTCAAAACATCATGTCATTATCAGTTCTTATGTCAAAATCAGCAATAAAGTTGACTCCAGAGACGAACAAAATTAGTAATACATCTTCATGGTGTGTCACAACATCTTCAGTTAAAAAAAAAGAATTAATGTAATATTAATATCATAATTAAATCAAAACACAATTTCAAAAATTTCTTCAACAACATTCTATAAATCCCCAGTATATTCCCCCCTCACAATGAGAAAAAAAAATTAGTTGCTTCATCACATTATTGTTTCAATTGAAATTTGTTTGCTGGGTTAAAATGTCTCAGCCGTGTAGAATGAACTACATCAGTTTCTTTACCTGTATACTGATTTGGCTTTGTAATTTCAAAACTTTTTCTTTACATACAACTCAATAAAAAGCAAAAAATCTAGTTAAATATAAGAAATGAGTATAAATATGACACATAAATATCAGAATAGTATTTTTTTGTCAAAGCTCGTAATCAGCAGAACAGTTTTTTAGAACCAAAACCTCAGTCAGCAAAAGTTTTCAAAACATCATCTCAGTTCGATTGCAACTCAGTTCAGACCGAAAATGCCACGTCATTAGAATTAAGAATTCACAGTTTCTTGCAATGGTCATAACAAGAAAATAAAAGATTTAACGTTATCGGAAGCAGTAATTTATGCGCTCAAGCCGCAAAAAGGGTGCAGTTTTAGATTTCTGGGATTCGAAGTTACAACTCGTACAATTTCGTTAGACTCCGTCCAAGGCCACAGACGATTCACATTTTTATCGATAAAAATAGTACAATTTTTAATCACATGCGCTGAAAATAAAATATTTTCTCTTCGGTCAAAAGTTTTGCCCATGTAGGTGGCCTTTTCTACGTGATAAAATCATAGAATAATCAAATTTCTCTAAAATCAAAATTTTAAATTCCTAAGCAAATTATTAAATTTTAACTCTGTTAATATATAAAAGCCAAAAACTATTCTTAAATGATTAAGTTTTACAGTGAACAATATTGTGATCCTTTCATTTCAAATATCAAAATTTAACCAAACATCATGTTAATAAAACACCAAATAAAAAGTTAAAATTTAACCACTTCTTCAATATTAAAAATCAAAAAGGAAAACAACCATAATCATTTTTTAAGAATTATCACATGTCTATAAATATTATTAATTAAAACAAATTTAGATACATTTACTAGAACAGAAATTTCAAACTATAAATCTTAGAAATACAAATACACATTAATTTAAAAATAAGTTTCGTATATGAGAAGTCTTATTAAAATTTTTTATACTTAAATGATTATTGATGAATTTTTAAAAATGCTCTGTTAAAAAAAATTACCTTTAACCCACTGAACGGACGTGTCGACGGGGGTTCGACAGCGAATTCCTGTTCGGAAACGAACCTGTAGACCCCTTCTCGTTCGCCCTCGTATAACTTTTGAGGAAAAAAAAATATTGCAAAGCGATAATAAATGAAAGAAACTAATTTTGCGTAACGGAACTCCTTTACCTTGCAGGAAAAATAACTTAAAAGCGGTTCTGACAATTCCGGCAAACCGATGATATCTTAAAAGGTACGTATAATTCGACCTCCAAAAAACGAAAATGGATGTAGTGATTTTGATGTCCAAAATTTTGTGTTAGAGCAGGTCGATTGTTTAGGAACTGCATTTTGACTGACATTTATTTAGATTCATAATTGACGCTGATATTTCGTGCGTTTGTAAATCTCTAATTAGAAGTATTCTTTGCTTGAAAGATAGGTGATCTCGATCCCACTTAAATATCTTGGATGACATTCGTAAAATATAAATAAGTCTTCAAAGAATATTTTTATTTGTACTTTTAGATTTTAAAACTCTATGCGGATGGCTCCCATTTATGTGATTAAAAATTAACAATCTATAATATCTATGATATATCATTTGTAAACGCTTGAGAAAATAATCATAGTTGTCCCGTATTCCATTCCGACTAAAAAAAAAATCATAGAAGAACAGCAGTAAATTTAATGTAGAGACTCTCGATGTATTCCACTCGTTAAAAGTAGCCTGACAACTTTTAAACCGGCAACTCTAGTATGGTACGGTAAGTTCCACCTGGAATTTACGAAACGGGTGACTGTTTTGAAAGGAAAAAAGGTGGGGAGGGTGGTCGGTGGATGGGTTAAGCTCCGAAAATACAAGCAGTAAGTTTTTGTATAATTTTTTTCACTAATTTGCTGATATTTAATATTGTACTCGTCTTTAAGAGTTCTTCCATGGCTTGAAAGGGAAATAGGTGATCTCGATCCGGAAGGCGCGTTGTTGGGAACTTTGATGAAATGAGTACATAGGGATCTCGACGCGGCCCTGCCATGCAAGCACGCCAGATCTGTTGAACACAGGGTAGATTTTTCAGGATTTTGAAACACTCTCCGACGGCGGATGGCTGCCATGGTTTTAGTTGATTATTAAGTCTGAGTTCTCTTGATAGGATATTCACTCTTGATTCACGCTTGAGAATCATAGTCATAGTTCGTCCAGTAGTAATAATTCAAAAGAAACAGGCAAAATTTCAGACAGCGAAATTCAGTTCAGCGCAAGTCCAACACGAAAAGGATTTTCCATCAAATGTAGAATGTACATCAAGTCAAAATATTTATAAATTCATGTGCATGACTCGTGTAATAAACGACACTAGAGTCCTGACATAATTTTCATTCTTTATTCAAATCTCACAGCACACTAATCATCAATCATCTTTAATGGCGCCTCACATTGGCGCCCATCTTCTAACAAAGGCAGGCTTAGCTGCCACGGGTAACCACAGCTCTGATCGTGGAATGTGCATACTGCTCTCTGCTCTGCACAGATCACTGCGCGTGAGCCGTATTTATGTGGCTAACTTCTCACGCCGCGTCACTCCCAGTAATGAATCCCTACTCAAAATCTTTTAAAATTAAACTACAATTTATATCCTGACACACACACACACATATATATAAATATATATGCACTGACCATGTCATATATATATATATATATATATATATATATATATATATATATATATATATATATATATATACACAAATATTATATATTATATATAAAATATATATATACATATATATATATACACACACACACACATATATATATATATATATATATATATATATACACACACACACACACACACATATATATATATATATATATATATATATATATATATATTTCCCGGGAAATTTTGATCTTATGATTCGTAATATGTTTTACAGTGGAAATGATTATGATGTTAATTTACTTCCTTAGAAAATATAATACAGCTTAAAGATAAGTATAGAATATATTTTAAAACTATTTCTAGCATTGTGGCAAAAATTCAGAGGAAATGAATTTCTACAAAAAGATTTTAAAATCTATAAAACTCTAATTCTAAAGTTACGAGGCATGTTTTTTAAGTAAGTACCGTTTTGCGATTCCGCCACCGCAGCGCTACGGTCGGCGTTCCGCGCATGCGGGCTGGTTACCTACATCTCTTGTCTACGCACTGACGCCATTAAAGTCTGATTCTTCTTTGTATACGTTGTTTACTGAGTGTTTAAGATGCCTCCGAGAATCATGAGTCCCGCCGATTGTGAAGTACGGGCTGTTATACGATTTCTTAGTGCTAAAGGCGTAAAACCGATCTATATTCATCGTGAGATCTGTGAAGTTTACGGACAAAACATTATGAGTGATGGAATGGTAAGAAAATAAGCGAGAGCATTTAAAGATGGCAGCACAAATGTGCATGATGAAGAACGGAGTGGGCGTCCTTCATGTGGCTAATCGGACCAAAGATCTCATCAAATCTTTTAAATGGGAAACTCTAGATCATCCTCCATATAGCCCTGATCTGGCACCAAGCGACTACCATTTGTTCCTGCACTTGAAGAAACACCTGGGTGGTCAGCGTCTTCAAGACGATAACGAAGTCAAAACATTTGTGATACAGTGGTTAACAAGTCAGGTGGCAGAATTTTATGAGGAGGGTATTCAAAAACTGGTGCCACGTTATGACAAGTGCCTCAATATTCACGGAAATTATGTAGAAAAGTAGATTAAGGTACAGGCTTTCATGTAAAAATAAAATTATTGCGATATCTTTGCACGTCTTTTTTTAATTCTAAAACGGTACTTACTTAAAAAACATGCCTCATATTTACTCTATCGATCGTATAGTTCATCCACTGTAATAAGTAAGTTTAAAAAGTAAGGATAAGAATTTAATTCAAATAACTGAATATATGTCTGAAATTTGCCTGCCTCAAAATCTGCGCTTTTTAATTCTTTCGTTCTATTTCTCTAGTTATTCGAGGGATATATTTCAAGACTTCTATATAGATGTATTCAAATATTCATTTAATTCGACATGTCTAATAGAACTATTTATTTATTTTTTAAATCTCAATAAAAGTTTTCGGGACGGATCTCAGACGGAAATTTAATTATTTTTTGACATGAATTGTTTACAGCGTTTGTGTCATTCTTGAATAGGAAACTAATGTAAGTTGTAAACACTTCTACTTTATTAAAAAACACGAAAGTTTGATCCCAGTTTAATTAACTTTATTTTTCGCTGTCTCAATGTATGGACAAATCCTACGTTCGCATAAATAATGAATTTGTGTTCGGAGACAAAATTATTTATGAAATCAAAATTATGCGGAGAAACGAAACTATGCTCAAAAATAGTTGAATATTTAATAACTTGGGATATAATTTTCTTTTTCTTTAAAAGTTAAAAACAAATTAAATTTTGCTTTAATGTCTAAATATGAATATAAGCATTTTTAGTTTAATTGGATTAGGAAATCATCCAGAATGTACTAAAATTTTCTTTTTCTTTCCTTCTGCTTTGAAAAATAGTATTTTCTCATACTGGCCAAATGGATAGTATATATATATATATATATATATATATATATATATATATATATATATATATATATATATATATATATATATATATATAATATATATATATATATATATATATATATATATATATATATATATATATATATATATATATATATATAATATATATATATATATATATATATATATATATATATATATATATATATATATAATATATATATATATATATATATATATATATATATATATATATATATCTTTGCTTAATTCCTTGTTTAAAAGAATATTCCGTATACACTAAGTAGATCATATCTTTTTGAATCGCTCTAAATTTTTAAATAGAGGTATAAATTTTAAATTTTAATTTAAAGATATATGGCATCTAGAAACACAGATTTTTTTATAGTACTGAACATTTACTATTATATGAGATTTTATCCTTATCACTAAAGAAATATGCGTTAAAATATTCAGTTATTAATCCAACAGAGTATTTCAAAACTGCATTTTATTTACTCGAGCATAATGTTTTTTTTTCGAAAATGTAACACAAAAATCTCAAAATACACATAATATTTTTACTGCTTTATGCAATCACCGGATATAGGTGTATAGAAGTATACATTTTAAATTTTAAATTTAGTTTATATGACATTTAGAAATATAGATTATTTCAATAGTACTAAACTTTTACTATTATATAAGATTTTATCTTTATCAGGAAAACAAATATACGTTAAAATATTGAGTTATTAATCCAACAGAGTATTTCAAAACTGCATTTTATTTACTCGTGCATAATGCTTTTTTTTCGAAAATGTAAGACAAAGTCTCAAAATACACATAATATTTTTACTGCTTTACGCAATCACCGGTTACAGGTGTATAAAGGTGTACATTTTAAATTTTAAATTTAATTTATATGACATCTAGAAATATAGATTATTTTAATAGTATTAAACTTTTACTATTATATAAGATTTTATCTTTATCAGGAAAACAAATATACGTTGATATATTGAGTTATTAATCCAATAGAGCTTTACGCAATCACCGGATATAGGTGTATAGAGGTATACATTTTAAATTTTAAATTTAATTTATATGACATCTAGAAATATAGATTATTTTAATAGTACTAAACTTTTACTATTATATAAGATTTTATCCTTATTAGGAAAAAAATATACGTTAAAATATTGAGTTATTAATCCAAAGAGTATTTCAAAACTGCATTTTATTTACTCGAGCATAATGTTTTTTTTCGAAAATGTAAGACAAAAATCTCAAAATACACATAATATTTTTACTGCTTTATGCAATCACCGGATATAGGTGTATAGAAGTATACATTTTAAATTTTAAATTTAATTTATATGACATCTAGAAATATAAATTATTTTAAAAGTACTAAACTTTCACTATTATATAAGATTTTATCTTTATCAGGAAAACAAATATAAGTTAAAATATTGAGTTATTAATCCAACAGAGTATTTCAAAACTGCATTTTATTTATTCGAGCATAATGCTTTTTTTCGAAAATGTAAGACAGAAATCTCAAAATACACATATTTTTACTGCTTTAAGCAATCACCGTATATAGGTATATAGAGGTATACATTTTAAATTTTAAATTTAATTTATATGACATCTAGAAATATAGATTATTTTAATAGCACTGAAATTTTACTATTATATAAGTTTTTATCGTTATCAGAAAAGCGAATATACTTTAAAATATTCAGTTATTAATGCAACAGAGTATTTCAATGTTGCATTTTATTTACTCCAACATAATGTTATTCTTTATTCGAAAAATGTAAGACAAAATCTCAAAATGCACATAATGTTATTACTTCTTTACGCAATCACGGGATATAGGTCATTTCAGACAGATATTGTTTCGTCTGGTTTGATACGGCCTTGTGTTTTCCAACACGAACGCTACTGAGTGCAAGACCAATTGTTTAAAACCGATCTGAAATGGTTACGAATTGATTGCTTTCTATTGTGTTTTCTAATTGTCAAGGTACAGATTGATTAATTTTAAGCAATTAACGCGTTGTTTTTCACATATGCATTGTTATGTGAATGATTTCCTCATCTTACTTTTTTTTTTTTACTTTCGTTTTTCGGAAGCCGCTGTAAGCGTACTAAATTCTTGTTTGGCAACTTGTTTTTCTTGATTAATCAAATTTTGTTTTTGATCCTTATTCGTGTGGAGGTTGAAGTGGTGCATTTTTTCACTGCTAGGTACTCCGTAAAAACGAACTAACTTGATCTTCACGATCATCGAACATCCAAGAGAAAGAGCATTGAAAGATAAAAATTACTCTCATTAGAGGTATTGTGGAATCATTACTTTACGAGTATTACACTTATTTTATACAATACTACTAGCAACACTAATTTATTCATTTTAAATGCTGATATTTTTTTACTTAAAGCACGGTTTTCATTGTCTATTGCATACTGAAATATTTGC
>CM063506.1:84555343-84557843 GCA_032207245.1 Pardosa pseudoannulata
TATGCTTAATAAAAAACATTTGTTTTTTCAAATTTCTTACTTAACACCAAAGCAATTCACGACTACATGCCCGTAGTTAATATAAAACAATTACTACTTTTCACTGCATTTGTTTTCTGTTTCATGAGGCATTAACACAATTCATGTCCCCTGGTAAATAAAGTAAATTTTTATTTCCATTGTAAATTTTGTGCAAAAGAACTAGTTACCCTATTGTCTGCGATTAATGGATTGTATCCTGTATGTGCAGTGACCATTGACATTTTCTTTACGGTATTAAAATTTTAGCTCCATTTTTTATACATGCAATATATTTTTTTGAAATACAGAGCCTTAACCCGGTTAAAAGAGTATGAACGATTTGTAGAACGTATTATCCCATGCTTTGCTACACATAGATAAACTAAAATGTTTTGTTGGAATAAAAATTACATTCTTTTGAAATCGCCTGATAATATAAAGAACATAATTTATATTGATTTTTTATTCAAAGAATTTCTTAGTTAATTAAATTGAGATCATAGAATTGTTCTGAAATGTTGGGATTAATCCATTATTTAAAAATAAATAATTTATAATTATTATGTATGGAAATAAAGGATTATGCTTAATAATTTCAATTCGATCTCGAATTTTTTTAAAAATTATTTATAATTTTTTACACGAATGTTATACATTGAGGAACTCTTTAATATTTACTTTTAACCTATTAATGAAGATTTTTTGAAAAAGGCCGGCAAAATAAATCATTTTTTTATGTAAAAAAGTAAATTTAGAACGTTGTCTTGCCAAGAAATTTACAAAAATGCAAAAATAATCACAATTTTGTTTTTGTAATTTTGGATAACATTAAAGAAAATAGTCGAAAATTGTAATACGCACATCAACTTTTTTTATCTTTCTTTTTGAATTCTCATTTCAGGATAAACATTATTATCAATAAAAATGCTAATTTATACTTTTAAAACATAAATAATAACAATACTATTATTTATAAAATTAATCAAAATTTTCTTTTATGTGATATATTTCGAAACAAAACAAGAATGTACTTTAACCCCTTAATGCACAGTTTTTTTTAAAAGGTTGCCAAAAACATTCAATGTTTTTAATGTAAAAAACATGATTTTATACGTTGGCTTTCCAAGAAAATCACAAAAATACAAAAACAATCAAAATTTTTATTGCAATTTTGGATTTTGAAAACATTGCGAAAATAGTTGAGTATTGTAATATTACACGCACATCGAATTTTATCTTTCTTTTCGAATTCCCATTTCAGAATAAACATTATTATCAGTAAAAATATTTATTTATACTTATAAAATATAAATAATAGCAATATTAGTATTTATTAAAACGTTTTCTTTTGTGTGATACATTTCGAAACAAGGTGCAGCACATATCCCAACATTGCAACTATTACACAAGTAACGACTCCCTTTTCTTTTCCTTTTTTCTTTGCTATCTCTTTTAGAACAACACAAAGCAATTGATAAGTAGAAAAAATATTTATTTTATAGTTGAATAAGTAAGTGTTATAGCTTACATCCCATGTAAATGATAAATATCAATAAAAAGATTGTTTTTGTTTATTTTTTGGTTTCACATTATTTTCAATTCTCTATTTCAATCGAGTGTGAAAAATTATATCAACATAAAGTACAACGCCCCTCGAATTATCTCGAGTGTGCACAGTTTGGCCAGTTTATGGCGCTCGAGTTAACTCGAGCGTGCACGTTAAGGGGTTGATGATGTTTATCATCAATTCTAAATATATCAATCACCTTTATTCATCTTCAAAGACAATCTAATCTTTAGCTCTAAAAGCCTAAAATTTAAACAAACCGACTGCCTACCAGAACTTTGGGGAAGACTGGAAGCATATTTTCACTATATATTAGCCAAAAAATATATTTTCAATATTAGCTTTACTTATTGAATTTAAACGTACATCATACTCTGTAGCGGAAACAGGAAATGTTTCAAGAACACTTGAGTATTTTGGGCAGAAGCAAGAATAGAAAAAAATACTTAACATATATTGTTCCTACCGTTGACATAATTCATTATTTACAAATTTATCTTGTAAAAAAATACCAACTTTAACCCATACAGTTTCACAAAACAATATTTCGTATATTTCAAGCTTGAGTTAAACAGTGAAATTTTCTACCACCAATATATACGATGATGTCCATTTAATCTAACATGCAATTGAATGAAAATGTAGTAATAGCCATACTTATAACAACGCTAATTGCTAACTAAAATGTAGCACAAAGAAAGAAACTACCAGGTAGTATGTAATTTGCATCAAGCATATACCACGATGGAATATGCAAATTATAACTGCTAAATTCCTGACAAGCTGTATATAAAGTATTTAAAAAAATTCCTTTTTGTACAGCTTGAATTTTGTTCCCACGTATTTTATTTTATGTTTGTCTTTTTCAAATGCGTTGTGTAGAAAATCCCAGACATCATTCAAAGATGTTTC
>CM063506.1:84562843-84592843 GCA_032207245.1 Pardosa pseudoannulata
GACTTTTAAAGTGATACGATGACAAAAAATCTTTGAATACAAAATCATGTTATTGATTAGCATTGTTCATTTACTATAGACAAGTTTGTTTAAATTAGACTAAAAAATACGCTTTATTCTTAAAGAAGAGACTTTTCTAACATTGAGCAAAATTTTTGATTTGTAAAAGATTTAATACGATTGAAGTTGAATTAGTATTAAGATTTCATTTATGCTGGAATTCGATTGCTGTTAATTGTCTTTATTTAGATGGTCTTTTTGTCGGTAAAATTGCCGTTGCATTTGTTCCACAAACTGACTCCATTTTACAGGGTGCTTAAAAAATTACCGGTATATTTGAAAAATCAATAAAAACTAAACGACACAGTGATAGAAATACACAGTTTATTGCAATATGTTTGGGACAGTAGTAAATTTTCAAGCAGACAAACTTTCAAAATTGGTTACAATATTTTACAACAGATGGCGTTGCAGTCTGGAAAAATCTAAACTGTGATATTATACTGTGGGGACTTTTAAAAGACCAGGTAAACCGCCACTATCCAGAAACAATTGAATAATTAGAGCAGTACATCTGTTCTGTATGTGAAGCCATCCCGCCTGAGACATTTACATGGATTTCTTATAATTTCTTTCTAAGAATACGCTATATTATTGCTGAGCCTGGTGGATATCTAGAATATATCGTAGTTTAGATTTTTCCAGATTGCAGTGCCATCTGTTGTGGATTATTGTAACTAATTTTGAAAGTCTGTCTGCTTGAAAATTTAATTTGTCCAAAGCATATTACAATAAACTGTGTATTTGTATCAATGTACGGTTGGTTTTTATTGATTTTTCAAATATACCGGTCATTTTTTAAACATCCTGTAAATTCATGATACAAAACCGTTTTTTAGAGTTGTTCGAAAACCATCTCGGCAGTTTTTGTACATGCTTTGTTCATTTAATATTAGTAAAGACCAAATATACCGACACTATCCAGAATCAATTGAATAACTGGAGCAGTACATCTGTTCTGCATGTGAAGCCAATCTGCCTGAGACGTTTACACGTGTTTCTGATAATTTCATTCTGAGAATGAGCCATATTATTGCTGAGCCTGGTGGATATCTGGAAAATATCATAGTTTAGATTTTACCAGATTGAAGCTCCCTCTATTGGGGAACATTGTAACTAATTTTGAAAGTTTGTGTATCTGAAAATTTAATATTGTCAATTGTAATATACTGTGTATTTCCATCACTGTACGTTTAGTTTTTATTGATTTTTCAAATATACCGGTCATTTTTGAAACAACCTGTAAATACATGATACAAATCCATTTTTTAGAGTTGTTCGAAAATCTCCTCAGCTCTTTTTGTACATGCTTCGTTCATTTAGTATTGCTGACTTAGTTGTTTGTTTAACTGAAGAAACAGGTAGAAAACAAGCACAGAGGACCATATTAGACAATTCTGATGGGTGCAGTATGACATCTAAATTGTTCTTCCTTAAAACTGTTAGTAAGTAAATAGCAATATTTGGTTCTTATTTAACATGTTGTACTAAGAAGTGATTCTTCAGCTGGAAGCTTCTTTCTGACTTATTTTAAATTTTCGATAATCATTGATTATAGTCTCTAGTTTATTGATCAGTGCCTGTATGATGGATGTTGAAATCATGTAATAAATTTCCAATGCTAAAACTAATTATTTCCAATATATTAATTATTAATATTTTAAATTATTTTTATTGTTATTCAATGTATTTGATTATTATGTTTGTATTACAAGCATTATTTATACATAGCAATTTTGATATCATATTTCTAAAATGTTTAAACAAAGTTTTTTTAACAATTTATATAAGTAGTGAAACTTCAAAATGTAACTACAACTACATTATTGAGTTATTATTGTTTACCTAATCTAACAATATGTTAATACATATATTGTTTTTTTATTATTTATCAATTAGTTTGTCCATGATATATAATTTTCAAAAATTTTTTCACATTTATTATAGGTTAATATATAAAGGAACATATCTTTTTTAGCGTCCAGTTCTTTTTTGTTTAAATTATCAGTCTAACAATATTTAATTTAGAGAAACTAGATAAAATGTGAAATTATTAATTTATTACACACTTAAATAGACTTGGTAAGTTATTTCATTACATATCTTTTTATTTTAGTATCTAACTAATTTATATGCTTTAATGCTAACATAACATTTTTCTACAAAATGATATTTTGAGAAACATCTTGTGTACAAAATATGATTCTAAACTTTCTCACTTTCGATCATGTTCTACATTGCAGCATAAAATAAATGTTCTTAAATGACTACATAAACATTTATAACTACAATAAACATCATACATTAAGACAAAACAATGATATATAAATTTTAAAAACAAAATATTTCAATTAATAGATTTACAAACATAAAATATTAGTTTTATGAGATTTATGTTTACTGTCTATGTCACAAATATAATACAATTTAATAACTATTTGATGTTTCTTCATCAGTGAGCTTCTGAACAAATACATTAATTTAATATGTAACATAAGTAAAAAAAATGTTTTATCTTGTAAGTAATATCCATCTTCCCACGAAATATCCATTAAAACATAAATTCATTTTATTACAATTAAATTTACTAAATTTACTCATATTACGGGATTCAGAAAAATAATAAACGTATTTGGATTTTAGATAAATTAATTATTTCTAACTACATCTAATTCAATTTTAAAAAAATATAATAATCTCTCTATAAAATTAACAATAGAGAAATTCTTGAAATATATTTTTAAAGTATTAATAGTTTTCATTTAGTCTTCTGTTATTTAATACTCCAAACTTTTTTGTTTTTATTACAAAATTTTCATTAAAAATAGTAAACAAAGAATATGCTATCAAATATACTGAAATTAATGGGTGATTTAAAATCTGTTTTTCTAAAAGATAGTGTGTTGTTTATGTTAATAAGTTTTAAAGCTAATTACAAATGACTTTTGAAATAAATTAAGACTTTGTGTCGTTTATTCATTTTAACAAAGTGTTTCCTTCTTTTAAAATACTGAAATATACTCAGCTAAGTAGATAAAATAGAAATTTAACTCATTGCAAATTTAATGTACATTATTTCAGTACAGTGTGAAAACTTTACCATTGATTACCGATCTGATGTAATATTTATTTATTCAGCACATGAACTGAAACTACAGGTTTCTTTTATCATATTATTTGTAAATTTGCATTTTGTGAAAACTACTGGCAAATGTATATACTAATGAGGAATTATTATTCTTCGAATATGATTTTCTAGAAATTAAGGATTATTATATCTTAATTATAAAATAAATAACTAATAATGTTTACAACAATGAAGTGTTTAACTGATTTTTTATTAGTTATGTTTTCAAAAAAATTCAACTGCTGACACTTTAAAGAAATTAATTTTCTAAAAGTTAGCAATTAAAATTTTGTATATATAAACCTACTTTTAATCTGAATGGAATCTAATGTCTCGAAATATTTAGACTATTTTCCTAAAGATAAAGTTTTTATTGGGGGTCGAGGAAAATTTATAGCAATATTTTTGTATACAGATAGTAATAAAGTTATATTACATAGCATTTAACATAGTAATATATGTATTGTAACAAATATTTCCCCAGTTGAAAGAGAAACAAATATTTTTTTTTCAATTTGAACAGGAAAAACGAAAGGGAACAAGATAGTAATAAAGTTATATTACATAGCATTTAACATAGTAATATATGTATTGTAACAAATATTTCCCCAGTTGAAAGAGAAACAAATATTTTTTTTTTCAATTTGAACAGGAAAAACGAAAGGGAACAAGATAGTAATAAAGTTATATTACATAGCATTTAACACAGTAATATATGTATTGTAACAAATATTTCCCTAGTTGAAAGAGAAACAAATATTTTTTTTTTCAATTTGAACAGGAAAAACGAAAGGGAACAAGATAGTAATAAAGTTATATTACATAGCATTTAACACAGTAATATGTATTGTAACAAATATTTCCCCAGTTGAAAGAGAAACAAATATTTTTTTTTCAATTTGAACAGGAAAAACGAAAGGGAACAAGATAGTAATAAAGTTATATTACATAGCATTTAACACAGCAATATATGTATTGTAAAAAATATTTCCCTAGTTGAAAGAGAAACAAATATTTTTTTTTTCAATTTGAACAGGAAAAACGAAAGGGAACAAGATAGTAATAAAGTTATATTACATAGCATTTAACACAGTAATATATGTATTGTAACAAATATTTCCCTAGTTAAAAGAGAAACAAATATTTTTTTTTTCAATTTGAACAGGAAAAACGAAAGGGAACAAGATAGTAATAAAGTTATATTACATAGCATTTAACACAGTAATATATGTATTGTAACAAATATTTCCCCAGTTGAAAGAGAAGCAAATATTTTTTTCAATTTGAACAGGAAAAACGAAAGGGAACAAGATACGTGCAACCTTCATGTCTAATCCAAAATAAACAGAATGTGACACCTATTTCAAGGTATTTTGATTTTCCTTTTCTTTCAGAAGCTTCGGGGATTTTTGTCATATGTTATCTTCTTCTCCTACACCAATAACTACATTCAACTGATTACTTCAAGTATATAACTCCTTTAAAATTACTTGAGTGCATAAATCTGTAGCATTCCTCCTAGATACACATCACAGAGTGGACAGTTCGATATTTATCAATGTAGAACACTGGAATTGTCTAAATGTGATCATCAAACAAATATTATCATTTGTATCGAAATACTCCACACTAATTTTGACTTAATTCTTTATTACACAATCAGCAGTTTGATATTTGAAGCGTCCATGATTGCAACCTTCATGTCTAATCCAATATAAACAGAATGTGACACCTGCTTCAAGGTATTTTGATTTTCCATTTCTTTTAGAAGCTTCAAGAATTTTTGTCCAACATTACCTTATTCTCCTACACCAATAACTACATTCAACTGATGAGATCATGTTTATATAGCTCCTTGAAAAATACTTGAGAGCATACATCTGTAGCATTCCTACTAGATACAAATTAAGTTCGATATTTATCAAACAGGACCGTTCGATGTTTATCAATGTAGAACACTGGAATTGTCTAAATGTGATTATTACAAGATGGTTTTGCTACAAATGGGGATGAAGTCAGGGGTACTATGAAATAATACAATGCGTTGTGAGGAGTAGACTTATAAAAAACATCAAGCTATGCTAAATATGTATCAACACAAAAGGATAGACTCAGGGAGAGAAATTAAACAAAATGAGTGTATTTTATTGAACATAAATGCGTTGGTCAATGTAATATGACAAGAAGATATACTCACATACCATCAGGGGTCATAACTGCAAGCCGCCTGTTCAAGGTGGGATTATTTAAGGTTCAGTCACACTCTCTGCCTTAACCCAAAAATGTGCGCCCTTAAATAGGTGCACTCATTTTTCACCAACGAGATTGCCAAGACAAAACCATGTAGTAATACAGTGCAGTTGTGGACTCGACAGCTGTGCCCTGTAGCTGCAGAGACATTCCTTAGAGTACCCCTAAACGGGACAGTACAATGCCTCTTGACCACAGAAAGCGGGAAGGTTAAAAGGTGACAAAAAACTGCACGAAAGCAGTGCCTTCTTACATTTAAACTGGTCTGAGGGGTCGTGCACCATAAAATGTTGCAATCAACTTTTTACTTCACAACAGTGATCATCAAAAGATTATTATTATTTGTGTGGCAATCCTCAACACAAATTTTGATTTAATTCTTTATTGCGCAATCAGCAGTTTGAAATTTGAAGCTTCCATGATTGTCGGCATTATTATACCCATTTATTTTCCCTCCAAATTTCATTCACTAGGAAAACTTTGTCTTGAATTATCTTTGATTCCTTATTATTTTTATATTTATAACATCTGACACTTCTGACAACGTACTCTTTGTCGATATGACAAAACTCAATAGAAAGAGTAAAACTATCCATTTCATTCATTTGTGCTTCTTTGAGAATCGTGTAATTAAGTTACTGCATTTCCTTTCTTCAGTTATATATTTTGACAGTCGATAAAACAAAAATCATAAACAACTTTATTATTGGATCTTTGTATTGACTAAAACATACGAAATACCTAGTATAAAATTATCAGATTTCAAAGGTGTGTTATGAATTATAAATACGAAAATTTAAAATAATTATAAATACAATGAAGGCCTAACTAAGATATTTCCAACGCAATCTTATATTTGAATTTTATGCCAACTATACCAATTGTCATTCTTTATAAATTCATATCACAGAAAGTGAAACTGGGTAGAAAACTAATAAATTTAATTTAAACTATCTTATGCAGAAAATTCCAAAAAAGGATGTCATAGCTATCATCTCACAAGAACAAGAAACATTGTGAAACTATTGAAAAATTTTCTTTTGTGTAAGTAAGGTTTTTATTAACTACAGGGAAACAAACTCTGGAAGCCAATATATACATCTTAAAGCAAAAAAAAAGTATTATAAATGTGGCTTTTAAGAATGAAAGTTTTTAGCATTATATTGGAGAACTATTTGGTAAAGGAGAGTTGAGTTTGTACTACTATTATAATGAAGCATTCAAAGAAATAACACATCCTCCAGATTCAATGAATAAATAAACATTTTCGAAAATAAAAATCGAGATTACAAACAAAATTACTCAATCTCAAGCAACGGGAGTTTTGTTGTGTACATACGAGGTGATGGATAAAATTTTATGATGGATAAGAGTTGCATTTTTCATTTTTCTGGTATAATTCATTGTAAATTGGGAAGAGAGATGTACTAGATCTATTTATAAATTATGAAGTGTCAATTCAGGGCTTAACTTTGCTAAACTCTACTATAAGTTACTAGTTCGGTAGAAATTTATGGATTTATTTTCTTATCCTCTAAACTCACCTATTAACTCGTCTTTCTATCAACTCGTCAGCTGTTTGGGGTAACAGTTTGACAAAATAAATGCTCAAGAATATTCATGCCATTTTCTGAGCCATTTTGCAGAGACAGGTCGAAAACGTGTTGAATGGACAGAAAATTTACATCTATTGGACAGATAAGCTTTGGGAAATGTATTGGAAGCATTTTAAGTAGAGGACACTGCTTTGATTAAGACATTTTTTGAGAATAGAAAAATATATTTTCAGGAATTAGAATGGGAAAGTTGAAAGTTAGGCATACTTGTCGTTTCTGGTGGAGAGCGAGAAAGCAGTAAATAGAAGTAATAGTTTGATGACAGATGGACAGCTTCATGTGTGCTCAAAAGCGAGTTTAATTCATTTTATTTACCATTTATTATTGTCCATGAGGAAATGTATATATTGTTTCTCTTAAATGTGTTTTATGTAAACATGCCGTCTATTAAATGTTAGACTCAAAGTAACCTAGTAGTCAACAGCAGAGACAGAGTGACAGAGTGCTAGCTCCAAACCTGGAGGGTATACTAAACATTTTACAGTACACACAGCAGTGTAAATCTCTGGGTATAGATGTCTTCGCAGGTTTGCACGTAAGAGAAATGTATCAAAAGTAACTAAATTACTTTCCCAGAGGACCATTACGATTGAAAAAATTCTCCAACGTCTCATTTCGAACGCTTTACACTAGTCAGTTTAGGCGCCATGCTTTCAGATATCGGTATGAGACTATCGGTAATAAACTATTCTGTTATTTATACTACCACCTTATTTTCTTTGCTCGGCTGCTATTACTCCCAATGTAACAGCGTGTGTATTATGTTCTTTAACTATTCTTTTATAGTACCAGAAAATACGTTAATGTGTTTACTAACATTTCAGTAAAATATTTGCTGACTGTTTTCTTAAAATATACGTCGGCTATCAAAAATGGATTAATTGTGTATGATAAACTACTTCCAGACATTATTTATTTTTTCCGTGAAAGGGATATATTTATTTACATATTTATGATTCAGGTATTTAATCAAAAAGCAATGAAATAACGACCATACGAGCTGTCGTAAACATTTATTACCCTGTTAAGAAATGTTATGCATTAAACGCATAAACGAACTTTTTATGGTTGTCTTAACTGTGTTGTGCATTCCACAGATCACATTGTCTGGGCACTAAATCTTGCATAGATTTCGTAAATAATTATGATATTAATAATTATAAAAATTTACTAATAATAATATGAAAATAAAATTGCTATTTGCACGTGTAATTTTCTCTGTGAGTAAAAACTATTTTTACAATAATAAATGTCGTATGTGAAGGAAAAATATTTTAAGATACCTCTTATTATAGCTCTATCAGATTATAAAAAAACTTAAATATCGAGAAGAAAACTTTTTGAATTAATTTCATTATTTATCTATCAAAAATATAATTTTTAAATTGATATAATGAAATAATCGATTGCATGCATGTAATATAATTATAAAATACATGCCTGTATAGTTTTCGGCACAAATAAAAAATCGTAATTTTGCACAATTTTTTGACAGGTTTCTTTATTTTTATTAGAGTGTATATAAAACCTATGTTCATGGTTGGACTTTTGTTTAATATTTTTATTTTTTTATATTTTTATTTTGTTTAATATTAAACCTTTTTTTATATATATGAGTAATAGTTGTCCTGATATTCAATAACCAAATATGTCTTCTAATGTCTTTAAATTTTGAACAAGCTTCTGAAATTTTATGAAAATACCTAAATATTTATTAATTTATGCTTTTAAAGCATGTCATAAAAATGAGTTATTTTGAAATAAAAAATCCAAGATTGAAAATAAACTGTTTCTTAACAAAGCTAACTGCAAATATTCAATTGGAGTATACAATATTTTGCACAAAGTGACTAACTAAAAATCATTTTGTTTCTGCACCAGAAATCTACATTTATATGAAGGAGGAAAAATATTGCTACATTGGTTGCAAGATTATTTTGTATGTTTTAAGCATATGCATATTTAACGCATAAAAATATAATAATATATTTGTTTCAAAATAATAAGTATAATCTTTAGATGATCTTTGGCTGCAGAGTGCAGATGTAATGGGGAAAGAGGTAAAAAGATGGATAATTCAACAAAAATAGCAATGTCTAAAAATGGAGTAGCAATATCAAAAATTTGCCTGTACAAAAGTTTTAGATCTCAAATTTATGAGTACTCAAATTTAATATCTCCGTTGAACATTGTTCACAGATTTATTTCAAAATATTGCCGCATAAAGAAGCCTGGTCAACGAGTTCAGTGGCCGAATGGTCAAAGCGTGAGGTCTGGATCCGAAGTTTGTGGGTTCGATGCTTGCCATGGCAGTTGATCCAAAGTACGGATTTTTAATTTTAAAATGTTATTCGTTGTTTCCTTATGTTCTCGAACATTCTAGCTATTTCTTTAATATGTAAATTAGTTATTTCTCGAATATTCTGTTCGGGTATAAAAGCTGATACCCACTAGCTGTAGGCAACTTCTCGATCTTGTAAAGTTGCGAGTTGCTACTTAGTTTCAATAAATTCTTCTGTTAAGTTAAACGGCGTGTCCATTCGAATCTTCGTGACAATATTACTTTTGTCCTGATAATGCATATCAATCTTGTACTTTACCATATCATGTAACCAGAGCTCTTTAGTTTTACGAAATTAAATATATATGTATATATAATAAAATATTATGATTAATTATAAATGATGAAATAGAGAGATGTTTTAATTTTCAACATTTTGGATTTACGTGCTTTATAAGCAAGTAAATAAATGAGATATAGAATTTAGCTTAAACTACAATGCAGATATTAAGTGCATGTATTTAATTTATACAGGATTTTAAGTTCTAAAACATTTCTATTGAATCTTTCTTGATAGAGTTATATTATTTGGAAATATTGTTGTTTTGAGACATTGGTATTGTTGAATCTATACCCAAAGCTGCAGAAGAGATTATATATGTTGATTACAGACGTAATCTGAAAGGATTGAATTAATTTTAATTTTAAACATTATTAATTTCGTATTCGTCATTTTTTTTTACTTTTCAACCACTGGTCTAGTTATGGAATTTTTCATACGACTAAATTCGATAGGTAGATGCTGATTCTCTATAAGTTAAATATAGAATGATATAATTGTTAAAGCATGAATGAAAAAATTTCTAATACATTATTAGATTTTAAAAAAGCCAAGCGCATGCATATATGTGTAAATAATTTAAAATCTGAAGCCAGTAAATAAAGTTTCGTCCCCATTATTAAAAACAAATCATATACGCATGAAAATCTAAGCTCTGGGAACATTAAATGAAATATACACTAATAAAATAGCTGTGTCACTTTGAAGAATGTTAAGTCCTTGAATGTAATTCATGATATTTATTAGGGCAACTTATGTAATGTTACCCCATTATTCATTGCTAAATTGTTTAAGAAGATTTAATATTCCTTGTTTTTTATTAATGATGCAAAAATATGCATTTGTGTTGTTTTTTTTATTCCAAAGGATTTATTTAATATGAAACGCTAAGCTATAGCAGCGCACCCTAATAAAATTTCTTTGTGAGTTCCAAACATTATGCTTCCAAAAGAGGAAATAAAATTTTATGGGGATTTGCTTATGGCTTTATTTTTTAATAAATACGCAGATAATAAATGCAAATAGAGACAAGTTGCATGAATGCAATAAAAAGATTCTGTCGCACATAAAAGCAATGCATAATATATACTAATTTTCAAACTGTAAAGAGAGGAAAAAGTAAAATAAAGTAGTTTTAGGTATTATATTTGAAATAAAGCCTATTACATGACATACATATGTTATTATAATATAAATTGTTAAATTACGTTTCATTTGCATACACTATTATAATATATGACTTACAGTTAAAGGAGAATATTTTGAGACCACGTGTGCATCCATGCTCCGCTACGATAATTATGTGTTAATTGAAATATTTGAAAGAAGTTCCTATAGTAGAATACAAGTTTAGAAGACCAGTTAACCCCATGTTTTTTTTTTTTTTTTTTTTTTTTTTTTTTTTTTTGAAATTACCACCAAATTTTTTCCCAATTTGTGTTGCAAAAAGTTTATAAGTGCAATTTATAGCTTACTATGAAATAACTGGAGTAGAATATTGGAAAAATGAATAAAAAAAGGCAAATATAATAATACAAACATAACTTAAACCTTTGCTTTTCAATATAAAGTTTGTCTCGGCATTTTTTACAGCAATTACAGCATGGAGTGTGGCTAGACACGGTCTATAAGTGTATGAATTATTGTTCATATTTGTTTAAATGCATTAACATTTTGAGGTCAAAACTACTTTTATAAATCACAAACATTAACTTCAACAAAATTACTAAGCACTAAGAAACTTCTTTTAGCTTGCAAAATATTAATAACGTATAATCCGGTTATTCATCTCAAAAGATACCAAATAATATTACTGTAATTGTTAAAAATTAATAAGACAAAATTTTAAAAGATTAAAAAAAAAAACCTCTCAAGGTAGATTTTTTGCAAGAGCTGTTGGAAATATGAAGTATAGAATTTGGTGACAATCACCAAAGATTTTCTAAACCATGTCTCTCTAAACTTAGAGACATAATAACTGAAATAATATTTTTAAATATTACTGATTCATTCTTAATTTTGGTCTTTAAATTATCACTTTCTATTTTTATTTTATACTTTAAAAAATTATACTTACCTAAGTGTAACAATAAGTTAGATTCTTTTCAGTTATTTTTAAATCTTCACGCGAGGGATCGTCAAAGACATAGCAGAACAGGACCGTTTTCAACTAGAAAGAAACTTCGTACTTCTCCCAACCAATAGAAGGGTCCGTTGGTTTGGGGAATTCTGACCCCCGCCGTTTTGGAGTGGACCCTGTTTTTTTCTCCACGAGGCAGTCTGATTTTTTATACAGGACAAGGTTGTGACCAGAGAAGAGTAGAAGGTGATAGCTGCTGGCATCCGGGTTAGACCTTTTGAAAAAAATCATCGCCATATTGTTTTTTAGAGCCGGTGCCGTCTCGAGAGTCTTCGATATCTACAAATGATAAGTTGATTACATTTGTATACTTCAGGCATTTATTTAATTGTATAAATTCATTTTATCAAGACATAATTCTCCACTTGCTTATTCATGTGTGTTGATTTCTTCTTTCTCAAACACTAAGCAAACGTAACATTATTTTTACACTAAGCTAATATGATTCTCGAAAATGGTACAAATTAATAATACATAACAAGCTATAAGACAAATAAAAATAAGATTGGATTTAACTACAGTGGTATACATTTCTTCATATAAAGAATAAACTATTTTTAAACTGACATTGAATGAGTGAGTAATTTTTTATGATTTCACTGAGAGCAACCTCCAAGATTTTATTCAAGATATCAATTTCCGGTATTTAAAACATGTAATGTGCCTTAATACTGGTTATTACAACAAATATAATTCCTAAAATTATAAACATTTTACAAGTAAATCACCCAGAAGCGTACTGGTAAAAACTTCAAAACCTACTAGTTCCTATAATAAGATTGTGATATTTACTAGTTGTGAATAGTTCTTCAAAATAATTTTTCCACCTAAAGGTCATATCCACAAAATAAATAGAATGAGTCATTCAGATCAAAGAAATATTTTGGTCCTAATTTTCTCAAAAATGAAACTGACATAAATTTCTTAACTTTAATTATTTAATTATTTTAAACCGATAGAAATCTATGGAAATATAATAATAAGGAATGTGTACATATACTAAAAATGATTCATTACTAAGCTTCCAAACGTGGAAAAAAACTGTGATCTTTGTTCTAACTAGAAAATATCGATGTATAGAATATATATAATATATATATATATATTATATATATATATATATATATTATATATATATATATATATATATATTATATATATATATATATATTATATATATATGTATATGTGTGTGTATATATATATGTTGTATTTTTTTATATATATGTTCGATATGTTTTTCCGGTAATTATGTTTAGCATATATAATGTCTCGATGTATAGTAGTATATTTCTTTCGGTTGCATTGACAAATAGAGTTCTGCCATAATTACATCATGAATACATCGTATCACTAATGGCTATACATATAAAAAAATTTTTAGATATATATGGCAGTTTTATATATAATTTCTATAGTTTATATGTATGTTCGTATATATAATAATAATATACAATATATATTATTGTCTTTATTATTTTTATCTTATAAATATATATAATATATAATTATAAAATACACACATATATATATATATATATATATATATATATATATATATATATATATATATATATATTTTATATATATATATATTTATATTTATATATATATTTCTTATATAATTTCTTATATATTTATGTATATTTGATATAATATAAAATATATTTATATATATCTAACAAGAAGTTATATAATTCATTAAGAAAAATTTCTAAATATGTATATATATGTATTTTATATCTTATATAACGTTGTATTATATATGAGTTATTAAAGATTCATTTGTTTATATTATGTATTAAAATGGGGTTAAGAATTAAGCGAATTATAATTAAAAATATATATATATATAATATATATATATATATATATATATATTATATATATATATATAATATATATATATATATATATATATTATATATATATATATATATATATACATATACATATTATATACATATATATATACATATATATATATATTTATATCATATATATATTATATATTATATATATGTATATATATATATTATATATATATATATATATATATATATTTATATATATATATATATATATATAATACTTTCTGAATATACATATACAAAATTTATATTAATATAAATTATATATGTTTTAAGTATATATGTAAAGTTCTATTATATCAAACAATATATATATATATATGTTATATATAAATATGATAATGTATATTTAATATATATTTTAGTTGTAAGTAGATAACTCTTTTGTTATTTACAGAAAATAATATTTAAAGATTAATAAGCTTTTATTTTCCATTATTTATCAGCGAAACTTTGCTTTAGTTTTGGCTTCATATCTCTGATTGATATTAATATCTATTCGTAAGTATGTTTAACAATAAATCTGACAATGTGTCTACAGTTCTCTTATTTTCTCATAAAAAATATGACATTCTTATAGTAAATCTCATTCATGTCTGTTGAAATCCCACGTTATGTAACGAAATTGATTGGCGAAATGTGATGTCCTTATAAACCTAGCGTCTATTGACTAATAAATGAAGCCAATCAATTATCTGTAGAATGAAAAGGCTCGGACGCCTTGAGAAAGGCCTGTCACTTTATTCTTCCCACGTATTATCTAAATGTCCTGCACAGAACGGTTTATTAATTTATCATCTGACGGGCATAAAGAGGGACTTTCTTCTAAACAACTTTCAAGGGTCATCTGTAAAGATCACATTGTTTATAGAATCATCTATAAAGATTATAATCAAAATATGCAAAGATGACTTATTTTTGAATGTCTATTTCTATGCAGAGATCGCTTTATCATGCTTGGAAATTATAGTACAACTGGTGTGTTGGATTCAGTTGTAAATAAATTAAAAATATTTCTTTTATGTTAGTATAACATTTTCAATACATTCGATAAACAAACAATAAAAAATTCTTTAATATTGTTTATCGTTAATCGTTTATTTATACTATATTGCAAATATGTTACAATAATATAATATGTTTCTATTACAGAACAAATATATCGTTTCCATTTCAATGCAATGATGTGTAGAATAAATTTGGTAAATAATCAGGTATGACATTTTACTATAATATGATTTAATGCTCATAATATTCTTAATAAATTTCAAAATCTGTTATATATAAAATTATTATTTAAAAACAAAATTATATGTTTGAGCAAAATTAGTAATACATTATGTAAGATAATTATATAATGACATATAATTATATATAAATATAACTTAATATATATATAAATAATATTTGGAGAAAATATACCACTTGTATATAAGAATATATATATACATGTATATAATAGATGAAATACATATAAGAAATATAAATATATAATATGTAAAAATATAAACATATTTTATAAAATTAAAAACATTCGTTTAAAAGATCAATAAGAAATCAGATATTCTCATAATATATTTATTATCTTTATATAAATAAAATACATATTTATATATTATAAATTATATATTTTCTCTGTAATTTATAATAATTAGATTTATTGTATTATACATGTATTATTAATATTTTATTGTTTATTATATTGTATTTTCACATATTGCAATTAATAAAAGTCTATAATATTTATAATTATATTATATAATATATAAACAAATATATAAAATATTTATGGCATTGCTCTTTTTATATTGTATTATACATATATTTTATCTTAAAACAAAAAAATATTAAATGTTTTATATTTCTTTTCCATATAATTTAAAACCAATTTATTATAAATGTTCCTCTAAAAATCCCTTTAAGATAAATTATACAGTTACATTGTTTATCTAAAACTGTTGACGTGTAAAATATTTCGAGATTTCATAAAAAGATTATAGAAACTATACATAAAGTGTAAGAGATAAACACATTTTTATATATTTCAAGTTATAAATTAATTTTATTTTTTTTAAATAATGCTTTTAGTATATTCTCGTAATACAAATATATAATTTATTAAGATTAAATTAATTCAATTAAACTGTCCAATGATGCAATATAATCTCAAATCTTTAAAATATATATATATATATCTCTGTAGAAAACATATTCTGTTTATATTTCAAAAATAAATTTAAAACAGAATTAAAATAAATACTATATTTTTTCTAATATTAATTGTTTGCAGTCTAAAAAGAACTTTTTTTATTTAATATATCTACTTCTCAAACAAATTATTTTTAAAATCATTAGGAAATTAAAATATTTTTAAACTAAAGTAATAAAAATTACTCACAAAATATTACGAATAAAAAGGCTGATACAAATATACTTAAGATCAGAAAAAAAAAAATTAATTGATTTAAAACTCAATATAAATTATTTTTATTGGATAAATTCATCATTTCTTGAAAACAATACATAGGATTTTATTATTTTTTAATACATATTTAATGATACATTTAATAATATACATAAATTGTCTTATAAATACAAATTAAAAATATACTTTTATTTTTTAACTTTAAAAAATATTATATTAAAAAATATTTAGCATTTATTATAATATAATTCACTTAAATTATTAAAGGATCTAAACATAAAAAAATTTCAATACATTGTAATTGTATCTGTTTAATATTAAATTAAATATTAGTTACAATATTTTAGATATTAAAATTTATCTCATTATTAACAGAACTTAATTTATATAAATAAAAATATAAGATTTTAAATATAAAACAGATTAAAATGTTATATTATATAAGATTTAAAATTTTTTCTCAATAATAGATCTAATTTATTTTTACTATATATATATATATATATATATGTATAAATATATAAAAACATAGAATATTTAATATTTAGATAATTATCACTGAAATTATATGACAATTATAATGAGTTTTAATTCCATTCAATTTTACATTTAAAAAATTCTGTTTTTAAAACTTCTTATATCAGAAACGATTTTTGTGCTATCATTTGTACTTTCGATATGTATACTATTAAGTTAATAATTACATATAATAGTTACCGTGCTGATTTTTTTTAAATTAATTTTAAAAAAATATGTAAATAACAATATACATTTTTTATTACAATAAAAATTAGATATATGCTTTTAAAAAATATATATATCTTAAATAAAAATTTTGTATAGTTTTAATAATAAAGATCTATGTTTATTTAATTTTTGTATAACCAAATGATCAAGAAAGTATAATTTAACATTGTGTTTTAAAGTAAAAGATTTAAAGTAAATAAATCAATATCTTCATATTATTTCACGTTTGATTGTATTTTTTCAAAATATGAAATTTTTCAGCTGCAATTAAATAATATTTATGTTATAAAAATTTTAATTTTTTTTACGAATATATTTATGAATGTCATTTAAAAGTCTTTAATTTTTCAAGAAAATTTTTAATTGTTGATGATTTTTTGCTTTGGTGAATATGTAATTTACAATGTGTTACACGTTTTCATAACATAGGATATTATATTTTGTAACGAGATTTCTGTGAATTATGCTACATTTAATTTTAATTTTGACAATCATCTTTTAAAACAATAAGACCGAATTACCAGCATTGCCATTCTATCATTGTAATAAATTTAAAATGTCATCACAAAAATGAAAAAAACTCGAGTACATTTATGAGAGCCACAATACCTTAAAACAGTATGTTGGAGAGACGCATTACTCTGATATAATCAAATATTGACATTTGTCTTCATTTTGTAGTTGTGTATTTAGGATTTTGTTAACAAAAAGTAAAACATCTTTATCAAATAAAAGTAAGGGCGACATTTCATTTCATTATAAATCTAAATTATTTTAACTAAAAATATTAACATTTAATACTTATATAGTATATTAATAATCTAAGAAATTTTATATTTTTTTCAAATGTAATAATTCATTTTTTTTATTTAGATAGCTTTGACATAAAAATAACTGATTTCCTTATTTTTAAATATTAATATTTTTAAATTTATATTTTTATCATTTAGAGTGTCATACTCAATTTATATAAAAATTGTCTGTCAAAAGATTTTTATTGAAAATCATTTTATAAGTTTTCTCATTACAAAATTTGTTTTAACTCATTTATTTATTAATGTTTTGCAATAATGTTTATATATTTTTTAATATTTGTAATTGTGTAAAAATACAATGTAAAATATTTATTAACATCTTTAAAAATTTTTTTTTAACTATGTTTTGATTTTTACACAACAAAAAATTGACTAATTAAGTATTTTCTGACGATTCTATTTTCTATTGCGGTACATTTCTACAGGTGAATTATATTTCATAATGAGTTTTTCATAATTTTTTTTATTTGAAATATACAAAATATATAATATATATATTATATAAATATTTAATATTATATATAACTTATATTATATATATATATATTTATATATATATTTATTATATATATATATATATATATATATATTTATATATATATTATATATATGTATATATATATTTTATATGTATATATGTATATATGTTATAGTATATATGTATATAGTATATATATTTATTTATATATATATATATATATATATATATATATTATATATATATATTTATTTTATATATATATATATATATATATATATATATATATATATATATATATGTATATATATATTTTTATATATGTTTATATTTTTATATATATATATATATATATGTATGTATATATTTTTTATAATATTTATATATATGTATGTATATATATAAATATGTATATATGTATATATAATGTGTATATATATATATATATATATATATATTTATATATATATATATGTATATAATATGTATATATATATATATGTATGTATATATATTATATATATATATATTTATATGTATATATATGTATATGTATTTATATATTAGTATAATATATATGTATATTTATATTTATGTATATATAATATTATGTATATTTTGTGTATATATATATATATATATATATATATATATATTTATATATATATTTATTTACTTATAATATATATATTATATTTGATTTTATATATGTATATATATTGTTTTATGTATATATATATGTATGTATATATTTTATATATATATTTGTATTATATATTTATATATATATATTTATATATATATATATATATATAATAAAAATATTTATAAAAAATATTTTTATTTAACACTGATAAGTATAATTTTTTTATTTTTATTTTGGTAATGCACATTTATAAGTCTCTATTCACTTCATTGATATATCTTTAGGCTCACCATTGCTTTGATGACTTCCTAAAAGAAAATGAACACTTAACTTGAAATATGGAAGAAATAAGTACCTTTAATTTCCCATTTATCAGCTAACTTTCTGAATTTCGGGTCTCCCGTATCAGTATAATATACTTTATCATTATTAAACAATGTATTTTTACTTATAGCTCACATAAAACTTTCGTCGGCAATGAAATAGCTTTTAAAAATAAAATAATGTCATTAATGTATTTCAAAATGGAACGATTGAAAGTATCAGGAAAATGACGATGATAAAAAAAGTTTGAAGTTCATTTAAAACACAATAAATGAAATCTTTTATCACTATTTTCCGAAGTTTAAACTAAAATGAACAGTTATTTGCTGTTAAATCTAGAAATAGATTTACAACTAGTTTCTCAAAAGAAAAAACGTTATTGTATTTTAGTTTCAGAATGCAATAAATAGAATTTTGTGTTCTTATTGCCTCCTTATTTTTTCCAGTATTTTTGTTTCGTGTTAGTTGGATAAAAAGATTAAGAAATGGGAATCTTTAATAAAAAAATGCAATTTTTTCATATATAAAACAACAGAAGCTACACATCCCAGATTTCTATGGGTTCCTCGTGAGAAATCTATGATGTAATAATTCCAAAGTTCAAGTCAATTGCTATATATTTTTTAAATTTTTATTTCAAAATAATTATTATTTAAAGAGATTGTGACTTTTACCCGAAGTAGGACATGCACATATCAAAGTCACTCCCTAATAAAACAACTTATTTGGTGGCAGGTTAATAGCAAGGTTTATATTCGTTGAACACATAACGTACGTTTAAGAAATAACACTGTGTTTTAGGAGATAGTAATTTTACACAAGTTTTTATTTTCTAACTTACAATTACAAAAAAAGAACAAGTAAAACATCTATATAATTAACAACGTAAGTGATGCCATTCTCAAAAATGTGAAATACTAGTTATTACTAGCACGTTTTTCATTCGCCGCAACATCCTCCCCCACCCTGGGCAACCTCCAGGGGGATGACCATTTGCAGAGGTCGAGTAATAGTGCGTCCATTTGTGCGTAGTACACAAGTACGAACTTTCTTGTCGCGGCCAAGGATTAACTCCTCAACACGGGCCTTTTTCCAGGTGTGGCGAGGTCGAACATCTTCTTGTAGCAAGACAATATCCCCTTTCCGGATCTTGTTTTTTCAAATGGATTTCGCACTTGGTGAAATGCACGCAAATCCATCAGATATTCCTTTTGCCATCTTTTCCAAAAGGAATCCATCAAATGCTGTCGATTTTTCCACATACGATTTAAAGATGTTTCAGAATTTGTAGGGCTGGAAGGAATAGTAGTTAATTTCTTTCCTATGAGGAAGTGCGAGGGTGTTAAAGCTTCCTCAGTGTCATCTTTGATTCCATATTCATGAACAATCGGTCTACTGTTAAGAGCGGCTTCAATATCGCATAGTACAGTGATGAAACCAGAGTCGTCCAAAAGAGCCTTACCTAAAGTTAATATGTGAGTACCTAAAGTTAATTAGTGAGTAAAATCTAACTCACGATACAAGTAAATGGAATGACTAAAAATAAAATGTCTCCAAAATCCAGACCAATGGTGAGACACAGAAAGCCACAGACCACAATCCTATCATTCATTTATGCCGAATGACAAACACTTGCTTAGACTTAAATACAGCCTTTACTACGAGGGTTACTCTGAAATTTTTGAGAGCCAGACCAGAATTTACAAAATAAAAATAACGGTTTAATTTTAAAACGCAAATTATTTTCACACAGCAGACAATTTTTTACTGACTTACTTCAACTTGTTTAACTTAGAATAAACTTTAAACAGAAGAGAAAATAGAGTTAAAGCGAGAACATTTTTGCGCTGATTTTCTACGATTTTAAAACACAATTAAATGAAGAAGAATGATTTTAACGGTTGCAATTGGCATTTGGTGACAAATCTCCAGCTCATGTTCCTGTATTCATAGGGTTTCAAGAATTAAGCAGAGGTCGCCATTTTCTTCAGGATGAAGAACACGCAGGAAGACAGCCGTCGGCAGTAATCTTGGATAATGTGTCGGCTATACGAAAAATGTTAATGGATGATAATCGCTCTACCTATCCAATTATACAGGAGCTAATCCTGTATAATTATATTTGGTTATTTTATTTTTATATATTTATATTATATATATTGGCATTATATGTATAATTATATTGGTTGCAATTGGCATTTGGTGACGAATCTCCAGCTCATGTTCCTGTATTCATAGGGTTTCAAGAATTAAGCAGAGGTCGCAATTTTCTTCAGGATGAAGAACACGCAGGAAGGCCGCCGTCGGCAGTAATCTCAGATAATGTATCGGCTATACGAAAAATGTTAATGGGTGATAATCGCTGTACCTATCCAATTATACAGAAGAATATTAACGTTGGATCCACAGCTATACACAAAATTATTAATGAAGAATTAGATATGCAAAAAAGTACTTTGCCGTTGGGTTCCCCATAATCTAACTGAACACTAAAAAGGGGAGCGTGTCAGAATTAGTAAAGAAAATCTTAAATTGTTAAATGATGATGGCTACCGCATCAATTCTAAAAATGTAACGGGTGATGGGACGTACATACCGTTTTTTTTACGGGTCTTTGAAGATGATCCCTCGCCGACAATAGTGAAAAGAGAATGCTAACTGAAAAAAGAGGTGTATGTCGTTTTCTTCAGAAGTACGGGATTGGTGAAAACCAGGGCTTCGAACCGGAACTGAACCGAAAACCGAAAACCGGAAAAAACCGTTATTTTGGTCGGAACGAAAACCGGAACTGAACCGAATAAAATATCGGTTTATTTCGGTTCGATATATCTTTCAGTCTTTTTGTTACTGTTCCCAACTTATCAATATTTTCTAATTTAACATCAACTTTATAATTATCATTACATGTATATTGCTTCTCGATTTCCTATTTTGATATTCACTAGTATTTTTCTGTTTCAGTTTCGCATAAAACTACTTGTAGAAGACATATTTAATTCAGTTGATTAAACTAGAAGTATAGATGATTTTTTAAGAAAAATATCGAGTTATATTTTATTTTTCACATCTCAGCATGCGATCATCCACGGATGTTTGTATAGACTGTTTAGATCAGGGAGAAGTAAATAGACAGGAGAGGCCCTAAGTGACGTAGCATGAAGCATCTATCAAATCTTCTGCGCATCAAATGGGTGTTTGGTAATGGCGGCGATTCAAATGTTTCGTAATAGTAGTATTTCATTAGGCCTGCTGTTTGTATCAATTCACATAGTGTACCAATAAAAAAAAGAATAAAATCTTCTAAATTTTGATAGAATTACATTTTTTGTTTATGATAGAATTATATTTTTAGTAAAAATAAGAATATACATAAAATGAAATTATTCATTTGGAACTGAAACGAAAACAGTTATTTTTACGGAGCGAAAACCGGAACTGAACCGATATTAATTTCTTAGTTGAACCGGAATGAAAACCGGAACAAAAAAAATTACGGTTCGAAGCCCTGGTGAAAACCATCAAATTGGAACGACAGATGACAGTAAGAGCAAACTGGTATACCACTAAATGTCTTACACAAATTTTACAAGTGAATGCTAGGGGACTAATACTTCACCATGACAGTGCATCTTCACATGCAGCCGGATTAACAGTTGAGTTTCTTAAACAAAAACAAATTAAAGTGATAGAACATCCACCGTATGCACCTGATCTAGCTATGTGTGAATTTTGGTTATTATTTAATCTACTTACGTGGACATCGTTTTCATTCATAAAAAAAGATTGATGTGGCTATAAATGCATTTTTTATCTATTCCAAGAAATGAATGGCTCGAGGCATTTAACCTGTGGAAAATTCGTCTACAAAAGTTCATTGATGCTGGAGGAGATTACTTTGAACACACCTAAAATTTTGTATAAATGTAAAAACCTAGTTGTATCTCAAAAATTTCAGAGTGACCGTCGTATAAGAGGCATTCGCTGACGTTCGCTTGAGTGATATTCAAGAATATTACTGCAGGCATAATCGGAAAAAATTAAGTCTTAAAAATGAATTTGAAATATTGTTTGCAGATTTTTAATTTCGAAACATAAATTCTCTTTTTTTTCTTTGATTTTGATAAAAGTCAAATCTTACTTTATTATTATTGTATACAAATAAATGCTATGAAGACAATGTAATTCATTTGTAAGAGGACAATTTAGAAAAAGTTGGTAGTTGTCAGAATTTCCCAAATATTCCCCAGTTAAATATGAAAACTTGCTAAAAGTATTTTAAGCAAAAGCAAATTAAAGTGATAGAACATCTGTCGTATTTACCTGATCTAAGTATGTGGGACTTTTAGTTATTCTTTAACACAAAAAAGAACTTACGTGGACGTCGTATTCATTCAGAAGAAGAGATTGGTGTGGCTATAAATGCTTTTTTCAATCTATTCCAACAAGTGAATGGTTTGAGGTATTTAATCTGTGGGAAATTCTTTTACAAAAGTGCATTGATGCTAGAGGAGACTACTTTGAACACACCTAAAATTTTGTATAAATGTAAAAACCTAGTTGTATCTCAAAAATTTCAGAGTGACCGTCGTATAGTAGGCATTATCTGACGTTCGCTTGAGTGATATTCAAGAATATTACTGCAGGCATAATCGGAAAAAAATTAAGTCTTAAAAATGAATTTGAAATATTGTTTGCAGATTTTTAATTTCGAAACATAAATTCTCTTTTTTTTTCTTTGATTTTGATAAAAGTCAAATCTTACTTTATTATTATTGTATACAAATAAATGTTATGAAGACAATGTAATTCATTTGTAAGAGGACAATTTAGAAAAAGTTGGTAGTTGTCTGAATTTCACAAATATTCCCCAGTTAAGTATGAAAACTTGCTAAAAGTTTTTTAAACAAAACAAATTAAAGTGATAGAACATCCGCCGTATTTACCTGATCTAAGTATGTGTGACTTTTGATTATTCTTTAACATAAAAAAGAACTTACGTGGACGTCGTATTCATTCAGAAGAAGAAATTGCTGTGGCTATAAATGCATTTTTCAATCTATTCCAACAAGTGAATGGTTTGAGGTATTTAATCTGTGGGAAAGTTTGTTTACAAAAGTGCATTGATGCTAGAGGAGACTACTTTGAACACACCTAATACTTTGTAAGTATAACTTTAAAAACCTACTTGTATTTCAAAAATTTCAGAGTGATCTTCGTATACGTAATGCATCTGCAAACAATTCAGTCTGTTTAGCAAAATTGCTTATGCGTATTTAGAGTAAAATTTAATGGTCGATTATTGTTGATGGACTATTAGGTAAACCTTACACATTTTTTAAAAATGTAGAATTTTTTGATCCAAACCCTTTTAAGTTTATAAATCCGCCTTAATTGCTTTTAACAGTAAACTAGACATTTTGGAATTATTTTGAAATATTTATTTTAACGTTATGTTATGGTCCTAATTAAATAATACTTGATGTTTAAAGCTAATTCACCATTTTTTCATCAGAAAGAAAATGTCATTTAAAATAAAAGAAATAGAAAAATTTAAGTGATAATTACGTGATAAAAAGTTATATTAAGTGGTTTACGTTTAAGTAATATTAAGTGGTAATATGTTTCAACTATTATATTATTTAGAATAAGGATGATTCAATTAAGGAGAAGTGACATTTGAAATAATTAATTTGCCAATAAAATTTCCTAAAGAAAAACAGCTTCTAGTATCAATGTATGATTTAATGAATAAATTTTATTTTATTATCTTAATAAATTATTTTTATCATTGTCAAAAACTACCTTCGTATACAAAACAAGATATTTTTCTTTACAGTCGGCTACTTATCAAATATATACACTTGGCCAGTGGCGTGTGGTAGGTTTTCATGCAGGGTGTAGAGAGAACATGGATTTTCCAATAAATATTTAATTATTGAGACATATGAGTTCTCCATTCTGAAATGTGGTATTTATTCAGAATATAAATTTAAAGAATACAATAAATAAAATATTTACCTACGAGTAGTCGAGTTAGAACTATAAAAACAGCTAAACTTATGAGAGTTCTACTAGCACTGAAGCAAAAATCATGTCTTTCGTTGTATGGTGTCATATCGGCGTTGAAAAAGCAACGCTTTGGGCTTCTACGAAAAACTTATATGTTCAGCAAACGTAGTACCACATGGTCGCCACTGCTGTGCCGACAAACCGAACGTCTATTCCACGTGCAGAGGATTTGACTGCACTCTGGCACAATAGAGCGTACTGTTTCTCGTTCGGTCGGTGGATTAAATTATATTTATTAATTGTTTTTAACAATTGAAAATCATATATTCTGCGAAAAACATCTTGACAAGTTTTAAAGACAAAACTAGGGATATGATGTTACATAATATAAATTATATACTGTCTGTAAGACACAATGAATGGTAAAATTTGTACTGTTCTGTTAAAATTCGTTTCTTTAAAACAAAACAACATCGTTTTTCAGCTAATTATTTCAATAAATGTAATACATTAATACCGAAAATATAATACCGAAATTAATTTACCGCACTAAAACATTTCCCTTTATATTGATAAAATACTTCTTTTATATTTCCATGAAAACAAAATCTTACAATATATAAATTTAAACATTAACCGTCTGCAAAATCGTATGGCCAGTTCATCAGTTAAAAAACCAAAATCGCTTCAGAATTTAAGTCCCCGCTCTAATACAACTCTTAATAAACCGTACCTTCGGATGATTCTGAATGCCAAGTGCAGGAAAAATAGCTGCACTTGCCTCAGTGCCATAGTACGCTATTCTACTCCAGTAGCCCATACATATAAAGCATGATTTTCAATTTAGTGAGCAGTGCGTACACATCAGAACTTCCTATGTTCGTTTGCGCTCTACGTGGTGCAGCACCTAGTACCCCACGCACTGCGGGAATACAAGCAAGCAAATCAACATAATATTTGAATAAATTATAAATTATATATATTATATACCATATAAAGATAGGTAGACATAGGTGCAGATAACTATTATCCCTCATAATTTTGCCAGGGTTATTATGCCTCATAAATTTGCCCATAATTTTGCCTTCATAATTTTCTATGGTCCATATGTGCAGTGCACACCCTGCACATATGGACCGCACGCCACTGCATTTGACGTATTTTTACTCATTGAATATAATACCGATTTTTATTTACTGTGAAGACTTCAATAATCTTGAGTGAAGAGGTAGCGTAGAGAAGAATCACAGTCGTAACAGAATTGAAATCACTTTTATTTTCTGGAGTAAAGACTAGTTATATACACAATGATTGTAATCTCCCAAAACAAGTCGAAAAGTAAAAGAATGGCTCTTGCATAACATTTCCACGATGATTACAGTAGAAAAAAAAAAGATTAAATAATCTCACAAAATGGCGAGACTTTTCCAGGATGCAATGTAAACCCAATCTATCCCCCGTTCGGTATCCGAAACTTTGCCGTTCCTTATATGAGCAGACTTTACGGGTCTCCCGAACGTAATCACTAAAAAGCTGGCTCTGGTCAAAAGCCTCCACGTGGTCGAAGCACCTACGTAAAAATATACCGAAAAGCCTCGAGTCGCAAAAATCTAGGCTTTTAATACCTGGGGGTCGGTTACGGCCCCGCCAACCGTTTTTTTTTTTCAGTTACGATTCGAGTTACCTGATCACTCCAGCTAAGGTTACAGCTAGTTTTTTTCAGTTGAATTCTCATTCGTTAGCTGTCCCAATTTCGGGCATCTCCAGGCAGTCCTCCAGAATCATTACCACAACCGGGGCGTGACGCCTATTCAACTGAACTGTAGAAATTTTTGGTCCCAACTGTCAGCAAAATAGTATGCTCACCTTATTTAAGGGTTATATTCTTTCCATCCGAATGCACGTGCATAAACCGTTGATTAAGAGTGTAATCGGATTGCGAACACTGCGAGCTGAATAAGCCCGTTCGCAATCTGACTTATCACAAGTTTCCAGCATTTATGCAAATGTGTAAAAAGCAAATGTGGATATAAGCACGAAAGCACGTGCTTGCTCTCTCTCTCTCTCTTTTTTTTAATTGCTGCTGTTTGTAAGTGCGTAGTAGGTATGAGAAGAAATAAAGTGTATTTTTTATTTTTAAGACGTTTTGAACTTTAATAGGCCCCAGTCACATACCATGCATTCACCACTGCTATTATATTAGCCTTCAGAGAGCTAATTAAAAGAAATATCGTCTGACACCAACCCTTTAAGGTTAATTAATTGGCCTTAATTGGTTTTAACAGTAAACTAGACATTTTGGAATTCTCATTCGCTAGCTGTCCCGATTCCGGGCTTCTCCAGGCAATCCTCCAGAATCATTACCACAACCGGGGCGTGACGCCTATTCAACTGAACTGTAGAATTTTTTGATCCAAACCCTTTTAAGTTTATTAATTGGCCTTAATTGGTTTCAGCAGTAAACTAGACATTTTGGAATTATTTTGAAATATTTATTTTAACTTTATGTTTTGGTCCTAAATAAATAATACTTGAAGTTTAAAGCTAATTCACCATTTTTTACATCAGAAAGAAAAGGGTTTTTTGGTCAGTTACGATTCCAGTTACCTGAGTACTCCTGCTAAGGTTACAGGCAGTTTTTTCAGTTGAATTCTCATTCGTTAGCTGTCCCAATTCCGGGCTTCTCCAGGCAATCCTCCAGAATCATTACCACAACCGGGGCGTGACGCCGATTCAACTGAACTTTCAACATCCCAGACACGACGTCGTCGAGCTGTTGTAGCCGGATCAAAACAGGAATAATTCAGATCAGCTGATTTCGGTCTTTCCTGTTCTGAACAAAGGGGTTGTCTTCACAATACCATTTGATTATATACCTTATTAGCACCACATAAAGAAAGGAGAAAGGCAATATGTCATAATTATAAATCATCGCTATTAGAAAAACTGGACACTGATGATTGCTTATTGGCATTGATAAATAACATTAATGGCTAGCAAAAAATAATATAGTTTTATTAAGCATATACATGAGTGTAGTATTTTCTAATAACATTTTTATCTTTGGAATCATTTTTGAAATAATACATTTTAGATTCTACAATGTTAAAATTTATCGATTCTGTTTTATGCATTGTTACAAATCACCGTTAAAACTTTGATTTGTATCCGTAAGCTAAACAAATATGGTCCTTTCCTATCTCATCTTGCTCACCATTCATCCTCATTCCAAAGTCTTAGTAATCTGCTTCCGATCGCTAAAGAATTTCCGAACTAATGAACTTTCTTAAGTCATCTATTGTAAATATTCAAAATGATTTGTAACTTCTTGGCGAAGAAGGCGATTCGAAATATCGAAATTAATTGGTGGATGTACAGCCTCCAGCACTTTTATCTGACGGATACAAGCAACTCAACAATTTCCTGCGCAGGAAATTTCAAACATGTACTTTACAAGCATATTCTTTTTAACAAAGCAACGTGGTAAACAGGGAAACTCCAATGTGACTCTTTTGAAAACATTTTAAATGCAATAATACTTAATTTTTTGGTATACGAATTGCCCCTAAATTAATTTAAAAAAAGTTTATGTGATTCTTAATTTTTTTTACTATTTTGTAAAACATTTTAAATACAATAATACATAATTTTTTGGTATACGAATTGCACCTGATTAGTTCAAAATAAGTTTATGTGATTCTTAATTTTTTTTTACTATTTTGTAAAACATTTTAAATATAGTAATACTTAATTTTTTGGTATACGAATTGCTCCTGATTAGTTTTAAAAAGTTTATGCGATTCTTAATTTTTTTTAACTATTTTGTAAAAACATTATAAATACAATAATACTTAATTTTTTGGTATACGAATTGCACCTGACTAGTTTAAAAAAAGTTTATGTGATTCTTAATTTTTTTTACTATTTTGTAAAACATTTTAAATACAATAATACTTAATTTTTTGGTATACGAATTGCACCTGATTAGTTTAAAGAAAGTTTATGTGATTCTTAATTTTTTTTACTATTTTGTAAAACATTTTAAATACAATAATACTTAATTTTTTGGTATACGAATTGCACCTGATTAGTTTAAAAAAGTTTATGTGATTCTTCATTTTTCTTACTATTTTGTAAAACATTTTAAATACAATAATACTTAATATTTTGATATACGAATTCACCTGATTAGTTTAAAAAAAGTTTATGTGATTCTTAATTTTTTTTTACTATTTTGTAAAACATTTTAAATGCAATAATACTTAATTTTGAGTATGCCAATTGCACCTGATTAGTTTAAAAAAAGTTTATGTGATTCTTAATTTTTTTTACTATTTTGTAAAACATTTTAAATACAATAATACTTAATTTTTTGGTATACGAATTGCACCTGATTAGTTTAAAAAAAGTTTATGTATTCTTAATTTTTTTACTATTTTTGTAAAACATTTTAAATACAATAATACTTAATTTTTTAGTATACGAATTGCACCTGATTAGATTAAAAAAAGTTTATGTGATTCTTAATTTTTTTTACTATTTTGTATTATTATATTATATATGATTTCGTAACTATTGGTTTGCATAGAATTTCGCATTTTATTGTACTTTTAATTTTAAACACAGTTCAAAATTAAAAGGATTTTTGAGTTTGATAGATTATCTCTAGAATTATCAGACATATTTTAATGAAAATGGATTTAATGATAGGTTGATAAAAAATATTGTGTATTATTATTTTTACTTTATATTTTCCACTGAATGACTATTTATAGTAGGTTATGTTTATAACATAATTTTTTATAAGATCCTATGGATTATAAAAAGAAATTACTATGTTATGCACAAGATGAAAACTCATTGAAGTAAAC
>CM063506.1:84597843-84615343 GCA_032207245.1 Pardosa pseudoannulata
CATGCACGAGAGAGAAGGATCCGTGCATGTCAAACAAAGAGATGAGTTGACTCAGAGAACATAGTACGAGCTCTCATAAAGGCATTTCATCACTCAGAGGTGGAGAATGCGGTGAGGATGGGTCACATCATAAGGAATGAAGGATTTGTCTACATGGCAAAAGAAGACATCGGAGCCCTTATCGTTTGCCACTCGCACCCACTGACCGATAAAGACCTCTTTGAGATGACAAAGTCTGCAAGTGAGGAAGAAAACAAAGAGGAAGACGAAGAAGAGACTGAAAATCGTGGCCTTACCCTGGATAATCTGCAGAAATTGTGCAACATGGCAAGACCGATGCACCAATTTGCACAAGACATTGACGACAATATGGTTCGGTCCATCGAGTTCAGCAATCGCGTTGACTGAATTATGTCCTTGTACAGGTGAGTTTTGAAGTAAAAGAAAAAACAAAGATAACTACCCATCACCATGTTTCACTCCAAGGTAAAGCCCCCAGCTCTACCGTCAGAGCCTCCAAAAGAAAAGTCTCCGAGTGAGCCTAAAGCTTCTACGAGTCAAGTGAGAGCCTTTCCTCCACCACCAACAAAAGACTCTTCTCTCTCAGAAAGCAATGTTGATTAATATTTATTACTGTATAAGGTTTTGCAATCAACTTTATAAATTATCACTGACATGGTTAAGTAATGCGTATACTATAGTAATTTTTGTCTTAAATGTGTAATACTATTTACATATTTAAAATATTTGTGTACCCGCAAACACGGAAATTCCTAGGGGCAAATCTTACTTCGCGGTTTTTCAGTTTCTGGTCCCCATTAAGCGCGAAAAATGAGGTATCACTGTATTATATGCATTAAATTTCCTGAATGTACGAACTTTAGTTCGTTATGTATTCTGAAAAAGCCGGATCACTCATAATGAAAAATTTCAAGGAAATTCAAATTAATCCAGAACGGGTTTTTAAACAGCTAGATCAGATATTTTGTTTTCTCCAATTGGCCTGGTACCCAAATAATAAAGTGTACTTGTAGCTCTTTTTCTTTTAATAACGTGATATAGGTATTAAAGTGCTTGAAGTAACTTAATTTATCAAAAAGTGATTAATCGCTAAATTAAAATTCAGGCTAGTAACAAAAACATTAACTTTGACAACATTATCTCAACAAATTCAAATAATCAAAACATTAAACTACAGATATTAATATCTCCTGCAGTTTTTACCAATCATTGCATCACTAAATTACAAAACGTTGATGCATAGAAAAAAGAACAACAACTAATAAACAAACAGCCAAAATATCAAAACAAAATTTAAAAAAAAAACTGAAAATAACATTTACATGACAACATCTAAGTGAACAGGATCGAATACTGATGATGATGAAATGCCGGATACAGAAGCCAACCCGGACAGGATTTATAATTTAGATTAGAAAAACAAAAATAAATTTGTCTTAGCTATATCTGTTTTAACTTTGTACATGTTTACTTATATAAGGACCTGATTTTTCCAAGTTAGGAAATCCTTTAGATTAAGATATATCATTAAAAATAAAGAACTCATTTTTATTTTTTATTTTCATATAAATAATTCATATTTAAATTAACACACCCATATAAGATCCGATTGAAAAAAGCGATGCATATGACATGCCTTATATTTTCTGTAAGAACTGAACTTAACACTAGTTTTAAGCTAAATTTTCTATTTCTCACTTAAATTCCATAAAATCATCTTGTTGTAATCCGTCAGTACGTCATAAAGTTGTATTTATTTTTTCTTGCACTTTATTTATTAAGACTGATTTTATGAATGATCTAAAAAATGAATCTGTACTACATATCTCATCAATGTTATTGCATGCCCATTAGAAACTATTTTTCAGATCGCATTTGTAATCCGAGTATTTTTTTTATCCCCAAAACATCATGTTGTCTGTACCAGTACAATTTGTAGTCAAGGTGGTTTACTTTTACTGAAAGATATTCAGTCAATTTTACAGCTGTTGTTTTAATAATTCACACTGAAAGCACAAAATATTTAGAAATACAAATATTATTTTGATCTAGCACATCTGGAAATCAATTCCACATTGATTAGGTATTCTGTGTTTCATAACATTATAGATTATTATAAGTATTTTTTGTTTAACCAACTGGAAATTTCAGTAACAAGATGGTAACACAGTAGCCCTAACTAAATAAAAACTGTTCTTATAAGAAATAGTTAAATGTGCTTTATTATATTTGTTTATTATTTTTGTGCTTTATTATATTTAAGTTTTTTTTTTACTTTCTTGTACAAATAAATGATTTATTGTAATCGTGAAAATTTTTAGTATTTAGATTATAGCAGTAATACACACTTTGCCAAGCTTGAAAATTTTTGACAAGTTACTGTCTATATGTATGTACATGGAACTTTTAATTTTGATGTTTTAAATAGTGATTTTGATTCATCCTGAAATGGTTTTGACCAGTTTTGCCTTGATGTCTGTACTTAAGAAAGAGGAATACAAAATTTTTATATTATAGTTCCCACTTGACCTGCGTAATAAGCCCCTTATTTCCAAGTTCTAACTCTCTCGTATGCAGGTTTTCTATTATTTTTTCCTCGTGTCCATCACGCCATCTATTATCTTCTTTTCTAATTATGTCCATAACATTCTAACTGTACAGGGTTAAAATAAACATTAATTTTTTTATCAATATAAAGTTATCTTTGCCGTGATCGTTAAAGGTGTCTGGGGCATGTAAAATATGTTCGTGGTCATAATGTCCTCCAAGTTCTCAATTAATACCTCTGGGGGTGGCAAGCCAAGTCTATGAGTCTTCTGCTTGGTAAATGCTTTAAAATTACGAGGACCCACTTGAGCATAAGTCGTATTTTCACCCTTCAAGTGCTCGTCAAAACGAAAGGGGCACCTCTTTGCCTTAATACGACTAGCCTCCGGCTCAATCGTGCTTGGTTTGAGCAAGTGGCATAAGAAAACAACAGCAACAACATCAACAAAGTTATCTTTTGTAAGAGAAATTCTATAGTTCCCACTTGACCAGTATAATAAACCAGTCATTTTCATGTGCCAACTCTTTCGTACGATGGTTTTCTATTATTTTTTCCCTCATTTCCATCACGCCACCTATTATTGTCTTTTCTAATTATGTCCATAACATGCGATCTGTACAGGGTTAAAATAAACATTAAATATTTTTATCAATATAAAGTTATCTTTGCGTGTTCATTAAAGATGACTAGGCAACGTAAAATATGTTCGTGGTCACAATTTCCTTTATGCTCTCAATCAATACTTCTGGAGGTGGTAGGCCAAGTCTATGGGTCTTCTTCTTGGTCCCTGTTTCAAAATTACGAGAACCCACTTGAGCATAAGTCGTACTTTCACTTTTGAGGTGCTCATCGAAATGAAAGGCACACCACCTTTGCCTTAATGCGATGGTAGACTTTCGAGTTAGCTAAAATCGACCAAAAATTCGAATTTTCGAGTTTAGTGAATAGGGAAAGCATATATCACTAGGAATACGGAGCAAAAAGAATTTTTTTATTCCCATCATTTTATCATTACTTATAGGTATAATAAGCTTATCATTACTTATGGGTATATTAAGCTTATCATTACTTATGGGTATAATAAGATTATCATTACTTATGGGTATAGCAATAATAACTTCAAATGCTGTATACCCAGTAAAATTTTCATGTATTGCAAATGTTTAAAGTACTCCAGGCGCATTGAAAATAGATCATTGTCTCTGAAATTCCAGTATTATTTACGTTAGAGTTTATAAAATATAGTCTAGTTGAAACGGGTATATTTCGAAATATATAATATGTTAGTTACGCATTTTAATTAACCGCTATAGCTGTTTATTCTGCAAAATATGGGTATCAACATCATAATTATTTTTTTCTCTTTATATTTTCTATGAATGTTTATGGAAACAGCTACATTTTTGTGAAGTCTATAAGATATACTTAAAAAAATTTTTATAATATTTTATACAAAATTGATGGGCCTGGAGTATTTTCAATTAAGCTAATTATGAAACAATTAATAATTAATAACTCCAATACTAATTAATATTTTGCCTTCAAATTTTTAAAATATTTACATATCAATAGTACTAATAATATAGTCAATCTTCAAGGAATTTCACTCAAGGAAAAAAAAGTTTGCTCTAAAGGACCACTGTCGCCTTAATACGAGTAATCTCCGGCTCAATCGTGCTTGGTTGGAGCAAGTGGCATAAGACAACAGCACCTACAATATAACAAAGTTATCTTTTGTAAGAGAAATTCGTTTATATACTTTCAGCATTTAAAATAGAATTAGCGATAGGATAGGATAGGATATATTTCATTTAAATTTAAGTTAAAAAACTAGCTTCGCTGAAAATAATATTACTTTTTTATGATACCAATGGCAAAAAATATTTATTTTGAATATTCATATATTAAAACAAATATTTAATAAAAGAAATAAGCTACAGCAATAGATTTGATTTTACTCCCTATTCCACAGACAGCATCACAGTGGAATCGATGTCATCTCTTCTTGGCATGTAATGAGGGTTTCTGGAATATTGATTCTTATATACATATTAAAGCATAATCATCTCTTTCTTATCACTTCACTCTAATAGGAATTGCAAATTCTTCCCAAAGAACTTTTTTAGTTAGCTGCAATGCAGAATATTTCATATTTATATAATGTCTTTTATTACGGTTCAGCTCATGTCCAGCATATCTTGTGGTCTCTAAAAACGTGTAGCAAAAAGTTATTTTTTTACGTTTTCTGTCCTAGGTTATAATTTTCTTTTTTCTTGAAGACTTTTAATGAACCTACGTTATATTTATCGTGTTTGATGGAATTCTTGATATTTTATAGAGTTAGTAACTTGTGTTCCACTGTACTTTATTATTTTCATCTAGCACATCTGGACAGCTATTGCACAGCGGTTAGGCATTTCGTGTTTCATAACTTTATAGATTATTATAAGTAATTTTGTTATAATTAAACAAGGATACTATAGATTTCATAAAGATTGTATCACAGAAGCCTTATTAGAATATCTTATAAGAATAGTTAATGTTCTTATAGTTAAATGTGCTTTATTATATTTGTTATAAACTTCAGATTTAAGGTTTTATTTATTTTTTACTTCTTTGAATAAATAAAGGAATTATTGTAATCGTGAAAAATTTTAGTGTTCAGATTTCAGCAGAAATAATGAATTTAGCCAAGCGTGAAAAATTTTGACAAGTTTCTGTCTTTATGTATGTACAAGGAATCTTCAATTTTGATGCTTTAAATATTGATTTTGATCCATCCTGAAATGATTTTGACCAGTTTTGCCTTGATGTCTGTAAGTACGGAAATTTGCATCAACGATTCATATTTAACGATTATCTCACCAAAATATTATTAGCTTTAGAACGTTGGAATTCTGTATTTAGGACTGTCATAAAGTTTAGTTGTGGACTTCTGCAAAAACAACTGTACTGAAATAAGTATATTACTTAGAAGACGTTGTCTACTCATGTGTAAGTGGGAATACCACAATGCCATCTATTACTTGATACATTACTCAGTGGGATTTGATACCTGAGATTTTAAACCAGCTACTACTAAGGTATCCTTTTCCTGTGGGTACAACTAATACCATCCACATATATATACATATATACATATATATATATATATATACATATATATATATATATATATATATATATATATATATATATATATATATATATATATATATACATATATATACATATATATATATATATATATATTATATATATATATATATATATATTATATATATATATATATATATATATATATACATACATACATACATATATATGCATATACATATATACATATATACATATATATATATTACATATATAATATATATAACATATATATTTTAAAATATATCTATATACATATATATATATACATATATATGCATATACATATATATATACATATATATATACATATATATATGCATATACATATATATATACATTATATATATATATATATATATATACATATATATATATCTATATATATATATATCATATATATATATATATATATATATATATATATATATATATATATATATATATATATATATATATATTACAGATAAAAATATTCTTATGAATGTTTCATTTACATTTCAATTAAATAAAGGAATGAATATTAACCTTAAAATATACTTTTCAAATAAAACGTACAAAAATATTAAACTATTTTAAAATGTTCTATGAAAAGAACTTAAATTTTTCAAAGAAAAAGGTTTTTAAAAAAATCATGTTCAGAAGCGCATAGCTGTGACAGATTCCGTTTTTCTCAATTGAAACACAAAATGCCATCTACATTGCAGATGCAGCCATTTTCACTGACTAGTAACACTCTAACTATAAGATACGTTGCAACCATCGGTACCGGGACAAATATTTTATGCGATTTCATGCCAAGTTCTTTGCACTTTAGGACACCTTATAAAAGTAATAATGTTTACCAACATGCGGAAACTGTATATGTACTTGCAAGTCCTCCAAAATATATTCTAAAAACTGAAACGAAAATACATAGATACATCATACATAGATTTTCTAGATAATTTTTTTAAACCGTGATCAGATGCGTCTTTTATAACCGTTACAGATTTCGTTTGCCTAATTCAAATACATAAAAAGGTTTCGACATTGCAGACGCAATTATTTTCACTGACTATCACGTTCGCTTTCGTTTATGTCATATCCCTCGGTATTGAATCACAAAATTTATCAGATTTTCTGCCAAACGGGTTGAATTTTGGAACAGCTTTTTGAACTATTCCTGCCTAACAACCTTTGAAAACTGAACAACCTATGGATATATTTATAAAGCTTTTATTACATAAATTTTTAAATGCTACATAAATTTAAATGAAAATTTCAACTTGTGCAGTTCTTAAAAAAAGCGGTGAAAAATACACAAATTAAAATACATAAACTGTTCCGTAGATTGCAGCTTCTGGATAAGCACTTCATTTTTTAAATAAATATAGGAGTTATACAATAGTTAATAAATACAGTTCGAGGGAACAAGATAGAATGTCTTCTAGCACAAACTATTAATTAATTTTTAAATTGAACCCTAACAATCTTCTCATAAATTTAAACTAACTGTATTATCTATAGCCAGTTATTTTCTAATGATAACATTACCTTGATTTACTTATACATACGCTCTTTGAGCACATAACTACTGTAATGCTAATTCAGTGTACATGACATGACAGAAGTCGTAATTATTATCTATCATTATTACGTTTGTATTTTTCATTTTGAAAGTTCATGAACTTAGAAAAGTTAATAAGAAAAATTATCATCTAGAGATTCAAAATAGAATGAAAACCATTTCATAGCTTTATAGATTATTATAAGTAATTTTGTTATGTCTAACCAAGGATACAGGAGATTTTAGTAAAAAGATGGTAACACAGAAGCCTTAACTAAATAAAAACTATTCTTATAGTTAAATGTGCTTCATTATATTTGTTGTAAACTTCAGATTTCAGGTTTTTTTTTTACTATCTTATACAAATATAGGAATTATTAAAAAAAGATCTCTAGACACAACGGCTACATTCCCCTCCTCTTCATACAAATATACCATTAAAAATATTGAACAACTAGAGCCCAGTCTTGACATGGAGTTCATGTCGTTGATAAAGAGTTAGAGTTCAATCCATGAGTTCATAGATTCTCGTAAAAATATAAAAAGGTAAAGCAAATGAAAATGGGGAAAAAAATCTTATGCTTCTCAACTAACCTCTGCAATTATGAGTCATCTTGTTGTTGTTTTATGCTACTTTGTCAAACAAAGAACGATTGAGCCATAAGCTACTCGTATTAACCCATATTGGACTACTGTCCTATAAACAGAACAGCAAATATAATTCCATTTAATAATAAAATTATAATCATTTTCTGAGTGGATTTTATTTTAAGACCTTTAAAATAGATACACTTTATCATAGTAACAAAAAAAACCCTGAGAAATCAAAATATATTGTATTGTAAATTTATTTTTAGCAACCCCTTAAAAAATTGTCATATTTTAATGTTTAATTTTATATTTATTATTATTTTTTAAACATAATGGAGGTTACTTGTAGTACTCCAGACATTGGCACTACATTAGTGAGTAACGCTAGGTACAGAAAACGGTATTATGACACCAAACACTTTATCCATTTTAACGATGATTCTTCATTGATCCGCAAGATCATTATTATAAAATTCGACTTTTTTATGACAAAATTAGCATAACCTTGACAATATATTAAAATCTCACCATCGATGAAAGAATGGTAAAATATTGGAAACACAGTTGCATATGTTCATGAAAAATAAACTTAAAATTTGAATATAAATTTTGGGTATTAGCATCTTACAACGGATATCCTTTTTCTATTACCCCTTACCAAAAATGCCAGTTCAAGAACTGCAAAAGAAAAGCAACAACAGTGTATTTCAAATGTAATGCTGAACTTTGCTTTGAATGTTTTCCCAAATTTCACCTATGAATCAGCCTAATGCAATATAAGTGATACTTGTTAAATTTTAGTACTGTATTGGACCATTGGCCTAATTATAGGACAGCTAATTACTTAAAAAATTAAAATTTATTTTTAAAATTTTGGTTTTATATGCTTAGTTACACTATATTAATGTTATGAATAAAGTTTTAAAACTTTTCAGAAATATTTAGTTGGTGTGGTATAATATGGGTTACAAATGATATATCATTTTAACGACAACATTGAAAACTTCTTCTATCCCTCGTAATAAGCAGGACCAAACAAAATGGCTTTACATAAATATTGATTGAGAAGGAAGACATTGTGAAGATATATTTAGTCCCATAATTTAACGAAAACGTAGATCTTAGTATCGGATTATTATTGATACTTTAATTATATTGTTTCTGACTCATAGCCTCAAACTCTGAGCTAATAATTTGTACTAAGTCAATTAATTTAACAATATTTTGTACTTAGTTTGAACCCTAATTCAATTGGATTTGAAGCACAGGTAATCATTATTTATTATTAATTTTTAATGACTATTTTTGCACAACAAAATAGAGTACTGTTGAAATTTCAAAAATTGCATTTTAGTTTTCATGATTAAAATAACTTTTTTAATATATATCTGTCTGTAAGAAGCAGGAAATTACGGCTTTAACGCTCATCTTTCTTCGCAGATATTTCTTCTATATTCTGTCAAAATCCGCATTTCTACCAAAAGGAATGTACAGAATTAAACGACTAAGTTACAGCATTTTAAATGAAGTCGTAAAACTTTTCAAAATACATTAATAATAAAAGTTACAAGTTGTACAATTTTATTACTTTACCAGTAAAATAGTTTTAAGAAACATATTAAACTTTTGATAAAATATCCGTATTAATATATATTTTGATGTGACTTTAGGTTTTGGTACATAAAAAGAGTGCTAATTATCACAATGCTTAGATTTAATGAAGTTCTTTTTAAAAAGCATTATCCCATTCTTTATTAAATCGCATAGGTTTTTTTTTTTTTTCATAGAATTATATAATTTTTGTGTTTGAGATACTAGGGTTTAAATCATTTATAATTGATTTCAGCTCATATAGAAATGTTTTACATGAATATTTTTCCTGTTGATAAAATAGTTTTTTCAGCATAAAATATAATGGGAAAAATTTCCTTTGAATTTTTAATAAATTAATAGATTATTTACGTACATTTTAATAAAAAAAATTTCATGTAAACTATATTATATAAATATATTAAAAATATGTACTTTTTTTGATTATTGTATAGAAGTTTAATAACATTTAAATATTTTAAGTACTGTGTTTCTTTTGAAGCATTATTCATTGCATAAATTAGGTTAAAAAATTACTTTTCTTTATTAATTATTCTAAAAGTTTTTTTTAAAAAAATACAATTTAAAAATAATAATTATTTGAGCAATAGTTTCATAAAATATTAAAAAAAATATAATAATTTTTTTTTAAAAAATATATCTGTAAATATATATGGAATTTCCTTTGATATTTTTATAAATTCTTTAATTTTACAGATTGCATTTTAATTAAAAAGGAAAATTATTTTATTTTAATATTTTGAGGATATAATAATTTTTGAGTATATTTTTTAATTATAAAATGTTTAAAGTATTTTTTTGGTTGATTTTTGATAGATATAATTGTACTGTGTTTCTGTGAATGATGATTATTCAATTAATTAATAATTAAAATAATTAAAATAAAAAATTAAACTAATTAAAAAATAAAATTTTCCATAAATTATTTAAAAAATAAATTTTTTAATATAAATAAAAAAAAAATAAATAATAAAGCTTAAAAATAATAATATATAATTAAAAAAAAAAAAAAAATATTAAAAAAATTATATATTATATTTATAATATTTAACAAATATATCTGTATATATATTTTAATGATAATATGTACCTTGATTTACTTTACTTATCCATATGCTCGTTTGAGCACATTATTACTGTAAGGCTAATTCAATGTGCATGACATGAGGAGTAGATATTATCTATAACTATTATCTTTTAGATTTTTCATTTTTAAATTTTGTGAACTTAAAAAAAGTTAATAAAAAATTATCGCCTTTAGAATCAAAATGGAATGAAAACCATTCATTCCTGGACCTGAACAAAGATATCTAGATACAATAGATTTCAAAGAGTTATTATCATACATATTTGCACAAATATTATTTCGTATTTTTTTTATTTATAATATTATTTCTTATTTCTTCTGCCATTTCGAATGCCTTTTATACATTTGAGGGGTTCTAAAAATTTGATATACCTGAAATCGAGATCCTGATTTTATTATTTTTTATTACAAAAAAAATTTAAATTTTACGCTTAAAAGTTTATATATATTCATAGGTTGTAATACAGACAATGATCCCATGTTTTCAACAATAAATAGCATCTAAAGAAATCCAATATTAACCTTATTTAAGGATTATTTGTAAAAATGTAAACAAAATTGAAAGCCCACCTTATTTCATTTATTTCAAATAAAAAAAGCTAGAGATATATGCATATAAGAACAATGCAGTAAATTTAATACATTACGCACTTGAATGAATTATTGTGTTAATATAAAGATAGAGCGGAAGAGTACTAAAGCTGTTTTTTGGTGTGAAACTCTTGGTATGAATTTTAGCAACATTTTTAACAAAAGTTGATAATCACATGAAGAGATCAAATTTTCTATCCTAGTAATTTTTTATCTTCATACAAGACCTATTCGATATTTCCTGTCGAAATATAAACTCTTAGCGCTCCGTACGTTTTTGTACCACTGTCTACCAGCAACTTTGGCACATTTTCGCAGCGGAACGAGTGTGAAAAAGGAGTTTTATTTTAAATGAGAAGAATTACACGTGCTTGAGAATGTTTTTGATTTTATTTATTTTATACACTAGCATATAGCCCGTCATATGACGGGATTAGTAAAATTTTTAAATTTCCAATATAGTAAAGTACCCTATCAGACAGTACAAAAATGGTTTGTTTTTTGGCCGAGAATTATCTGGTACTCTCTTAATAATTTGTTTATCTTCATACTCCTCTAAAGTCTCCCGATATTGTGAATGCAGATTAGAATCACATTGAATTCATTTAGTCAAAGCGTGTGGTTATGTATAAAAACAAACACACAAACGAACAAACTTCTTAATTTTCAAAGATATATAACTTAAGCACTAGATATATATTAGTCCGTGAAATAGATTTCTAGACTTTTGTAGAAAGAACTTGTTGTTAATACCGGTGATAAAATTTTGATTGCAACAAAAAATAATCGATGATTAAATTTAAAATTATCACATACATACCTAATCTATTATTTAAGCCAAATGTAAAAAATAAAAATATTTACGTAATATCTAAGTTCAGTGATAAAACATATGAAAATAATACACACAATATTTAAATCCTTTAAAATAAGAAATGATTAAATGAAATAGTTAAAGGTATGACGTCATAATTCTAGGAAAAAAATTGTTTTATGTATCTATTTATTTTGGGATAAATTGATAAATTTAATCGCCTGCTGTTAACCAGGGAAAACGGGACTTGAAATAATGGCATTAAACGATCGTAAAGGGGAGAAGGGGGTATTATGAATGATTTAAAGACTTGCTTTGAATTTTGCTAACCCTAATTCATCAAGTATTCAATATGGATGCCCTATCCATTCCAGGTCCAACCGCTTCATAAATTCGAGGACAGACGGACAGATAACTTAGGATATTATTATATAAGGGATATGCACCTTCTTCTTGTAAATGAAAAGTAAATTTTAAATTTTGTGATTCACCATGGTGTGATATCTTTGGAAACAATCTCCCATGTGCATTCTGGGTTTACTTGGGCAAGTGTCACAGTACCAATATTGATAATAACTCCAATAAAAGCCCAAAACTCATCCTCTTCCACCGCACGCCATATTTGATAAACATAATTCCGAGATATTTCTTTAATCTTCAAAACATTTTCTGCTTAATTGTTGGTTTCTTTTATAATTTCATTTACCAGTTCGTTTGTGGAAAATAATTTGATATATTGTGTTGGCTGTACGATATTTGTAGCAATTTGTGGTCCAATGACCTTTGGCGATACACTAAAATGTATTCTATCCGGAATAACTAATTCTAACATCGCGCCATAGATCTAACTCTTCCCGCGACTCTTCGCTTTCGCTATCAATAACTACCATTCGTCGTGTCTTTGGTAGTATAATTTCGGAACCTCTACTTGATGTGTCAGAATTATAACCAACATTGTCTTCCACAATATCTTCTAACAATGAAAAATCAAACACACCTTCACTATCACTCAACTCTATATTCTCATCACAATAACTATTTTTCTCCTTGTTACTAACCATAAAATGGGTCAAATGATGTTCCAATCGTGACAGTTGTGAAACTGAGTACGTTTTAACTACAGATGACAATTGCCAACGCCGACGATTCCGTAACATCTTTAGCCGAATCATGCTAAAAGCATTGTTGGGCTCCACAGCGGAGCCTATAGAGTTACAGAACAAATGACGGAAGGCTCAGTAGCGGATCCAACGGAGAGCTAAGGGTCAAAAATGTAAGATTTCATAAATCCGACGATGAAATTATGTATTCTGTATCATAACATTCTTGAAACAAATTATTGGTGTTTAAGTAAAGCCTGAATCGATCCGAACTATCTCCGATTAGTTAGGGTTTTGATCTTCTGCACCGTAGTTCGTGAGTTCAAATCCAACTGTCGCACGGAAGTTCGTAGGAGTTCAGAATCGGCTTTAACCCTTTGAGTACTGAATTATTTTATGCCCATGAGACGAATTTAAAGCTGTATGGATTAATATGTAAAAGTAATGCATTTTATTTGGAATATACTTATTGGTGATATAAATATATTTCTGAGACAGCATTTTACTTAAAAAATATAAATAAATATAGAAATGAAACAAAATAGAAATATTTATATAGAACAAGAACCAAATCTAATAATTTAGTACCTTGTAGTATTTTTCAAAACATGCCGATAATTACAAAGGTACCTGGCATTGTCTGCATTGCCATGTGGTTTCTTTTCTTATTTTATGTTTATAACATACACGACGCCTTTCTTTAGTTCTGTTGCTGGAATATACTGCAATAACTATAATATGTCATAAACAAACGTCAAACAATTGTTTGTGATTAACGCACACTGACGGGGATGCCGCAAACATTAACGCCTGCTACTTAAATACACGTGACGAGTCAGACTCGTCCACCGTAACGTCACCCAAGTAAGCAGATGACGAGTTTCACTCGTTAAATGCACCTAAAGGGTTAAGCTATAGGTCCCAGTCTAATGAGCCCTCGTGATTCAAAAAGTAAACCACAGTTCTCTAAACCGAACCAAACCTTCGAATAGCTATAAATACAGGGTGTTTCATATTGAATGTGACAAAAAAATAGCGCAGTGTGACTGCCGTAATGGATTTATTCAGCCGAAACAAATTTATTCTGCAACTACAATTATACAAGTTTTATTTGGCAACAGGGAAAAATTATCGAATGACGAACGCGCCGCTAGAGGCGCTGTTAAACGATATATCGTCCATCCAGGAGAAAGCGTACTGCGTTTTCGAATATGCCAAAACCTCCTCCGTAATTGTTGTGCAAAGATATTTTCGCACGAAATTTCGTAAAGAACCACAGCATCGGCATAACATAAGCAAGTGGGGAAAGCAGTGCCAGGATACCGGCTACTTATGCCAGAGCAAAAACCCAGAACGAAAATAAATTTTCGTTCTGGGTTTATTAACCCCTTCCGGTAAAATGACGAGTCTAGCTCGTCATTAGTTTTTCATTCCATACCGCACAATGCCGAGCTACACTCGTCAAGCGATTAAAGTTACTGTTAAATATGATAATTAATTCAGTTTAAAATTTCTAGTGTACTGAATTTGGCAACACTTTTATCACTTGTGAATCACAAGTCACTATTGCATATTGTTTACTTGGTACAAGTCATTGCCAAATTAATGAGTCAGAATAAAAGAAAACCTACTAAGAAATGCCGTGTGTGTTACAAGAATCAAATTAAAAGTGAGTGGCGGTGTAAACAATTAAGAATTCCTTTGCACTTTGTTTTGAAAAGTACCACTAGCTTGAAGACTATTATCTGTATACCTTATTAATGTTTTGCTTTGATATTTTCTTAATTTTACTGTTTCTCATATTATTTAACACTATGTAAAAAGTGGATTTTAATTAAGAATATGTAAGAATTGTAAAATGAAACAAGTTTTTTAAATAAAAATTAAATGGTTATTTCATGCACAGTTTTTCATTATTAAATCATACCGGAAGGGGTTAATTAATTTTTTTCTGGGGTTTCGTTAACGACAAGGTGTTTGTGCCTCCACTTCCTGAGGACTTGAACTGAAGGACTGAGGAACTGAAGCAGCAGATAACTTCAGTGTTGAACTCCATCACAGGGGATATGCTATCACGACTGTGGCAGGAGCTTTATTACCGTGTAGACATTTGTCGTGTCACCGGAGGAGCACATACTGTAGAAACTTGAATAAACGTAGAATTGAGGTAAATTTGAATTTTTAAAATATATTAATTACAACGTTCACAATCATGTTTTCTTTTTGTCCCATTCAAATTGAAACACCCTGTATTTGTAGCAACAACTAGAATTGACTGTATTGTCATATATTTCTTCTGAACTCTATCTCACTAGTTATTTAAGCAACATTTAACAAATGAAAGGATAACGATTATGATTTGTTTCTACAATTTAAACATTTTAAAATTAAATTTTTAATTAAAATATTATTTACTCTATCTAATAGAATGAATAAATGTGTTTAAACAAATGTTTAAACAATGTTGAATTATAGAAAAGTATATTCAATGTCAATAATCTGAAAAAACTATCTAAAGTATCTTCAGTCTTATATAAACTTCCAGATTATTTTCAAAGAAATATTTCATGTTCAGCAGCGCGTGTCTTAGAATTGCCTTAAACAATTTAAGATTTCTTCGATGACGTGAACTCGAGGGGGAATATTTCTGAAGCACGTCTCTCGGTTCCCCCAACTTTTGAAAATAACACCGCCGTTACTGTCTACCCTCTTCCCATGATAGGTCGTTGCCCCAATTTACGAGCATATAGACTTCGAATAAGTAGGAAAATTAAATCTTTAAATGGGAAATTCGAAACAGGTGCCGAAGGTTTTATTACTTGAATCTTTTCAAGTACAAATTTTATGGAAGAGAAACGTTCTTCAGCTTTTCCTTTCTAGCAAAAGTTTTAAACTTTTCAGGAATTTATTGACCGCATATATACTTCAGAGTTTGAAACGAAATACTGTCATAAGAAAACTTTAGGGAAATGGCACGATACATTTCAGGATGAAAGGTAAAATGTATTAATGTATTAGAACCAGACAAGTATTGCTGAAATGTATCTGTATATTTAAGTCATTTAAAAATCAGGGCATTTCTATACAAATCATTTATTTCATTCTAACATAGGACATTTTATACAAGTTAATTGTATGTTTAACGCCTACGTATACGTCTACACTGACCGGATATCCTTTATTAGCTATTAGGTTCACTCAGCTTTATAGGGATTTAACGGAACATAGTAACTTTCAAGGCTTAAAATTTGAATCTTAAAAATAAGGGCATTTCTATAAAAATGATTTATTTTACTCTAGCATAGGACACTTTATACTACAGGTTAATTATGTTCTCAACGCCTAAACTGACCGGATATGACTTTATTAGGTTCACTCCGCTTTATAGGAATTTAAGGGAACATAGTAGCTTTCAAGGCTTAAAATATTAATCTTAAAAATAAGGACATTTCTATAAAAATCCTTTATTTTACTCTAACATAGGATATTTTATACTACAGGTTAATTATATTCTTAACGCCTAAACTGACCGGATATCACTTTATTCGGTTCACTCAGCTTTATAGAAATTTAATTGAACATAGTAGCTTTTAAGGCTTAACATTTTAATTGTAATTGGCTTTCCACTGATTTCAGATGAAATAAAATTCTGGTTTTCTAAAGATTTTATCCCATTTTAAAAATGCATTTTTTGAAAATGCAAGGAATTCAGTTTAGGATTCTGTAAGGGTTTTGGACCCCCGAGCAGTGTTTACTGATGTGCATCCTTACTGATATCAGATAATCAATCCCTTCCCCCCTCCATCTTGTGTTCCCCTGCAATGTGAACCATCCAGCTACTGGGTTCATAAAGTCTTCATACTTGACACATTTTCATGAAGAATGTGGAACAGATACTACTGCAGGTGTTTTCGGCAAAACTCTAAAAGAAGTTGTAAGGTGGTTTTTCTGAAGTGGAAGACTTTTTTCTTTGGGGAATCAAATCACGAAGATTGAGCTACGCTACAGAGCTAGAGAAGGGGAGATATCTTCGTAGGCATTTAGCCGACTTTCATCTTCCTCTCGGAAGTGGACTTTCTTTTTTTCGGAGTAAAGAAGCAGCAACGTAGCATGTGATTACGCATGAGATATTGCGAGTGCTCATCCATAAATTTTAGTTTCTGATGATATGGGGATTCATAGAGATTCTTGGATGATATTTTCCTTTTTTGCATTTTAGCATCAACATTTTGTAAATAAATACTTGTGTTGTCTTTGAAGGCAGTCTGAGCGTTTTATGGATCCTAATAACACTGAAAGAACCCATCGTACCTGCTCCAGTTAAGCAGACAGTTTCCCATCGTTCCCAACAGATTCCTTTTCTTGTTGAAATATATGAGGATTTTTCATGTGAGGAAAACCTTTTTTAACAAATTATTAGACTAATCACACG
>CM063506.1:84627843-84630343 GCA_032207245.1 Pardosa pseudoannulata
GCAAAATATTTCTCTGAATTTTAGACACATGAATAGCTTTTTATCTATCTATCTATCTCTCTCTCTCTCTCTCTCTCTCTTTATATATATATATATATATATATATATATATATATATATATATATATATAGATATATAGATATATATATACATATACATATACATATACATATACATATACATACATATATACATATATATATACATATATATACATACATATATACATATATATATATATACGTATATATATACATATACATATATATATATATATATATATATACATATATATATATATATATATATATATACACACATATATATGTATATATATATGTATATATATATATATATATATATATATATATATATATATATATATATAGATATAGATACACATACATACATATATATATATACATATATATATACATATATATATATACATACATATATATATACATACATATATATACATATATATATATATATATATATATATATATTTATATATATATATATACATACATATATGTATATATATATATATATATATATACATACATATATATACATACATATATATACATATATATATATATATATACACACACACACACACACACATATATATATATATATTTATATATATATATATATAATATATATATATCTATATATATATATATATATATATATATATATATATATATATATATATATATATATATATATATATATATATATATATATAAATATATATATATATATATATATATTATATATATATATATATATACACAGGGATAGAGAGGGAGGGAGGGAGAAAGAAGAAAGTGTGAGATATACATAGATATATAAAAGCCATACACGTGTCTTAATTTCAGGGAAAGATTTTACAAAAAACATGCAGTGGTATTGTGGACAATGTGTGTCAAAGTGTACCAAATCTAAAATGGTGTATTGTACCAAACTGTATTATATATAAATATATTGTTTCGTCAACAAACAAAGCTTTGTTTCATTGGACTGCTATATTCTTTAACAACCCCATTTTCTCTACTTCATCTATACTTTTTGAGTATTTATCGAAATTTTAAACGTCTAAAATCTTCCTTTTCATAAAAAAACATTCATTTATTATGTAGAAATTCAAATTTTTTTCTTGTGATTTAAATCTAGAAAATATTTTTTATTAATTTCCAAATTATTCAAAATTTGAAACATTCATAGCAAAACGAACGACGGATGGTATCGGGCTTGTTGTATGCTATATATGCAAAAATGCAAATAAAACCCTAAATAACTTTCTGTGGCAATTTCTTTTAATGTATGACTGGCAGGCGTCATATGCTTGAGATGAGCCGCGGAGTACTAAAAAAAAACCTTTAACAAACACACAATTTAGATAAACTTGTTATCAGCGACATCTCCGGTGATATCAGAAGAGCAGATGTAATTCTAGTCAATGTTGTTATTTCACCTATCATTTAAACCAGAGGACGTTCATAGCTTTGCATATGTGATATTCAACACGCCCGGCATTGTGTTAATCGTTGTCGCGATTTGTACTTTTAGTTTTGTTTTATAAGCATATCATCGGAATCTTTCTTTGATGAACAAAAGACCGAAATATTTCTATCAACTGAGTATAATTATAAATAAACAAATGTAGCAATTTTTTCGCCACAAATGGGTTTTCAAAAGAATGTGTGATGGCACTAAGAAATATGTATGCACAGAATAAAGGCTGGTCTTCAAGAGGCTAGTTTGCAAAACTTTTTTCAGCTACAATCCCTTTAACCCTCCGAGTGGAACATATCTAGAAAAAAATTCTCCAAAATACGCTAATGTCAGTGGCCAAATAATTCTGTGAATTTTACCTTCACCCTTTGTCGACTAGAATGGAATATGGAAAACCCACCCTCGTTATTGTCCCTTTACTTCCGGTTATAAATAGATATATAAATAGACATTATAGATTGTTAATTTTTAATACACATAAAGCTCGTCGAGTTTCGAAGATCATCCCATAAGAAATAATGGATTCTAAAAGTACAAATAGAAATATTCTTTGAGAGACTTATTTATATTTTTTTACGAAAGTCATCCAAGATATTTAAGGGTTGCAATTAGAGATGCATCTGTTACCGCAAACGAAATACTTCGAAATAGAGATTTACAAAGCCATGAAAGTTATCAGCGTATTTGTGTCTCACGGGGTAGGGTTGCATCCCTCAAGAAATGTCAGTGAAAGAAGGGTGCAGTTCCTAAACAATAGACCGGACCCTTCTACCTCAAAACTCCATGGAGGAAACACTGGCAAAAATGTACATTACATCCATTTTTGGAGCGGTTTTGGAGGTCGAAAATTGTACGTTTTGAAATAATCATCGGTTTAGCGGAATTGGACATGAAAACCGCTTAGAAGGTTAAATATATGGTATATAGCATTGAAATATCCTCTTCAAATAATTAGGCTGAAAAAATTATTAT
>CM063506.1:84635343-84647843 GCA_032207245.1 Pardosa pseudoannulata
AACGTAGTATCAACTGTTAGACTATCTTTTACCAACGGAGTTTCCTCGCCTTATTTTTACTGCAAACTTCAGGATAATTACATCCCAAGACTACTTATACTCTCACCAAGTATTGGTTTGGTAGACTCATCTAACTATCCATTTGTGTATCTAAGGAAAAATGGATTTTAATAATCTCTTGGCAAATACCTGTTTGAAGGACTATCATTTTAACTCTCACAACTGGATTAACAGAGCAACTTAGTATAACTGCACATGGAGAGCTGTGATCTCTTGACTGCCTCTCGACGTAGTAAAAAAATTCTTTTAATAACCAAATTCGACTATCGCTGACTGCATGTAACTAAGATATAGTGGTAAGAAGCAGTTTTACAAATTTTTGAATATGTATTCTATGGCTTACACAGTGTGATCAGGACATTTAGATCATAGTGAAGTCCATAAAGCTAGGCAAAAACGGGGGGGATTTGAATTGCATTTGTATCTAGAATCACTTGTGAACCGTAAATATTTTGCTTTCTTCTGACTTTTCTTCAGCTTGTTTTTTACTTAAACGTATACATCTCGTAGTCACAAGAAAATTTTATATATGTTAAACGTTTTATCTATAACAGATATGGAGCTAACCAAAAGTAGAGTCTACATTTAATATGCTTTCGTTTAACAAGCGTTTTGTTTAAAATGTATTATCTATTGCCAATTTAGGACTCCAAGTTTATTAGACTTTCCAAGCTTGTACGGTACATTAATTTTATGTATAGAATATCTGATATCATTAACGTTTTTTTTTTTTAAAGTTCGTAAACACAAGAATAGATCATTTTTATATATATTAAATGTTTTATCTATAACAGACATGGAGCTAACCAAAAGTAGAGTCTACATTTAATATACTTTCATTTGACAAGCGATCTATTCAATATGTATTATATATTGCTAATTTAGGATTCCAAGCTTATTAGAATTTCCAAGTTTGTACGGTACATTAATTTTATGCATAGAAAATCTGATATCATTAACGTTTTTCAAAAAAAGCTCGTAGACACAAGAACCGTTCATTTTTATACATGTAACGCTTCATATATAACAGCTATGGAGCTAACCAAAAGTAGAGTCGACATTTAATATGCTTTCATTTAACAAGCAATGTGTTCAATATGTATTATTTATTGCTAATTGTAAAAATAATGTTACGTTGGCCTAGTGTTTGAGAAAGAAATAAAAACTCATTAAGAAACACATGAAAAAACAGGTCTTGATTAAATTATTTTATAAACTTAGATAAATGCCTAAGGAATACTAATAGTTGAATCAATTTAACATTTGTAGATCGAAGACTGCTCTCGTGTCAGTGTCGATCCTAAGAAAATGGCGAAGCTTCTTGCAAACGGTTCTCCCACAAACCGTGGATGTCAACCGTTCACATTTTTTTCTTCTCGTAACAATCTTGTCCCTCAAAAAATTTCCGACTCTCCACGGAGACAAAAAAGGAGTCCACTCCAGAACAGCGGGGAGGGGGGGGTCAAAATTCCCCAAACGAACGGACACCTCTATTGGCTGGGAGAAGTCCGAAGTCTCTCTGCATTCAAACCGGTCCTGCCCCGGCATGTCCCCGTCTAAGACCCACGGGGACCTGAACCGAATGTAACTTATTGTTACACTAATTTAGGAATCCAAGCTTATTAGAATTTCCCACCTTGTACGGTACATTAATTTTATGTATAGAAAATCTGATATCCTTAACGTTTTTTTTTAAAAAAAAGCTCGTAGACACAAGAACAGTTCATTTTTATACATGTTAAACGCTTTATCTATAGCAGATATGGAGCTAACCAAAAGTAGAGTCTACATTTAATATGCTTTCGTTTAACAAGCATTTTGTTCAATATGTATTATGTATTGCTAATTTAGGAATCCAAGCTTATTAGAATTTCCAAGCTTGCACGGTACATTAATTTTATGTATAGAAAGTCTGATATCATTAGCGTTTTTCAAAAAACGCTCGTAGACACAAGAACAGTTCATTTTTATAATTCTTAAAAACTTTATCTAAAGCAACTATGGAGATAACCAAAAGTAGAGTCTACATTTAATATGCTTTCATTCAACAATCGATGTGTTCAATATGTATTATGTATTGCTAATTTAGGAATCCAAGCTTATTAGAATTTCCAAGCTTGCACGGTACATTAATTTTATGTATAGAAAGTCTGATATCATTAGCGTTTTTCAAAAAACGCTCGTAGACACAAGAACAGTTCATTTTTATACATTTTAAACGCTTTTATCTATAAGAGATATGGAGATAACCAAAAGTAGAGTCTACATTTAATATGCTTTCATTCAACAATCGATGTGTTCAATATCTATTATCTATTGCTAATTTAGGAATCTAAGCTTATTAGAATTTCCAAGATAGCACGGTACATTAATTTTATGTATAGAAAATCTGATATCATCAATGTTTTTCAAAAAAAAAGCTCGTAGACACAAGAACGGTTCATTTTTATAATTCTTAAAAACTTTATCTAAAGCAACTATGGAGATAACCAAAAGTAGAGTCTACATTTAATATGCTTTCATTCAACAATCGATGTGTTCAATATGTATTATGTATTGCTAATTTAGGAATCCAAGCTTATTAGAATTTCCAAGCTTGCACGGTACATTAATTTTATGTATAGAAAGTCTGATATCATTAGCGTTTTTCAAAAAACGCTCGTAGACACAAGAACAGTTCATTTTTATAATTCTTAAAAACTTTATCTAAAGCAACTATGGAGATAACCAAAAGTAGAGTCTACATTTAATATGCTTTCATTCAACAATCGATGTGTTCAATATGTATTATGTATTGCTAATTTAGGAATCCAAGCTTATTAGAATTTCCAAGCTTGCACGGTACATTAATTTTATGTATAGAAAGTCTGATATCATTAGCGTTTTTCAAAAAACGCTCGTAGACACAAGAACAGTTCATTTTTATAATTCTTAAAAACTTTATCTAAAGCAACTATGGAGATAACCAAAAGTAGAGTCTACATTTAATATACTTTCATTTAACAAGCAATGTGTTCAATATCTATTATCTATTGATAATTTAAGAATCCAAGCTTATTATAATATCCAATCTTGTACGGTACATTAATTTTACATATAGAAAATCTGATATCATTAACATTTTTCAAAAATTTTAATATTATTAAATAATAAAAATATTAACCTTAGGTGTCGAAACATGTGTTTTCATTACCATTTAAAAACTTTTTGGGCAATAATTTCTCTATCAGTCTATACATTAATAATACAAAATAATAACAAGGGTTGAATTAGTCTTTTGCATGTCTAACCTTAAAAGTTTTACATGATTTTAGCGTTAAAGATTTAACACAATGAGTTATATGTATTGCAATCAACCTTTTGAAGAATATATTTAGATAGAAGTGTGATTCATTAGAAAATCTGGCAGATGGAGTTACAGTCATAAAGCTCCATTTTTTCTGTTCCTAACTAAAAATGAAGAAAATTCAACTTTGAAGCATCTAAATCAACATTCATAGAGAATTTTTTTCTGTATGTAATATTTAAAGTAGTACTGAATCACTTTGAAACGGTAGAATTAGCTCTCGAAATACGGAAGGAATGGCATTAAACTTACTATAAACTGTTTATTCGTCCGTGTTCTACCCTTTTATGCTTGTGAGAGTGGCAAAAATCTACCTTATGAGTATAATTGTCGTATTTTATTTCTTAATCATTACAAAATATATACATAAATATTTATCTATATCGTATAAAACATTATCTACGTATTTCTAAGTTCATATTCTGCCGATTATTACAATGGGCAATAAACGTAAAAGCGTTAATAAACTATCTGTTTGGCACGCGTAAATGTTGGCATTCTCCTCTGTACTAGGGTCATAAATGCATTTTATGATTATAAGGTGAGGTATTATTACCTAATAAATTGGAATTTTACCACACTAGTATCGGTGTTCCTTTTATTTCCTATTTATGGTTCTACCCTTGAGCGAAGAATTAAGACAATACTAATTTTAAATAATAAAAATTAATTACGGCAATTTGTACTTTGTTAGAGAAACACTTAAAAATGTTTCCGTTTCTCTATTTCGTTACCGTAGTTTGTGAATACATTAAATCGCCTTTTAGGGGAATTGAAATCCACTCAAACTTCAAAGAATAGATTTTTCAATTTTTATTTTAACACATTAGTATTTACTGACTCCAGAATTGTAATTTTTTTATGCGAATCAACACTTAATCCCAGATTAATGATGATAATACAAACAGATGTAAAAAATTATAGACATATAGAGAATATCATAATGTTATTTGATTTTTCACAAAATGTGTTTTTGCAGTAATTAGGTAAGCTTGCAAAATATCCATATTTCTGAAAATTTTGAATGAATATTTCTATGACGGGAAATCAGTCAATAAATATTATTTAGTTCTTATATAATATTTAGTTCTTATATAAGTTTTTCTATGCTAAGGTTAATTAGTTTTCGACTTACATTTTAAATCTACTACAGAATCCCATATTAATATAGTAGTCACCAAACTTCTTGTCAATAATCATCCATTTTAGTGCTTTTTCCTCGATACTATATTTTATTGTTTATCAAACGTAATGCTAGTGTGTATTTTAGTTTTGCTATGTTAAGGTTAATTAGTTGTCGAACTACATTTTAAATCTACTACAGAATCCCATTTTAATATAGTACTCCCCAAACTTCTTGTCAATAATCATCCATTTTAGAGCTTTTTCCTCGACACTATATTTTTGTTGTATAGCAAACGTAATGCTAGTGTGTATTTTAGTTTTGAATGTTTTATTAAATAAGTCGTGAAAGTTCACTTATAATTATAATTTCTATATTTTATATAATACTGTTATTTGGGTGTTTTTATACATAAGTGTTATTTTCTTTCTTCTAAAGTTCATTCCATTTTGCTTTTCAGTGCATGTTAAAGAAGCACTATGATTATTTCTTATTTATAAAACAGCGTTCTCGCTCTTCATGGGTAGCCATGTCAGAAAACTTATTTTCAAGCAGATGCAGAAGATCTTTCCTGAATGATATTTTTGTAAGACTGGCGGGTTAACCTCTGTTCATATTTAAGTTTGCTTGGAATTTAAACAGAAAGAGGACCTTCGGGATCCTCTATTGTTTTTGGATATTTTGTGTATTTTTGTATTTTTCAGTCTGAGATTTATAGATTCTTTTTAGACATACTTCCAACGTGCAAGAACAGGAGATTTAAAGTTTAGATAATTAAAAGTTGACCCCTAGAGATTCTTGGATTTAGTTCATTTTCATTATAGTGGTAACACGTGTTATATCCACTTAGAGTGTTAACATAGAAAAAAGTAAAACTGCAAATTATTTAAAGATTTAGAGGCTATGAGATACCCTAAGTTGAAATGATTTCATGTACCATTTTCATACTTAATGCAAAGAATCAACTTTTGTACTACTGAAACTCTACACACACACACACACACACACACACACATATATATATATATATATATATATATATATATATATATATATAAGAATCATATATACATATTATATACATATATATATACTGTATACACATATATGTATAACATATATATACATATATATATATATATATATATATATATATATATATATATATATATATATATATATATATATATATATATATATATATATATATATATATATATATATATATATATATATATATATATATATATATATATATATATATATACATATATATATGCATATATATATATATATATATATATATATATATATATATATATATATGCATACATATGTAACAGGTTTACAATCAGAATACTTTTCAATTTTCAGCCTTTTTTTCTTTATAAAATAAAATTGTGCATCAGTGTTTACAACTTCTTATTTTGTATGAAATCTTATATGCATATGACAGTAAACGCCCTCTTCTAGAAGTATATATTTTATTCAGGTTTCCAGGAATTAATTGCAATTAAGACAATTTATGACTGAAATTGAGTAGACTTTTAAAATGAACTCGATTTGCTTTCGAAGGTTGAATTTCTCATATGTATGTGTGTGGAACTTTTTAAAAATAAACACTAATAAACATTACAAAGGAATCAATAAATTACTTTTTATCACTCATTTTTTTAAATTTATCTTACCCTTGCCATCCGGATGCGAATTTAGAATCAATTAAAGTAATAAACTTCTTTGTAGTAGAAAATTTTCTTTTTGTACTCTTTTATTTTGACAGCACAAAGTCTTATTTGGTAGTAGAAAGAAAACAAAAACTTTCCTTCGACAAATCATTGTTGATCCTACTAATGATAAAATAAATACCTTTACCACAAAAGCCCTTTTTCTTTACTACTTCCGCTCCTCTGACAGTAAAGCAAGTGTTTTTCTTTCGTTCTATAAATCTTTTTTTTCAAAAAAAAAAAACGTTGTTTATATTTTTCATTCGTTGCATGGAGAAAATTTGGTAATTTTTTAAATAGCCTCTAATAGGTTGTGCCACTACTATATCTTCAAAATTTTGTTACATTTTAAAAATTTTATTTCCTTGTATAATATAAACTAAGTATTGTAACTGCTGCAAACTAGCTCACGTTTCAACGGAAATAAGCATTTTGATCATACTTAAATCCATTTTCATTATTTTCATCTCAAAGTTTGCATTTATATAAGTATTTACATGTTTCTCAAGTCAAATGTAAGTTTATGAACCTGGAAAGTATTAAAAAAACTGTTTAAAAATAAACTTTTTGTAATATGTTTAGAACTTAATTTCTAGAGGATTAAAAGCTAAAAGTTTGCTCTGTGTTTTAAAAGGATGTAATCTCGATCACCATAACAAACTTCCAAATTATAGATTAAGTAGAGTTTTATAAAGGTGCTCCTCACTGACTGTAAAAATGTTACGTTGGCCTAGGTTTTGGAAAGAAGAAATTAAAACTCATTAAGAAACACATGAAAAATAGGTCTTGATTAAATGATTTTATACAGTTAAATATATGCCTAAGGGATACAACTAAAATCCACTTATCATTTGTAGTTATCGATGACTGCTCTCAAGTCGGATTCGGTTCTAAAAAAAATGTAGAAGATTTTTTTCCAAAGGGTTCTCTCACAAGGCGCGGATGCTAGCCGTTCACCTTCTACTCTTCTGGTAACAACCTTGTTCCTCAAAAAAAAAAATCCGACTGCCTCGCGGAGAAAGGGTTCACTCCCGAACGGAGGGGTCAGAAAAAGTCAAACCAACCGTCTCTTCTATTGGTTGCGAAAAGTCCAACGTTTCTTTCTAGTTCAAACCGGTCCTGCTCTGGTATGTCGCCGACGATGACCTACAGAAAGGGGTAAAAAGAGCTAAACTTAATTAAACTTATTGTTACACTGACATACCATAGAATTTTTTCGTCCTGGTATAAGATGAGTAATTTATAATTAACTTCTTTGACTTTACTTACACATTATAATATGTATTCGAACTAATGTATAAATTTATTCGTATTTGTATAAGTAAATACGTGAAACGAAAATCTCTTCCCTTTAATCCTCATGATGCTCCATGTTCTTTTACGTATATAAAAAAAACAGAACTATACATGAGATTCCTTGTTCACACAGAAAAGCTGGTAAATTTACCAATAATTTACTATTAATTTAAGATGTATGTCTATGTTCAGCAATGTAAAATTCAAAATTATTATAACTTCAGTAATATATTAATATACTAAACACTTAAAGACTTCATAAAGCTAAAAATGATTTTTAAATATGTAGCTACTAAATAATACTAAAAACTTAGAAAAACTTTCCCAAAACATATTTTCAATAATTAAAATAATAATTTTAATAAATTCCACATACGAAATCTAAATATGACTCAGTTCTAATAGCAGAAACACTGTGTAAACTTCACTTGCATTTTGACTTTACATGCAAGTGATCATGTACATTACAACTAGAACTATACATGATATTGCGTGTTAACACAGAAAAACTGGTAAATTTACCAATAATTTACTATTAATTTAAAATAAATGTCTATGGTCAGCGATGTATATTCCAAAACTATTATAATTTAATACGTAAAGTAATATATTACCCTAATAAACATGTTAAGATTTTGTAAAGATAAAACAATTTTGAAATATGTAACTACTAAATAATACTAAAAACTTTTCCAAAACTTTTTTTGATAATTAAAATAATAATTTAAGTAAAGTCCACATATGAAATCTAAATATGACTCAGTTCTAATAGCAGAAACACTGTGTAAACTTCACTTGCATTTTGACTTTACATGCAAGTGATCATGTACATTACAACTAGAACTATACATGATATTGATTGTTAACACAGAAAAGCTGGTAAATTTACAAATAATTTACTATTAATTTAAAATAAATGTCTGTGGTCAGCAATGTATAATCCAAAACTATGATAATTTAATATCTCCAGTAATATATTACCTTAATAAACATGTTAAGATTTTATAAAGATAAAACAATTTTGAAATATGTAACTACTAAATAATACTAAAAACTTTTCCAAAACTTTTTCCAATAATTAAAATAATAATTTAAATAAATTTCACGTACGAAATCTAAAGATGACTCAGTTCTAATAGCAGAAATACGGACTAAAATTCACTTGCATTTTGAAATACACGTTTAATTTCATAAAATATAATTTACTAACAATTTTCACATTAAGCCATTTACAAAATGTTCTTTAAAAAAGATAATACCTGATTTTCATGCGTTTGAGATTAAAATCGTCACTAGAATAGAAACTAACACTTACTTTCTTTTAAATATTTAATTAGATCGTTACTCTAAAGGAAACTAATCGACTTATAAATGCTTTCATAATTTCAATTTTAAGGAAAATTAAATTAAAATCCTACTTTCCCAATGACTATATCTTACACCATTAACAAACAACTTTTGATTTTTCTAGAGAAATCTCCTTTAGTTAATATCTTAAATAAGCTCTAAATAATCTATTTCGATTATCACAGCATTAATATCAGTATATGTTCGTGTCTTAAGTAGATTATATTTGAAAAGAGCAACTGCTATTTATAGATTGCCTTTCTAAACTAGTAAAGGTTTGCTATGCAAGGAGTGAATCCAAGTTAAGTGGAAACACCAAATTTTTCGCAAACACGCCATATCCTCATGTCTCTTGTGCTTGTGTCTTTATATTTTTAAAAGTTAATACTAGCTTGTGTTTTAAATTTAAACACGTTTTGATAATTAAATCTGCGTAATTACTAAGTAATTATCACTTGTTATTTCTATTATCTTTGTGAATCCATTTTATGCAGATGAGTTCGACGTCTGGTGAATTTCACATTCCACAAAGCCATTTGATGCGAGGGTGGACAACGCTTTTTCTTACTCTCTCTCTCTCTCTCTCTCTCTCTCTCTCACACACATACTAACATATATATATATATACATGTGTATGTATGTATGTATGTATATATATATATGTATGTATGTATATATATATATACATGTGTATGTATGTATGTATGTATATATATATATGTATGTATGTATATATATATATGTATGTATGTATATATGTATGTATGTATATATATATGTATCTATATATATATATATATATATATATATATATATATATATATATATACATATATTAAAACTATTTTTTAAATAAAATTATCTTACTTCCCTAAGATTTTCTTACTTCTCTAATACTTATGCTTCTCCTTAATGTATACATGTAGGTCATGTTTTATTCATTCATTTTCTTGCAGTTAAGTAAGTAGTTTTAAGACATTAAAGTATCTGTATTAATTCTATTATATATAAACAACAAGCTATAAATTATAAGAATATAATTTAACTAGTGTAATGATAGTCTTATTTGATACTAGATTAAATTTTTGGATTTCTATAAACTACAGAATTTCCTTCAATAAAATAAATTTTTACTGTAATCTATTAGCTTCAAGAAATTGTAAGTTGTCATCAGCCGGTTAAGCAAAAAAAATTTAATTCTCTACAAGCTTGTCTATAACATTTAATTGAATTAAGACACTATTTTAAAACATTTCAAGAGCGTTCATATTAAAATTTTGTAGCTATTATACTTAGCTTTCATATTCATTATAGCATAGTTAACTTACCATTAAATTTAGAATTAACCAAATTTATTTAAGAAATGAGGTACTACCAAATATTTATGCAATGTACTGACAAAATTCCTAGTTCCTTTTCTTTTCTTATTGGTAAATCCAAACTTAAATAAATAAATTAACTTATATAGTTAAAAATGAACTATCATAACATTTTTCGAAGTCTGTAAAAGCTTATTTGTCAAATGAAATAATGAATTTATAGTTATTTGACTCAGGCATGACAGAGATAATACCAGTTATCTCAACTCACGTACCAGCTAAAAAAATAATAACTTCCAGTAGACAGCGATAAAATTTTATGCGAAGTCACGTTGAAGAGGACAAGTTTGAAGAAAATTGTTTTCCTACACATCTTTACTTCTGTAATATGTCTCTTCAAAACAAGAAACTTTCACAGAAACACCAATAAATATATATATTTCCTACTTAGCAACAAAGAAAACTTTAAGGGTCTGCATGTATGATATATAAAAAATAGAGAAAGAATGCAATCTCTAGGGAGTCGATGGTTTGAGTCCTACAAAATGACTCATTTTTCCATTTGTTATAGGACAAACACTATAAATATTTCTCACTTCCATCCTTCATCTAAGTCTGTTATAACAAAACTTCATTTTCAGTATTTCTTTAGAAGTAGAAGAATTAAATATTTTTGCTGTAGAGCACAAACATGAAAACTTATGACAATCTGTGGAAAATATTTACATGTAAAGTAGATGTTTCTTTAATAGAATTAAAGAATTATCGCTACAACTAGCTTTAAACTTATTTATGCAAACATTTATGGTTACAATAGATATTTACAGGATATCGAATTAGTTCTATTTCTCCTTTTATCGTTCATCTTTATCTACGCCTAACTGTAATAAACTGTATTTCCGAGCAGACAAATAAAATATTTTTCTCTACAGAAACAAAAAAAATATATATAAAACATATAAATCATGAAAATTATTTGCATGTCACGTAAACATACCTTCTTTAATGAAATAAGAGAATTATCATTACAGCTACGGCATTAAACTTATGAATGAATAACAATAATTTATGATTTTGATAACTTTCTAGAGGATATCTAATTTTCATAATTTGAGTATTTCTTTAGAAGCAGACAAATTAAACATTTTGTACAGAAACGCAGAACACGAAAGCGTATTAATTTATAAATTTGAAAAATTGAAAATTATTTGACTATATTTTAGTCCCCATAATTGTAAAATGAAACAATATTGTTACGAATTTGTTAAGTGAAACTTAATTTAGCATGGGACTCTATGGATATCTCGCCAAATTGGAGAGATATCGACTCGTTGGCGACAGTTTTCGCAACCTATTTTTGTCGCCAAGTTGGTCGCCAAGTGTCGCCAAATGTTGGCAAGTGAGGCGTCCCGTGAAAACTTCCGGTTGCGGTTTCTGGAATATTCCAGCAATTTCTTCAGGCCTATATAAAGCAGGCAGTGTCCCAAACAGAGAGAGTCTAAATCGATCTCTCGGGTTTTCAGAGTACGCACGGTGTGTTGTGTTTCACAGGTGCTTGAGTTTGTTTGATGCGTAAAGTGGCACGTGGTGATTTTTGTCGGTGTGTTGTATTTTCCATCTGAATGCTGATAAATAATTGTTTTCGTGCTGTAGTCTTACTTAAAGTCCATTCAATCCCCGAACCCAGTTTTGAGGTTGGTAACAATATTTATTAAATATAAAAGGGGAAATGGTTCCCCATACGGTTGTTCGATTACTTGGGGACGGATCATGTTTATTTTGATCGCTTTCTTATCTTATGTTTCAAACACAGTCTTTTAGCATTGCACCGGAATGACTTGTAATCGGGATTTTCCATCTCGATCTAAAAGATTTCTTTAACTCAATCAGTAAACATTGAAATATCGGGGGCATTCAAACAGCCCCATCTCTGATTGCTAGTAGCTGTATCAGTGATCTAGCTCACTCGCTGTTTGGGATTTAACTGCAGCCCTTGCTATTTGATATCGGTTTCCGAGTATCGCTATTGAACTTCGGCAAACTAGGGAAGAACTTAACGATAATTTCGACGTAACTAAGAAAATTTCTAAATGCATTCAGTATGATTCTAAACTGCATTCATAATAAACATTAGAGGAGTATGACGATAAAAAAATTATTGAACGTATACCAAATAATTCTCAGACAAAAAACAAACCATTTTTTTACTTGCCTCATAGGGTACTTCACAAAGTTAAAAATTTTACTGATCCCGTCATATGGTGGGTTATATGATAGTAACAACA
>CM063506.1:84652843-84655343 GCA_032207245.1 Pardosa pseudoannulata
AGGGTTAAATCTCGAAAGGTATTAGGTTTCTTTAAATTATAAACTGTTTTTCTTCTCATGTTTAAACTTAATAAAATAGATTCCTGTTTAATCTTTATAAGAAACATCACGAAAACTTGATAAGATGTTTAGAAAGTTCTTAGTAAATGCCAGCATAGAAAAACTTCTTTTTGATAAAGAAAATAATTTTATATGTAAAAGCTTCCTTCAGGAAAGGTATATTTTTAACAATTATTAAATATAGTACCTTCTGATGCATAGTTTAGTATAAATAAGAAAACCTTTTACATATTTTCCTATGAAACCAGACGTTACTCAGTCTAATGCTTTCTTAGAATAATCTAACAATGCTTTATCTCGGGATGAAATAAAAAAGGCATATACTGCCTTGAAGCTTTTCATTGGGAATACAACATGTATCTCCCTATTTTGCCGATAAGAAAGCATTTGCATCTCAGGGTACAGACGGATGGGGATGAAATAGATGCAGGGGAGAGAATATAATGCAATGCATTCTACGAACATCATACGGGATTTCTATCTTTATAGTGCATGTAATAAATACGCTTAGCTTTTGTAACCGAGTGCGTCCGATCTTGATTTATGTGAAAGAAGAATGGGAAAACTTCTTTCCGTTTCGAAGAAGATTTTGTAACAAGAAATATTAAATGTATCTTCCTCGTAAAAAAGTAGGTGAAGCGATTGCAAAGGTACATTTCTAAATAAGAAAGTGCGATTTCAGCGTATAAAGGAATCCATGGATAACTGAAAAGTCAGTGTAATGCATTTTATTTTTAAAACACTTTAATGTAAAAATTTATGGTTATATTTTATTTCTAGAATATCTTAAGAAATCAGAGATTATCAGAATAAACAAGACTATACTCACAAATGCAACTAGCAGTGAACGTGCAGTTATTATTTGGACAAGGACTTATTAAGGAATTCATAGATAACTGAAAAGTCAGTGTATTGCATTTTATTTTTTAAAAATCTTAAATGTAATGTGATGAAAAATATATGGTTATATTTTATTTCTAGAATATCTTTAGAAATCAGAGATTATCAGAATGCACAAGATATTCTAAAAATTACTCTTATGGATGTATAACTGAGTAGAATAGACTCACAAATGCAACTAGCACTGAACGTGCAGTTATTAGTTGGACAAGGACTTATGAACAAGGACTTATTAAGGAATTTATTGATAACTGAAAAGTCAGTGTAATGCATTTTATTCTTTAAAAACCTTAAATGTAATGTGATGAAAAATATATGGCTATATTTTATTTCTAGAATATATTAAGAAATCAGAGATTATCAGAATAAACAAGATATTCTAAAAATTACTCTTAGGGATGTATAACTGAGTAGAATAGACTCACAAATGCAACTAGCACTGAACGTGCAGTTATTAGTTGGAAAAGGAGTTATTAAGGAATTCATGGATAGCTGAAAAGTCAGTGTAACGCATTTTATTTTTTAAAAACCTTAAATGTAATGTGATGAAAAATATATGGTTATATTTTTTTAGAATATCTTTAGAAATCAGAGATTATCAGAATAAAGAAGATATTCTAAAAATTACTCTTATGGATGAATAACTGAGTGGAATATACTCACAAATGCAACTAGCACTGAACGTGCAGTTATTAGTTGGACAAGGACTTATTAAGGAATTCATGGATAACTGAAATATCAATGTAACGCATTTTATTTTTTAAAAACCTTAAATGTAATGTGATGAAAAACATATGGCTATATTTTATTTCTAGAATATATTAAGAAATCAGAGATTATCAGAATAAACAAGATATTCTAAAAATTACTCTTAGGGATGTATAACTGAGTAGAATAGACTCCCAAATGCAACTAGCACTGAACGTGCAGTTATTAGTTGAACAAGGACTTATGAACAAGGACTTATTAAAGAATTCATGGATAACTGAAATGTCAGTGTAATGCATTTTATATTTTTAAAACCTTGAATATAATGTGATGAAAAATATATGGTTATATTTTAATTCTAGAATATCTTAAAAAATCAGATATTATCAGAATAAACAACATATTCTACAAAATTACTCTTAGGAATGTATAACTGAGTAGAATAGACTCACAAATGCAACTAGCACTGAACGTGCAGTTATTAGTTAGACAAGAACTTATTAAGGAATTCATGGATAACTGAAAAGTCAGTGTAATGCATTTTATTTTTTAAAACCTTGAATGTAATGTGATGAAAAATATATGGTTATATTTTATTTCTAGAATATCTTAAGAAATCAGAGATTATCAGAATAAACAACATATTCTACAAAATTACTCTTAGGGATGTATAACTGAGTAGAATAGACTCACAAATGCAACTAGCACTGAACGTGCAGTTATTAGTTGAACAAGGACTTATGAGCAAAGACTTATTAAGGAATTCATGGATAACTGAAAAGTCAGTGTAATGCATTTTATTTTTTAAAACCTTGAATGTAATGTGATGAAA
>CM063506.1:84662843-84670343 GCA_032207245.1 Pardosa pseudoannulata
CAGTGTATAATAGCTTTCTGGTTATATTTTACTAACCGCCTGATAATTTTATTGGTGGATGAGTTGAATAATATATTTTTAAATAATGGATAATTCAGAGCGTATGGAGCTAATTTCTTGTGATTCGAACTGTGATTTGTAAATGATAGTAGTGAAAGTTTACTAGATGACCTGGATAGTAGTACAGATAGAATCAGTCAAGCAAGATAATTTTTTGAAATTAATTATGATAATCCTTTGGATCCGCCTCCTAGATTTGCTTTCACTGGAATTCCAAGAATTATTTTGGATATCGATGAGTCTAAATGTAAACTTCAGTTCTATGATTCTTTCAGAGAAAGAAGAAAAGTTGTAATAAATGCTTAAAAATATTAGAAATGTTAATTTTAATAACATATCTTTACTTAAAAATGTTAAATAAACAAAAAAATGTGACATTTTTTTACGGAATTGTGGAAAAAATGAAACTGTCAAAGGGTTAATCTCTAAATAGCATCTTATTTTCTCTCTTCTCTTCCCCCCCCCCAGGGGCACGTAAGTGTGTACGAGTTTCACGCACCTGAGTCTTTTCCTAAAATTCTTCCTGGTGGTATTGAGCTTACCTTTGTAGAGTGTGTTCCTTACTGGGTTGGACAATATTAATCTTCAGACCATGATGTTACTTGTGGTGATTACGCAATTAGATGATTGACGTCATATGTCGTATCTAAAGTTTTGTATATTTTTATCTTTATAGTATTTAGTAGAGTAATTTCCTGACATTTTGTATATGAAATTGATCTTTAATTATTAAAATTTTATTATTGTTTTTTATTTGTAACAATTGTAAATATGAAAATACTGTATGCTCTATACATAGAATCAGTGTGCCATAGCACACAGGCTCGCTGCATCGAGGGTGCTGATGTTTGTTTATTGTTATATATAAATAATGCGTACGCCGGAAGTTAGTTGTGTTATTTTAATTACGATACAAACCCTTAAGATGATTAATTATATATATTTATAATATAAAATATATATATATTATATATATATATAATATTATATATATGGTATTCTGCAAACCCACATTTCTCATTCGAGCCATATCATTATAATTGATGATGGAAGTGATTTATACAAATATTAGATCAGTGTTTAAAATATGAATAAAGATAAATTCATATTACAAAATGTCAGGATAAATTACATTACAAAATACTTTATAAAGATAAAATATACAAAAATTGAGATACAAATATGACGTAAATGAAAAATTAATCACCATATATTCTACTAAATCAGCAGCGGCTTGTTAGCCATTACGCTAATGATTGGAATCAGTAGCAAGTTGCTGACCTATGGACTTCGTGTCTAGGTCGGCGTAAAACAAATTATTTCTCCCTTTTTCTAAATTATCAACCTTTTTAAAATGTGATTTAAAAGATCGTGCTGAATAAACTCATTTCTTATAAAATTTTCAATACTATATTAAGTATAACAATACTGAAAATACTTTTTGTTCTTGATATATTAGAGAAGTGAGAGCATAAAGTTTTATACATATTAATCAATTTTTGGCATGTTACTTATTTTTTATTAAAAGACTTTAAAAGATTAATTGCTAAATTCAATTAATATAATAAATGAAAATTAATGCTTTCTTCAAATTTTTGTTAAAAAAATCCCCTTTGTTGCTTTACCAATTTACTCTTATGTAACGTATCATCACACTTAAAAAACGAGACCTTAGATTAAATTAAAGTTTGCACTTTATACATATTAACTACAGAGTATAAAATTTTAAACTTTATAATAACATTTAAATGTCATTAATGCATTTGTTTCAAATTTCTTTCTTTCACATAAGAAAATTGGTCTTCATAGCCTTTTTGGTTGTAGTTGAGTTTGTTAATTTCTATAACAATTTCCAGTTTCCTAGCAAACAATTTGTATAAATTGATTTTAAATACAGCCTACATGTTAGAAACTTCATTACAGTAACCTAAATGAAAAATAACTAAATGAAAAAAAAGTCCACCTTTCTGCTTTCTTGAAACAGTTATCTTGGCAAATAAACCGAAATACGAGCAGAAGTGCTCTAAAAAACGAGGTTTGTTTAAGGTTAACTAACGCAGAAAAATATAAATTAAAAACCCCAAGAATTAAATTAATTTGCTAATGGTACAAAGGCTTAAATTAAAAAAATACTTTAGATAAAAATAACTAAAATATCTATCTGCATTTCTCAAGATATATTAGGATTGAGTGCAGTCAACGAAACTATCCCAAATAATTACAGTTTCACGTAATATTTGTTTTATATGAAATCAGAGAAAACTTTCCTAGCAAACAATTTGTATAAATTGATTTTAAATTTAGCCTACATGTTAGAAACTTCATTATTGTAACCTAAATGAAAAACAACTAAATTAATAAAATATCCCCCTTTCTGTATTCTAACAACAGTTATGGCTAATAAACCGATATACGAGAAGTAGTGCTCTAAAAAACGAGGTTTGTTTTCGGTTAACTAATGCAGAAAAATGTGAAATAAAAAAAACCCAAGAATTGAATTAATTTTCTAACGGTATAAAGGCTGAAATTAAAAAAATACTTTAGATGAAAATAATTTAAAAATCTATCTGCATTTCTCAAGATACATTAGGATTGAATGCAGCCCATGAAACTATCCCAAACATTTACAGTTTAACATAATGATTTGTTTTACATGAAATCGGATAGAACTTTCCCAGCAAACAATTTGTATTACGAAACAGAAAAACGAATGTTAACACTAAAAGTGCCGATCCATTTATCTAGGTTTTAACGCCAGACGAAAGAGTGGGATGTGATAGACAATAAATATTTCATTCTGGATAACTTTTTCTTACTTAGCAAATACTACGTCGATTTGAACTTTCCTGGTTATTTTATATATTTTTGTTAATGTTAGCTTTGTTATAAATATTATTTTAACATTACTTTGAATTATTAGCAATTAAATTTTTATGCAACTAGCAAAAACATACAATAATTAGAATCATCTTTGATTTAGTGTTAAACAATTCGTATTTGCAAAGTATTTTTAAATTGAAAATGATCATCATAAAAAAATTATTAAATTATGATCATTTTTACTAAATACTTTTAGCTACGCAATACGGTTTTTATACTTGAAAAATAATAGAGAACCTAACACGTAGTGTAGATTATATGCTTACTCCAGTTGACTATCTTTAAAGATGTCAAAGAGATCAGTTTATATTTGAACAAATTTTTTACACAGTTTTGTAGCATCCCCAAGAAGAACGTTTTAAGAAATCCAAGTTAGTCGCATTTTGGGGTCATAGTGGAGATCGAATTCTTTCCGAATCGAATGCCACTCAATTATGATGGAATAATTAACAATTTTCAATTAAATTAAGTGAAAATTTTTAAAAGGCCATTTAAAATAACATACGATTTGGGGATATTTTTTACTAGATTTACTTTATTTAATATACTTTAACACGGCATATTTCTTTTTAATCACCATTTTTTTACAAATGCTGAATCTATTGAGTTCACTACAGGAACAAAGTGATTGTTTGCAAAAATTAAAAGCATATTTTATAGATTTTATGTGTCATGTGCTTAGGTATGATTCTACCATAGTTGATTAGTGCTTATCAGCGTTTATTTGTTGCCAAAACATACCTCAAATTACTACTAATCTTGTTTAGTGAGAGTGCACCTAAATATTTTGCTTGCTATAAAAACCATGGTTGTTTTTACATGAAATTAAAGAAAAAAATCTTAGTATAAGCTAATTTCCAAATATAATGTAAATATGTTTATTAAAATATTTAAATTAAAACAAATTTTTTTCTGGATATGAGATTATCATAATAGCCTGTATTTGATCGAACATAAAATAAAATGTTTTCCTCTGTTTGCAATAAAAAATTTTTCTAGATCATCAACAATTTTATAAAATTTCTTTAGTTTTGTTTTAGGAAGCAATAAATTTTTTAATCATACAGAATATATATATGAAGTAAACAAAAATAGAAATGAACTTTTCCTCAAAAAATTTTGAAATTTGTAAATTAGGAACTAGTGTTTAATACTAAATAAAACAAAATTACCTTTTTAATACTGTGAAACTCATATATACAACCAATGTATTTTACTTAAAATCAGGATAACGGCTAAATAAGTTTTAATTTTCACTTTATTAACAGTTTTCAATTCTTTTTAATTTTTGGGGTGCACACATCAAAACAGATGATTTATTTCAATTTTATATAAAAAAAAAATCTAGTTTCTAATAGACATTTTCAAGAGTTATCTTGAGGGTAAGTTATTTCATTTTTTTCCTACATTAAACCGCTATATAATAATAGACAAATATAATTTGTGGCAAAATGTATATTGGCATGGAAATTTAAATGAAAGAAATGAATAAGTAATGTTTAAAATTTTTCTTTCACTGATTTGCTACGTCCCCTATATAATTAAAGTCTACGTTATCTGTCTGTCTGCCCTCGAATTTATGAAGCGGTTGGAAATGGAATGAATATAGGCATCCATATTGAATTCTTGATGAGTAACGGTTAGCAAAATTCAAAGTAAATTTTATCTTCTCCTAAACTATTGATCCGATTTTAAAATAAATTGGTATAAATATGCTTCATTTCACAGCGAAAACTACTGCCGCATTTAAAACGTTCGAAATCCACCCTTTCCTTCCTTTTCGAGCTTTTAATACCATTATTTTAAGGCCTATTTGCCCAGTTAAGAGCAGGCGATTAAATTTATCAATTTATCACACAATAAATAGGTAAAAATAACATGTTATCTATCATTATGACGCCATTCCTTTAACCATCTCATTTAATAATTTCTTATTTTAAATTATTTAAATATCGTCTGCATTATTTTCATACGTTTTATCACTGAACTTGGATATTACGTATATAGTTTTCTTTTATATTTAGCATAAATAATATATTAAGTACATATGGGATACTTATATCGATTATTTCTGTTACAATGAAAATTTTATTACCGATATTGCAACAAATTCTACCTCCAGGGTGTAGTGGAAATGATAGTTTTGTTTCTTTACTTCCATTAATTATTGTGGCAAAAAATTGGCAATAACGATAATTTCGAAGTAGCTTAGAAAGATTTGAATTATCTTTCTAAATTAATTCAACGTGATTCTAAACTGCATTCACAGTTTTGGGATACTTTAGAGGAGTTTGAAGATAAACAAATCTTTTAGCGTGTACCAGATAATTCACAGCCAAATAACAAACCATTTATATTACCTTCCTCATAGGGTACTTTACGAATCTGGAAAATTAAAAAATTTGACTGATCTGGTATGTAAGAATAAGTTATATTTGGTTGACTTTTTTTACCCCTTCTCGTGAGCCATCGTCAATGACATACATTACAGGACCGGTTTGAACTAGAAGAAACTTCGGACTTCTCTCAACCAATAAAATGCCCGTTGGTTTGGCGCGATTCTGACCCCTCGATTTTGAGTAGACCCCAGTTTTTTTCTCCGGGAGGCAGTCGGATGTTTATAGAGGACAAGGTTGTTACCAAAAGAGAGAAGAGGGTGAACGCTGCTGGTATCCGCTGCTTGCGGGATAGATATTTTTTAGAGCGACACAAGAAAAGGGAAGAGAGACGCCAAATTTGCTTAACACTTTAAAGTTCATAATTAGAAATTCTTGGACATTTAATTCGAATCGTTTATAATATTACCTATGAACCTTATAAATGTGAAAATTAATGAAAACAAGTATATCAGGAGTTGTAGATGTGAGCAGTAGTTTAACTGTAAAACCCTCTCCCTGTGCGGCTTAAAAATAATACTTCTATAAAATTTAAATTATATTGGAAAATAATGAATAATTATCATTAATATTATGCAATAAATAAATATATAAACCATTTATAAGTATTGTTTCATGTAAGTACTTTTATTTGGGATTATAAAACACGAAAAATATAATTCCTGATTGTTTCAAGCAAAACAAGTTTAAAAGTGTAAATTTGAAAGTGAAAAATAAATTATGTAATTTGCTAACATCTATAGATAGTTGTAAAATAAAATCTATAGATAACATCTATAGATAGTTTGATAAGTGTCAAAAACGTAGAAATTCTAAAAAGTCATTCATATATCTTTAAACGGAAGAGGAAAAATAATTCTAACAACTGGTTTCGCTGAGAAACCACTATCCTTTAAAGGGTTAACCGACGCCGTATTCAGAGGAGTCTTTGATATCTATAAATGATAAGTTGTATTCTAGTTGTATTCCTTAGGCATTTAATTGTATAAATCATTTAATCAAGACATATTTGTCCATGTGTTTTTAAATGAGTTTTAATTTCTTCATTCTCAAACACTAGGCCAACGCATCATTATTTTTTCAACTATCATATGACGGGCTATATGCTAGTTTAAAATATTATTTAAAATGGCAAAACTAAATAATTTTTCAAAGGCCGGATTGTTAAACTATCTTGTATAAATAACTATACAAGTATAAGTACTTCCTTAAACTATAAATATAACTTTTATAGATACCGAACAGAACCTTTTGATTTCTAACGAATCGAAAAAAAGCACTTCATAATGAAACCATTAAATCTCAAAAACTATGTTCTCTTAAAAAAATCCTTTACTTTGTATTAATGTTTATTAAGAACCAATATTTTTTACATATTATTTAATTTATTATTGTAAACATTTTTAACAAGTTTTTGTTAAAGTATGACATGTCGCTACCCATCACTTATATTCTGTCTTCCCCATACAATATATTTCGGTTACTATAGACAGTTTTATTTCGAAGCGTCGCTCAAATTTTTCGAAAAGAATATCCTCTTCCATCATTGACTTCGCTTGAACAAGCTGCTTCCTCACACACATAAAGGATTTCGGTTAGATTATATTTTTCTCCCGTGTTGCCGGAAAATTTGCACAGTACATCCATGAAAAGACAAAATCCTTTTAAGATTTTCGCTTTGAAAAGACATCTGCCGCTGGAAAAAAAGAGGAAGTATTTTTCATTTTCCCCTGAACCAATCTTCAAAAACATAAAAATGTTATAAGGTAATAGATACGTATGATTCTTCGCTGAAGTAAGGTTAGAAAACAAGACAAATATATATGAGTACTAAAAGTCTTGAAATAGATTTTATGTTATACCATTTGTAATTTTTTACAAGGTGGATTATCTTATATTATTATTATAGTTGTTGTTGTTATCAACAGGAAGTTGTATACTTGTTCTCTTTAATATTAATAGAAAAGCCATATTAATGGATAGCTTTGTACTAAAAATTTTAAAATAGTACAACTGTGGAGAAATATCCTTCCTTTTATTCAATAACTGGCTATTATGATTTAGAAATGATGGAGGATCGCTTTACATAAATTTCCATGGTGAAAATAATCCTAATAGTAATGGATGGAAGAAGATTTAAACTTCACAAACATTTATTAACACA
>CM063506.1:84675343-84687843 GCA_032207245.1 Pardosa pseudoannulata
GTTGTTTCAGTCTAATTAAATGCAATGTATTTTTAACTCATTAATCCGTTAATGTCCGTTTTTCAAAACGTATATAAAGAGGTTCTAGAATCATTCCTTCCTTAAAATGATTTTTTTGTCTTTAGGAAAACTAAATTGCAAGATTATAAATAATTTCCCAAATTTTTAATTGTCTCTTATTGCTTATAATTTAGCCGTTTTGAGAACGTTTTTCAGGGGAGTTCCCAGTCTCACTCATGACTTTACTTTTTCATAAGGGACAATTACTGAAACTTTGCAAGTGTTGTTTCTGATGCCACTTGGACAAACCAATCACGATTGAGCCATAGCTACTTATATTAAGGCAAAGGCGTGAGCCTTTCGTTTTAATGAGCACAGTTTAAAGTGGAAGAATGTTTTTGCTCAAGTCGGTCGTCGTAATTTTGAAGCAGGGAATTTTGAAGATCCATAGACTTGTCCTGTCATGCTTAGAGATATTGATTGAGTACATGGAGGACATTGTGCTCACAAACCTATTTTACGTTTCCCAGTCACCTTTAACGAACACGGCGGATTTTAGGTAGACTAGGGTTTTGAACCACCAACCTCTTAGTTACAAGATCGTTGTCTTTGCATACTGAACTACTTGGGTTCACTAAAACGGTAACAAATAGCTTTATCCGTCATAAAACTTGAACTTAGAGATACATATTAAAATAGGATAGTAAGTAAATCTCTTAAGTTTTGGATAATCGATATTTATACCAGATACATAATGATGAATATCTTAAATCTAAGTTATTATAGATTTATGAACTTTAAAAATCTTTGTTTTCATTATTATTCAGGTGTCAATTTAAACTGTCATTTGATGACATTTATAAAAATACAAAACTACCTGGATGAAACATGCATTATCACCAGTAAACAAAATACTATAAAGTGAAGATTTTAATTGATAAAAATTTGTCGTGATTCCAGCCGATTTACCTTCAGAAAAACTAAATTTGTGTGTGAAGCTCGAAAACTGCAAGTAAAAAGGTCATCAATTTCATATTAGATTGTTGTTTTTTTTCTAATGTTCTTGAAAGAGCCAAGCTCGTCAGCAGGCTACTTGATTTATGGTAAATAGTTACGTCTTTAGTTTAGAGCACCACTACGGTAAAAAACTATTGTTCAAAGTGGGACATCCCCTTAATCGGGGTTTATGGATATAGCCTCTGACTTAGCCTGCTACTTCCATAAGTATTATTTGGACTTTGATATTGCGACCATGAATGTAATTTAAATGACCCATTACCATTAGCGAATACAATGATCTTTTGGCCAGCTCAGGCTCCAAACTCACAAATCTCCAGTTTACCACCCTTACCGACTGAGATACTGTATCTCTCATTAAACGGTGAATTCAGTTATAGCAATAATGTTTTGTTAAAATGTTTTTACTTTCATTATAGAGGTTTCCAATAGTTTTCAATCAAACTTTATATATAACAATCAGAAATTTGTATACATAATACCCCAAATTTCAATATTTCTCAGTCTCCTCATATGTATACCTATTTGGGCACAGTTAGATGAAGATAAATAGGAGGTTTTCTCTCTACCGTCTTAATATGTACTCTAATGTTTATTATGCTCTGCTATAAATATTATCATACTATGCAATGGATATAATGGTTATAATTATCTTCAGTATATATGTATACCTGTATGCATTCCGTTTAATTCAATTAATATATGTAATAATTAATATATGTAATTCAATTAATGTATGTAATGCTATCTAATTAAACATTTAAAGAACTGATGTTAAGAGTGATAAAATTGTCTAACATTATTGGGGACTAAACAAAGTATTAAAAAATGAAAATGTTTAGATTTAAAAGAAAAATTTTTAGAAACACTAAATCGATTATTTTTTGAGGTCACCAATCAAAATTGTTACAAGCACTGACATTATTCGTTTATGGTTATACTTATTTACAGAATAGCAAAAATGATGTATGAAATTAAAGTTAATATTTCTTATGATAGAACAACCACACTAAATAGCATTTTATATAATAAATGAAATAAAAAACATGGCTTTCAAAAGAACAAATATTTTTATACATTCTTTAAAAATAAGCCCAACCCTCAAAGATTAAAATATCATTCCAAACTCTTGAAAAACGAGTAAACGAATTAAAACAAAACTAGCTTCTGTAAAGGTAAAACAACAACATCTGGCTTTCAAAACTGTGTCAGATTTTCTTTTTCAGTCCGATCTTTGCCGGACTGATAGTTAAAGACTGAAAAGTTATAACTCAAAGTTAAAAACACCATCAAACTTTGAAAAAAATGAAATATAAAAGGAAAGGGTACTTGGGTATTAGTATTGGGAGGGAATGATATGGTTTAATAGTCCTCCCCTTTAGAATACGAAGTAGTTAACATGAAAACACAAGCTTTCAGACATCGGACAGTTTTGCTGTGGAGAAAAAACGAAACATGAAATCACTTCTTTTTCAATCCAATCTTTGACAGAAAGTAAAAACCTGGAAACTTAGAAGTGAAAATTAAAACCCTCGCAAGCTTCGAAAAACAAAAAAGAAATATAAAAGGAATCGGTGGTTGGATATTGGTATTGTGAGGGATTGATATGGTTGAATAGGATTTCTTAATGGCATTCAAAGTAGTTAACATGAAATCACAAGCTTTCAGACATCGGACAGTTTTGCTGTGGAGAAAAAACGAAACATGAAATCAATCCTTTTTCAATCCAATCTTTGACAGAAAGTAAAAACCTGAAAACTTATACAAGAAAGTTAAAAATACAGAAAGATTTAAAAAAAATTAAATGTAAAAGGAATCGGTGATTGGATATTGATGTTGTGAGGGATTGATATAGTTGAATAGGCTTTCTCAATGGTATACGAAGTAGTTAACATGAAATCACAAGCTTTCACACATCGGACAGTTTTGTTGTGGAGAAAAAACGAAAAAATGAAGTCACTTCTTTTTCAATCCAATCTTTGACAGAAAGTAAAAACCTGGAAACTTAGAAGTGAAAATTAAAACCCTCGCAAGCTTCGAAAAAAAAAAGAAATATAAAAGGAATCGGTGGTTGGATATTGGTATTGTGAGGGATTGATATAGTTGAATAGGCTTTCTCAATGGCATTCAAAGTAGTTAACATGAAATCACAAGCTTTCAGACATCGGACAGTTTTACTGTGGAGAAAAAGCGAAAAATGAAATCACTTCTTTTTTAGTCCAATCTTTGACAGAAATTAAAATCCTTAAAACTTATAAGTAAAAGTTAAAACACCGCAAACTTAAAAAAAAGAAATATAAAAGGAATCTGTTGTTGGGTATTGGTGTTGGAAGGGATTGACATGTTTGAATAGGCTTTCTCAATCGCATATGAAGAAGTTAACAGGAAAACACAAGCTTTCAGCCATCGGACAGTTTTGCAGTGGAAAAAACACGAAAGTAAAAACCTAAAAACTTATAAGTGAAAGTTAAAAACACCACAAGCAGGAATCAGTGCTTGGATATTGGTGTTGTGAGGGATTGATATGGTTGAATAGTCTTTCCCTATGGCATACAAAATAGTTAACATGAAAACATAAGCTTTCAGCTTTTGGAGCATTTTGATATGGAAAAAAAAGAAAAAATGAAATCACTTCTTTTTTAATCCAATCTTTGACAGAAAGTTAAAACCTGAAAACTTATAAGGGTAAGTAAAACGCCCACAAGATTTGAAAAAAAATGAAGTATAAAAGGAATCGGTGATTGGTTATTGTTGATATGGTAAATTAATATCGTTGAATAAGCGTCTGGAATGGCGTTAGAAGTGATTAACAGGAAAACATAAGTTTTCAGTCATAAAAGAATTTTGTTGTGGAGAAAAAAAGAAAAATGACATTACAATTTATATTTTTCATAAGTATATACCCTTTCATATATTTTAGGAATGTAATTCTATTTGCTAAATTATGTATCTGTTTAGATATCATTCCTTTGAAACAGCAACTATTTCTCGGAATCTTTCTAAAACTTAAAAATTTCTATGATTTAAAAAGTTTTTCATCATCTGAAAGACGTTTGATCTTGCAGAAATCTTAACAACGTTAATTTGATGAGTCTGCTCATGGGGATTATAGTAAATTAATTGAATGGGTGTGTTACAGTAATATAATACATTGCAGATGGTTTTTCTAGTATGATAAACCGGATAATTGCATAATATTAGAAATGCATAGTATTCGAATTGCTAAGAATAAACGCTTTAATGATACTCCCCTATATCAATTTCATCTATTAAATAAGAATTAAAGATTTTAAGTAGAAGTGGAATTTTGACATTATAAAAATAAAAATATTTTGCATGTTATCTTTTTTAAAATTCATTTAACAGTAACACATATAATCACAGAATTTTTATTTTTTCATTTTTCTTAAAGGGTCTATTCCAAATGAATTTAATATTTTTTTTCTATTCATAAAAAAGTAAAATAACTTCAAAACTGTAAGAATTTTACTCTTGCAGGAAATAGCTTATAAATATTTTAAATCTTTGAACGATAAATTCAATTATAAAAATTAACTCAAATTAGAGTATTTTTTCATTCTTAGCTCTATATTTTTTTTATTCTTATCATTTTCTTGAAAAAACGAAATCACTTCTTTTTCAATCCAATCTTTGACAGAAAGTTTAAAACTGAAAAGTTATAAATGAAAGTTAAAAACTTTCGCAAACTTTGTTTTGCAAACTTTAAAAAAACGAAATATAACAGGAACTTGTGCTTGGGTATTGGTGTTGTAAGGGATTCATATGGTTGCATTGGCTTCCCCAATGGCGTACGAAGTAGTTAACATGAAAACACAAGCTTTCAGACATCAGACAGTTTTGCCGCGGAGGATGCAGGAGTTTGCCGTGCAAATTTTCTAACCACACATTTTCCAGCTGTCCAAAGTGATTGGTTCACGCCTTTCAATGATCTAATATCTACTGACTGAGGTGCCGGTTTCTTGGGAACATTCTTAGTGTCATTTCGATGTGGTGCCCAATTCTGTAATAGCAAAGTTTTTCATAATCATTCCAGGCTCTGCTCTTGATTACGAAAGTCCATTAGTTTCGAATGTCTTTTCTTTGATAATTTTAAGAAAATGTTATTGATTAAAGATGCACGAGAGTCTTTTCTTTAATAAAGTTCAGTTCCAAGTTGGAATCGCTGCTTCTTTTCATGGAATGGCCCAGTTGCTTAACTGTTAGGCTTCTAATTGTACAATTAACCAGGGGAATTAAAAATAATAGAGGCTAATCTTATGGGATCAGCGGATTAATTTCACCGCACTACATATATATATTATATATATATATATATATATATATATATATATATATATATATATATATTTATATAATCTTTTATATATTTAATATATATTTTTATGTGTATATTTGTTTTATATGTTATATAATATGTATATATATATGTATATATATATATTTATATATATATATATATATTATATATATATAGATATGTATATATATATATATATATATATATATATGTACATTCTTTATAATTTCACGTACATCCATTTTTGATATTTTATGATAATTCATTTCTCTCTAAATAAAATAAAATGAGAACTGAAAGAAAGATAGAAAAAAAACACACTTAAAACACACTTTACACAAAGACGAGCTCTGTTTTATGCTACAAATCTCGGTTTAATAAGCTCTATCATTTTGCAAAAGAATTGACCGCAGCTCTAACCCAAATCGAAGAAAAAAACCCACTTTAACATATGCTGCTAATTTTATCAATTACTTTAGATAAAATTTATATGCTAAATTTATTCATTTAGTCTATTTTAAAGCCTACTACTGAATTCAGCTGCTATTTGCATTATACGAAAATAATTCGTAGAAATAAATTCAAAGGAAGTTCTTCCAGATCATTTTAAAGGATAACTTTCAATGATCTTTTTGTTTTGCAAGGGTGAAGATTAAAAGTGCCTAGAGATGTGAGAGTATTTCATTTTACAAAAGTTATAAACACATGTATTTCTAGCAGCTTCTTTGACTGTAACTATTTTAATAGAATTTGCTGTTGTGGCATCTTGATATGAGATTTAACTTACCAGATATAAATAAAAAAATTCAGCCTTAGCTATTTCTCCCTCATTAAACTTAATACTTTACCTCTCCTTTCTCCTTGAATTTCAGAAAACACCTACTATACACATTAATTCGACAAGCTACTGCAAGTTCTTTTCCCCATTACAGGAACATTTTTATTGCCTCAATTTCTCCTTCTATCTACATTATTTCCTTCTTGGAGGCTTAAAAGCACGTATTCACCCTCGACTTTTTCTTCGTTTTATTTTAGCCTGATTCCAAAGATATATATTTATAGCCCTTCTAAGCCCATTTTATATCTGATATGCGACAGAAAGATGTTTTAGTAGATTAATATTAGGAAGTACTACTTGTGCGTCTGGTCTAAGCCAAACTTTATTGTAATCGCTAAATATAAATGAGGTGATATTACCAAATGTCTCAAATTCTCGCCTACTTCTATAGTGTGTACCGTGAAATATATAAAGAATCATGGAGAACAATTATTAATATTATCATTATAGTTAATATTATTATTATATTCTAATCTTGATTAATGCAACAATATTTACGTTTTAGCTTAGAGAAGAATATTCATTAGCTTGAAATTAGCTTGCATATGCTAATAAAGTAAAAATATGCATGGACTCTAGTTTTCTTAATATCTAAATCCATATAAATAAATAAATATATAATTTCCTTTGAGACTTCATTAGTAAGAGTAATGAGAAACTTATTTTTAGTCTATTATATAGTTTATTAGTAAATATTAAAATTTACCTTATGTGCCTCGAATTTCTTTAAAAATTGTAATTCAGTATTGGTTTATTAATGATATAAAAAGACTTAATAGACATATAAAAACATTATAAACCCACTATGTAGTCAACAAAACAATTAAAATTTTCCTTGTGTTCCTCGATTTTATTTTAAAATAGTATTTAATTAATGATTTATTAATGATATAAAAAATCTTAGCCTGCTTAAACTACTTCAAACTACACTGCTTTTATTTTATCAATTACTTCAGATATATCTAATATGCTAAAGTTATTCATTTAGTCTATTTTATAGCCTACTGCTAAAATCAGCTGTTATTTGTATTATGTAAAAATAATTCGTAGTAATAAGTTCAAAGGAAGTTCTTCGAGACCAATTTAAAGGATAACTTTCAATGATCTTTTTGTTTTGCAACGGTAACGATTAAAAGTACCTGGACATCACAGAGTATTTCATTTCACAAATGGGAGAAATTCATGTATTACAAACAGCATCTTTGACTGTGACCATTACATTAAAATTAGCTATTGTGGAATCTTGATTTGAGATTTAACGTACCAGATATAAATATAAAAATTCAGCCTTAACTATTTCTCCCTCATTAAACTTAATACTTTACCTCTCCTTTATCCTGGAATTTCAGAAAACACCTACTATACACATTAATTCGACCAGCTACTGCAAGTTCTTTTCCCCATTACAGGAACATTTTTATTGCCTCAATTTCTCCTTCTATCTACATTATTTCCTTCTTGGAGGCTTAAAAGCACGTATTCACCCTCGACTTTTCCTTCGTTTTATTTTAGCCTGATTCCAAAGATATATATATTTATAGCCCATTTAAGCCCATTTTATATCTGATATGCGACAGAAAGATGTTTTAGTAGATTAATATTAGGAAGTACTACTTGTGCGTCTGGTCTAAGCCAAACTTCATATTCTCGCCTGCTTCTATAGTGTGTACTGTGAAAGAAATAAAGAATCCTGGAGCACAATTATTAATATTATCATTATAGTTATTATAATTATTATTATTATTATTATCGTTATATTCTAATCTTGATTAACGCAATAGCTTTTAACTTACAGAAGAATATTCATTAGCTTGAAATTAGTTTGCATATGTTAATAAAATAACATTTATGTATGGACTCTTATTATCTTATTATCTAAATCCATATAAATAAATAAATATATAATTTCCTTTGATAGTTCATAAGTATGGGTAATTTGAAACTTATTTTTAGCCTATCACGAAATTTATTAGAAAATATTAAAAGTTACCTTGTGTACCCTTAATTCCTTTAAAAATAGTAATAAATACTATTAAAATAGTAAAAAATAGTAATTACTGATACATTTTTAAATCCAGTGGAACAAAATCTTTCAATAAAATGTCCAGTAAACAACAACCTTATCCTCAAGACACCTGAAAGAAAAATCTTAGGAATTGAAAAATATAATATTCATCTCTTTATTAAAAGTATAACGGAGACACATTTTTTTAAACTACAGATAGTGCTTTCTTAAAATTATGTAGGTATATTTTAAAATAAATCTTTTATGGGAGAGTTTTAAAATCTCACAACTATTATTTTCTATAAAACCTCTTGTATGCTCATATATTTTAGCACAAAACGTCGTGAATAATCAAATATAGCCATTAACGTATTGTTTTCTTTATCGATTAATACGCAAAAGACAAAAGTTTTTTAATTGGTTTTATTCTGCTAAAGGACGTCAATTCTTGGTTGCTTCCACGGTTTTATTTTTTTTTTCGATGGCTAGTTTTATTCAACTACAGTCTGAGCATATTGACCTATGCTATTGTTAAGTTACTTCGCTGTCACTTACAGTGGCATTGCTCGAGGGAATAAAAGAATACTAGCATGCCCACATCTTCCTCCACTATTGGAGAATGATAGAGGAAATTGATTTCTCTTTATTTGAAAAAATGTTCCTAGCGAAACTAGAAACTCTTAAATAAGCTCAACCTGCTGTGCCTTTTTCCAAAACGATGATAAAAATTTTGAACAAGAACTTTTTATAAATAAAAAATGATGAAACCTAAGAATGTGTAAATTAATATTCTTAGTATATCAAAAGTTACATTAGTGGTGTATAAATTTCTTACCTAAATAGTCTTATGTAATTCATTTAAATTTAGTTAATTGACATTAATAGAGATACATTAATATAGAATCTCCAATATATAAAATAAGGGGAAAATGTTGTAATGAACCAGGAATATTTCAAATTTATTTATTCAATACAATGACATGAAAATGAGATACATTAAGAGAGAATCTCCAAACTTTAAAATAAGGAAAAGATAGGTGTAATGATCTAGGAATATTTCAAATTTACTCGCGTACAATGACAGGAAACTGTGATACATTCATAATGAATCTCCAAAATTTAGAATAAATGAAAAAAAGTTATAATGAACTAAGAATATTTCAAATTTACTCATTCAATACAATGGCAGTAAACTGTGATATATTAATTGAGAATCTCTAAAATTTAGAATAAGGAAAATATAGGTGTAGTGTACTAAGACTATTTCAAATTTACTCATTTAATACAATGACAGGAACCTGGGATACATTAATAAAGAATATCCAATATTTAGAATAAGAAAAACATTGGTGTAATGAACGAGGAATATTTCAAATTTACTCATTCAATACAATGACAGGAAACTGGGATATATTATTAAATTTAAAATGACGGTGGGGAAAAAATAAGTACCTGTGCAGTAAAACAATCACTTTGTTGAAAAAAGTACCTTTTGATATTGAAGAATATATATATCTTAATATTTTTCAGAACTCATTCACATTTTTATCAGAATCTGACATTTTTAAAGTCTCTTTTCTTTGTAGGGGTTAAATTGCATTTTTATAGCAATTTTTATACTAGCACAAAACAAAGATTTTGTAGTGCATTTATTATTAATACCCTAAGTATCTCTGATACAGTGAAAAATTCAATTTTTATTGTGTCTGTATATAGAAATGATTTAATTTATTTTTATTCTCTTTTCAGAACTATATTTTACGCATATTTTTCCTTTTTGAAAAGCAAAGTAAAATAAGTTTATATTTGTAAAATACAGTTATTTCATATTCAAAACTACTACAAACATACATTACATACAAACTTATACATTTTTAAATTCATGCGACCAAAATCTTTCAATAAAATGTCCAGTAAACAACCTTATCCTGAGGACACCTGCTGAAAGAAAAATCTTAGGAATTGAAAAATATAATATTGATCTCTTTTTTAAAAGTATAATGGAGACACATTTTTTTTTAACTACAGATAGTGCTTTCTTAAAATATATGGGTAAATTTTAAAATAAATCTTTTGTGGAAGAGTTTTAAAATCTCACAAGTATTATTTTCTCTAAAACCTCTTATATGCACGTATATTTTAGCACAAAACGTCATGAATAATCAAATATACCCATTAACGTATTGTTTTCTTTATCGATTAATACGCAAAAGACAAAAGTTTTTTATTTGGTTTTATTCTGCTAAAGGACGTCAATTCTTGGTTGCTTCCATGGTTTTATTTATTTTTTTTTTTGATGGCTAGTTTGATTCAACTACAGTCTGAGCATATTGACCTACGGTATTGTTAAGTTACTTCGCTGTCACTTACAGTGGCATTGCTCGGGGGAAGAAAAGAATACTAGCATGCCCACAACTTCCTCCACTATTGGAGAATGATAGAGGAAATTGATTTCTCTTTATTTGAAAAAATGTTTCTAGCGAAACTAGAAACTCTTAAATAAATTCAATCTGCTATGCTTTTTTCCAAAAGGATGATAAAAATTTTCAACAAGAACTTTATATAAATATAAAAAATGATGTAAACTAAGAATATACAAATTAATATTCTTAGTATATCAAAAGTTGATATTAGTGTTATAAAAGTTATATTAGTTGTTTCTTACCTGAATAATCTTATATAATTCATTTGAATTTAGTTGTTTGACATTAATAGAAATACATTAATAGAGAATCTCCAAAATTTAGAATAAGGGATAAAATGGTGTAATAAACCAGGAATATTTCAAATTTATTCATTCAATATAATGAAAGGAGACTGGGATACATTAAAACAGAATCTCCAAACTTTAGAAGAAGGAAAAAATAGGTGTCATAAACCAGGAATATTTCAAATTTATTCATTCAATTCAATGGCAGGAAACTGTGATATGTTATTGAGAATCTCCAAAATTTAGAATAAAAGATAGGTGTAATGAACCAGGAATTTTTTTCAAACTTACTCATTCAATACAATGACAGGAAACTGGGATATATTATTAAATTTAAAATGACGGTGTGGGTAAAAAGAAGTACCTGTGCAGTAAAACAATCACTTTGTTAAAAAAAAATGTTGTTTTATAATGCAGAATATAGCTACCTTAATATTTTTCTGAACTCAATCACATTTTTATCAAAATCTGACATTTTTAAAGTCTCTTTTCTTCATAGGGGTTAAATTTCATTTTTATAGCAATTTTTATACTTGCACAAAACAAAGATATTGTAGTGCATTTATTTTTAATTTTCTAAGTATCTCTGATGCAAGGAAAAATTCAATTTTTATTGTCTCTATATATAAAAATGATTTAATTTATTTTTATACTCTTTTCAGAACTATGTTTTACGCATATTACTCCCTTTTGAAAAGCAAAGTAAAAAAAGTTTATATTTGTAAAATACAGTTATTTCATATTCAAAACTACTACAAACATACATTACATGCAAACAGATATATTTTTAAATTCATGCGACCAAAATCTTTCAATAAAATGTCCAGTAAACAACAACTTTATCCTCAGGACACCTGCTGAAAAAAAAAATCTCAGGAATTGAAAAATATAATATTGATCTCTTTTTTAAAAGTATAACGGAGACACATTTTTTTAAACTACAGATAGTGCTTTCTTAAAATATGTGAGTAAATTTTAAAAGAAATCTTTTATGGGAGAGTTTTAAAATCTCACAACTATTATTTTCTATAAAACCTCTTATATGCTCCTATATTTTAGCACAAAACGTAGTGAATAATCAAATATATCCATTAACGTATTGTTTTCTTTATCGATTAATACGCAAAAGACAAAAGTTTTTTAATTGGTTTTATTCTGTTAAAGGACGTCAATTCTTGGTTGCTTCCACAGTTTTTCTTTTTTTTTCGATATCTAGTTTGATTCAACTACAGACTAGCTATTGACCTAGCTATTGTTAAGTTACTTCTCTGTCACTTACAGTGGCATTGCTTGGGGGAATAAAAGAATACTAGCATGCCCACATCTTCCTCCACTATTGGAGAATGATAGAGGAAATTGATTTCTCTTTATTTGAAAAAATGTTCCTAGTGAAACTAGAAACTCTTAAATAAGCTCATCCTGCTATGTTTTTTCCCAAAACGATGATAAAAAATTTGAACAAGAACTTTCTTTAAATAAAAAATGATGTAACCTAAGAATATGTAAATTAATATTCTTAGTATATCAAAAGTTATATTAGTGTTGTATAAATTTCTTACATGAATAATCTTATATAATTCATTTAAATTTAGTTAATTGACATTAATAGAGA
>CM063506.1:84692843-84697843 GCA_032207245.1 Pardosa pseudoannulata
GCGTTTGGTTTACTAAAGTTAAAGGTATTAAAGCTAAGATTATGTATAATGAACTACTGCATACTTCTCTGAACAGTTCGCGGGCAACTCCATGCCAATTGGGGTCGAAGGCCAAACATTACCACCACCGATCATCGGGAAGTACAAGAGTGAGAACCTGTAGAAACAAATAGTACAACATAGGTCATCATCCACAATAACGGAAGGGTAGTGTCATGACACACTCTCTCGCTGTTCGATACCAACGAAATATACACAAGAAAGCAGGGCAAGATGACAAATCAATCGAATTATCCTATGACAGAAAGGTTGTACTGCCTGGACAAGGAGGGCGCTAAATTCAATCTCAGCGTTCTATTGGGAGACCGAAACACATAAATCGAGTTCCTCAAACATCAACACGATCATTATCCAGAACTCACTCGAGAGATACCAGAAACGAACAATTTCGGAACCGATAGGGAAAAATGCCTTCCGCGATTGACTAAATGACCTATAGTGAAAGACCAAATGGTCGATGGTCCCCTATTCACCAGTAAACCCCTATAGCATGTGTTAGATTAATTTCGCCACCGAAAGCTAGATGGCGCTATTAAGCAAGGGAAAAAAACTTTAGTCTAATAGAAAAGCCGTTGGGATTCGGCGTCGGTTTTAAAATGTAATTCTATTCATATTCCTGTATTCTATTCGTATTCATCTGTGAAACGTGTTTAAAGCCTAACATTCATAATTCTGTATTCATGGCTCCGTTTATTCTCTATTTATCGTGACGTGTTGTTTAATAAAAGGAAAGTGTGTTTGTTTCAACAGCCGTTGTTTGGTTTTATACAGTCTTCATGCAATTCCCAAGAATAAACAAAAGGTAAGAAGTCACCTTATTTGATTCTTCCTTACTATTGAACATTTTCATTTATTATTTAACTTCAAGTTACCTGATTTGATTCTTCATTACTATTGAACATTTACATATTATTTAACTTCAAGTTAATTCTTAAAATCAAAGTTCAAGATTTGTGACTATTCAAATTCAAATTCATTAACTATTCTATCCAGCATGTACTTGACAAACTATGTTAATTAATGTTCTGGTAGAATGCCATGAACAGCAAGCATTTAATCCAGATAGAAATCTGTCTCTCACCTCTTCAGTTTAACTCTTTGAAAGAATGAATGAGTAAACCTAGCTTTGTGTGTATTACTTTACCGATCATGCCAAACCTGGGTCACCACCTTCTTCAACATCCCCTGGACAGCAGACCGTTAGGGGTCCGCATCGGCACCTACACCAGTTTCTGAGTACCAGACTTCTCAAGCGTGGCCCTTAAAACTAAGACGACAGTAGAACTTCATGCGAATGAGGAAATAAATAAATATATTCTTCAAGAAAATTCTCTTAGAAACATGAAAATCTTCTGAAACATTTGTAAAAACTTAAATTATAGTGAAAAGAGCATGAAAATTTATAAGTTTCTATCCAATATGTAAAATAAGTTCTCTCCACCTCATAAGCAGCTTATCCCTTTTTGAAATAAAATCCTTTCTATTGAAATTGCAAATGCTTTTTGGAAAATATTATTCTAGGTCACAGAGGAAAGATTGCTCCGTGGAAAAATATCAAGATGTTTGAAGAAAAGAATCTATTCTCCATTGCACAGTTTAAGGACTTGCATAACATTTTTTCGCCTCCATTTTGGATATATGTTCTAGAAATTCTTTCTAGAAGTATTGTTAAAAATTCTAAAACTAAATAATAAGATATGCACCCTAAACGACTTGAATCATATGCATTATAATGAAACTCGCCAACTCTTCAAAGAAACTATCCTCGACGGAAAAAAGGGTTCTTGATTTAAGTTAAAAATTACGCTCGAATAATATAAAATAATGGCATTATTTGTTAATATCCTTTCTAAAAAATTAACTAGTGCTTATGGAGACATAAACATACGTTAATTCCACCAATATCTAGAATCCGGTACAGTTGCATTATAGACGCCGTGTTTTTTTCCCGCCAAACTTGGCAATTGTTTGGCTTTTTTTTATGAGGCGATGACTGGGTTAGTGTGTTACTGTCTTCCCCTTTCCACTTTACATCTGTTATTAAATTTATTTTACATTTCTTTTATTACAAAGGGGTTTGTAGTCAACAAATTCAGCAGCTGTATTATCTGCATTATACTTAGTTTGTACTTAAAATGTTATATATTGTATTTATGCTGTATTGATATACATATATCATAAATATTCCTAATTTTTTTAAATAACGTAAAAAATGATAACTATTTTTCCAGTTTTATTTTATTAATGCTATATATTGTGAATCTGCTTTTTTTGGGGGGGGAGGGGGGAGTTTTGTTTTGTTAACTGTTGAGTTTTAAATATACCATGTGACCGATTTACTTGGCGATTTTTCAAAACGCGTTTTTCTGTTGGTCACAAAAAATAACATGGCGGGCGGGGCCAGCGTTTATAATGCATCTGTTCCTAGAATCCCTTCTTAAAAACAGGTAAAAAAATACAGTTAGAAAAAAATTTATGTTATCTTGGAATGATCTTTACTTTTCAGCGAAGTTGGTTGTCTATACTATAAACAATTTACTAAATTATTGAGCATCTGCATTATTCTGAATAAAAAAAATAATTATAATGTTCTTTTTATAGATGACACTCATCTGTGCAAATTTTAAGTAGCTCAATTGTAGCAGATTTAATTTGTAGAAATCCAAAAACTGAGAGATATTACCAATTACATCTTCTATTAGGCATTGAAATTGCATTTCAGACCATTTATTATCCCGTAAGAAATGTAAATATGAACATTGCAGAACATCCTAGAAGTACCTTGCGAGCTTGATAATTATGTTCTTTAGTCCGAAAATTTTAGTAGAAGTTTCGTAGACTTTTAGTTCGAAATTTTAGTACGAAATTTTAATTTAAAAATGTTATTCATTGTTTCCTTATGTTCTCGAACATTCTAGATCTTTCTTTAATATGTAAATTAGTTATTTCTCGAATATTCTGTTGGGGTAGACAACTTCCTGATCTTGTAAAGTTGCGAGTTGCTACTTAGCTTCAATAAACTCATTTGTTAAGTTAAGCGGTGTGTTACTTCGAATCTTTGTGACAATATTACCAATAACATTTTCTATTAGGAATTAAAATTGCATTTCAGACCATTTATTATCCCGTAAGAAATGTAAATATGAACATTGCAGAACATCCTAGAAGTACCTTGCAAGCTTGATAATTATGTTCTTTAGTGTGAAAAGAAGCATTTATATTATAATTTTAATTTTCTACGACTGACAGAAGATTTGATTTTTGACATTTCTCTTTACTCAATAAAGTTACCTTTTTTTAAAAAAAATATTTATTTGGTTTCAAAGGGGAAATAGACTAATATTTATGTTATATTGGTAATTTATGTAAGCAGAACAAGATGATATATGGACTTATAATAAATTATATAAGATTATTTCTCTATATAGCCCCTTTTACTTTGGAGGCTGTACCCCAGTGTACGGTACGCTATTTTGGCGATTTTTTTGACGTATTTTTGGAGCCATTTCTCGGACGGTACTTAATTTCTCCTTGTCAACTTCGCATTCTCTTCAATCGTATTTATTTCAAAAATTTTATTTGTTCTAATTTTATAGTATTTAAATTTCTCAATTAGTATTTGTTTTTAATTTTATAGTATTTAAATTTTTGTAATTTCTATTTGGCTTTAAGTTTTAATTTCTGGTTTTTAAAATCTTCTAGGTCTAGCACTAAGATACATCGACTGCTCGCCATCGGAACATTGTCGTCGTCACGTTTTCCGATTTTGCGATGGCGAACGGTCGGTGTCCCGCTGCGTGTTAGGCTGAGGTACTTGACGGGTGCTTCGCGGGGTCGTGTTTCGCCAATAGTAGCCAAAAACAAGATGGCGGATAAGGAGCGTACCGTTCACTGGGAATTAACCTACTTTGGACAGAAGTGAGGAACTAGACAAGTACACAAGTAGATATATATTTAGTACTTATTTATTAGTTTTTCTTAAGACAGTGTATCCGAATTCAGTGGATCCTATCCCACTTCTATCAATAAGCTACCTGTTGCTTTGATCAAGTCATTTTCTGCTGAAATCATGCATGAGACAGAACATCCTTTCCGCTGAGATTTACTCAGTTAAAAAAATAGAAATAAATAAGATTTTGAAAGCTCCATCCAATAAAGCATGGCACTATGGTAAATAACAAGTAAAGTCTCTTCAATTCAAGAATAAATTTACTAGAAAAAACACATGTTTCTTTTACGTTTAATTGGTTGCAACAACAATGCACAACAATGGTTGCAACAACAATGGTGTAAAACTAAATCAGGTATTCCTCCATCCCATTTTTCTTTAATTATTATTTTAAAAAGAGGTCGTTTTGAACAACTCGACATTATTCCTTGAAATTTTGGAGATCTTTATTAGTGTCATGAAAGAGATCTACTGCAACACTAGAATATATGAAATAGACATTATTGGACCAAGGTTAAAGACCACATTCGAAATCTGAATCATTTTTATTTTCTTGAAAATTCTCAAACATCTTTCTAGAAATAAATCTTACCTATTTTGTGATCCACTGTAAAAATCTCTATAATAAATCCTTTACATTTAATATGCTTGTTTTAAAAGGAATTTTCGTTTGCAAATATTAAATAATTTATGGCTGGTGATAGGTTGTTACACTAGTCAACAAATTCAGCAGCTGTATTATCTGCATTATACTTAGTTTGTACTAACACTTCTGGCATATATAACTGCTTATTCACCCTGCCTTTTTATACTTAAACCATACTAATATTGATAGCATTTTCATCCTTTTATTACAGAACTGTAATAAAGGTGAGAAATATAGGTCCTTACTAAGAAACCAAACATAATACAACGAAACATAATACCTCCAAACATAATACTTCCTCGAGAACTGAACTTGAAGTAAAAGACAGTGAGTTCGAATCCGCAT
>CM063506.1:84707843-84722843 GCA_032207245.1 Pardosa pseudoannulata
TAAAAAAATTATTAAAATGCTCCATATATTCATTGCACAATTAGTTTTAGGTTCGTCAAAATTCTGAACACTGCATAAATACAAATTTTTTAATAAAATATATTTTATAATATTTTTATATATCTCTATAAGTATTATTCAGATAATTTATCTTAATTTGTGGATAAAGTGGTGACATATTTCAAATAAATCCATAACTATACGTATGTCAGAATACATATAGTATATTATTTTGATATCTTAAAAAACACTATGTTAATATATATTTGGTAAAATAATTTATTTTATATCAATTGCTATTAATTTTATTTAATCCATTTCTATGATTCTAATTCAAGTAGATAATTTGAGAAAATGTTTTTTCAGAACTTTTTTTCATGGAATTACAGATATGTAGCCCAGTAACCCCTCGCTGGTCTGAATTTTCGTGATAATTAGCTGGATTTGTATAGAAGTCGTTTCATAGTTTCAGCTGCGAGATAATAAAAATCAAACTTTGTATCGCCCGTATGTCATGTAGTATAATATATTTTACTCTTATGTTTAATTGTGTATTAAATGTTTAAATTCCCTTTTGAGTTTTCAAAGTTTTCATGTACTTTGATATTTGGGACAATTTTATAGGATTTAGTTGAGCGCTACGGTCTACTGTTTTGTTACACACTATCTAATGAGAACCGAACCTTTTACTTATAGCCAATTTCGAACGGCGACGAACATCGATACTATCAACAGGCTTTGATCCCATGTATTCCGTTACCGAAGAGCAACTCCATACCCTTCCGGTTCTCATTCAGTCCAAAACATTTTACTGAAAAACTACGTGTAAAAAATTTGGAAATTTTTCAAGATTTGCCTGTGTTTCTCTAAATAGAAGGGATATTTTTTTTATCAAAATTTATGCAACTAGTTTAGTTTTTGAGTTTCCGAGCTTTTTATCGTAGTTGAGAATTAAAAGTATTTTTTTACAATATGTTGTAGGTCCCACCACAGATGCAAGACATTAACTCACTGGCCTGTGAGGCAAATTTGCGAATTTTGGAATACCTGCCATGAGTTAAGGCAAGAGAAAAAACGATATTTCAATTCCGTGAAGCCCGAAATCGGTACAACCAGTGCATAATATTTAATATCCATTTTTCCGATAGAGATACTTTCCCGCGAACAGTTCGGTAGTTTCATGCCATTTGTCGCTATTTCTTGAATACTCTAAAGGATTTGTGAAATGCAAATGAGTCTGAGGCTCATGGAATTGATGACAGTTGATATAGATAATAATATTGTTGTATTAGTTTATTATAGTTATCCAGAAAATTATACCATTTGATTTATTTTGCTGTAATTTGAACAAGAATTACAGTAATCCATTAACATTCCCATATATGTGGAAATATCGAAAATAATCTTTATTTCGTTTAAAACTTTTTTTCAAAAATAATGTATTTCTAATATTTGGATGATAATAACGAACAAAATTAAAGAGAAAAAAATTTTCCATTTTTACACGTTTATCTCAAATACATTCCACAGGCAAGAGATTCAATCTTTCATTCCTTGCCCAGAGGGAAATAATTAGTCATCATATTTACGTACTGCGTTGTTATCTTGTACAAACTTGTCTTCTGTCTAATATCCTAGAAGTAATGAAACGGAATTTTAAACACAGTATTATTTATTTCATTTTCATAATATATCTTAACTTCGATTGCTTTGTAAACAAACAACGGAAAAATACATTTCCCCATCTTCTTATCAACTTCGTGGATTTCGATTCTGATAAAATATGAAAATAGATTATATCTTAAACACGCAAGCCACCCAAACGTTAATGGAAGTATTAATAAAAGATAACTATTAACATGACCAATTCTCTAAATTTTGTAGGAAATACCTAATTCTCTTAGAAATTATTGTAGTCCAGAGAGTTTTATTTTTTGTCTACCAGTCGTATCTGTAACTAAATGTGGTCAGAGAGACAAATTTGTCGAAAAGAAGCCTACTCAATTAAAGCTTGTACAACATGCCTTTTTTTATTTTTAGACATTTTTAGCAAAACTCAAAATACACGTTTTACACAGAATTTTTTGCTTCATCCTATAATCAATCAATATAGGTGCGGATAAATACATCCATACAAGGAAGAAAATATAGCCCACGGACTATCTGTGTTTAAAAAGCAAATTTTTTCAGCCGCACACTATCTTCTAGTTGTCCATAGGTCAAATCATCAAAATCGGAAGAAGGGGGGGGGGAGGAAAGCACTTCGAGCGAAACAAATGTAAAGAAAAGCACGACTCACGAGACGCCAACAAAACATCGTATCGTATCGGTAATAAACCATGAAAAAAAATACAACCCATAAAGCATAACGAATCAGTAGTAGCAAGTAGCGCAATCTTAAATTGCGTCCTGGAGTACCGGAAAATATCTATTTACAGCTCTGATTGACAATACCGAGTTTATGGGCTCCAGATCGAAGGTTGAGGTTCGAAGGTCATTTCACCACGAGTATCACTCGTAAAGTGCTCTGTTTTCAAAGTTTTGATTTGAGGTAATATTGGTCATTCAGTATGTCTTTAAAACATCGTCGCAGTTTTACTGCTGATTTCAAGTTGACAGTAATTCAGAAGGTCGACGGGAAAGCAGTAAGAAATCGGCGCAAGCAAAAGGAAACATTTAAAAATATGAGAAGAAAACGATCCAATCCTCGGGCAAAAATATAACGGCTTGCATTAGAAGATGATTTACAGAGCTGGGTTCTCGGACAGAGAAAAGTAGGCCGTTCTGTTTTTTTCCGTTAATATTCGTCTCCGAGGCTATTGCAGAAAAATGACTTTAAGTTTTAAATGTGGAATTAATTGAGTCTAATCCAGACATTTCGTCACTCTACTGTACTTATGTTTTTATTCTTAAAATGATTTAATATTGTTATACTAAAACACATATTTTTTGCACGTATAATCCACGCATTATCTAGTAGTGTGCACTATCTGATGATTTATAACATTTTTTACTACGTGCGAAATTACTGTATTTCATTAATTTTTCACTTCTTAAATGCAACACGGTTAGCGTTTGTAACTATGACCTTTGAACATCGAACTTGCATATTGCACTACCAGCAACTTTAATACTGATGTATGAATTCAATGTTCATTCTTATGTGTTGCACCACTGATAATTCATTATAAATATTTAGAAAATGTCATAACTCTAAATTAATAATTTATTAATGCACTGTTTAATATCCACTATCCCACTGAAAGAATATCCAGCTTATTGTACACATGTTTTGAAAACCTAATAAGTACACGATTGTAGTTAGAAGAAAATATATCATTCGCTTGCAAATGTGAACGACTATATATAAAGACTCATCGTAAAAATCTGTATTTGTAAGTATATTGACTTTCAGTAAAAAAATAAAATATATATACTTATTACTAAAATCAATATTAACCCATATTGTACCACACCAACTAAATATTTCTGTAAGTTATTAAAACTTAATCCATATCATTAATATGGTGTAACTAAGTATATAAAACCAAAATTTTGAAAAAATATTTTTAATTTTTTATGTTATTGGCTGTCCTATAAATAGGTCCAATACACTACTAAGGCTTAACAAATATCACTTACATTGCATTAGGCTGATTCATAGATCAAATTTGGGGAAATAGTCAAAACAAAGTCCAACATTACATTTTAAGTATACTGTTGTTGGTTTCCCCTTGAAGTTATTGAACTGACAGTAAGACAGTAAGTTTATCTTGAAATCTCCAGTTTTTCTAAATAGAATAGACATCTAATTACCTCTTGTTGTGTCCAGGTGTAAGAACAGGGGTTTGAACTGGTTTAAGATAAGAAAATAATATGCACTCTCAATGCAATATCGAATTCATGGAAAAATAATCAGGATTGGACCGTCGTCTTAATTTTAGGACACCTTTTTTATACTTACAAAATACACGTGTAAAATATATTTTTCAACAAAAACTATCAGATACATTATTAGCTCTGTTTTTAAACTAAAAGTAACCTCCACAATGTTTGACAAAAAATTATAAATATAAAATTAAAGATTAAAAAATGACAATTTTTAAGAGGTTGCTGAAAATAAATTTTACAATACAATATAATTTGATTTCTCAGTTTTCTTTTGTTACTATGCTAAAGTGTGTCTATTTTAAAGGTATTAAAATAAAATCCACTCAAAATATTTATAACTTTATTATTAAATGGAATTTTATTAGCTGTCCTGTTTATAGGACAGCGGTCAAATATGGGTTAACATAGATTCTTAAAAATGATTAAATTTGCTAAGTTTGTATGATTTTATATACTAAAAATCCTATTCATTAGAAAAAATATAAAGGCAACATCTTTTAACAAGAAAGATTTTTCGATTACAGTTTGGAGGAAAAGATTAGGAGTTGGAACACACAGTGAAGCCTCCATTACTGAATAATGGTAACTATGCATCTCAGGAATGGAAACAGAGACAAAAGAAATCTAGACATACTATTGTAAGAATTAGCAAATACAAATAATGATCTGTGTGGGAACGGTATTTATGCTGTTTCTACTTTAGAAAGAAAAAAAAAAGAGTAGCTGAAAGTGAGAATTAAATGTAACGTTGTGATGAAATATTAAAAAGAATTATATTTGCTTGTACTCTGTTTTTAAACTAAAAGTAACCTCCACAGTGTTTGAAAAAAAAATAATAAATATAAAATTAAAGAATAAAAAATGACAATTTTCAAGAGGTTGCTGAAAATAAATTTTACAATACAATATAATTTGATTTCTCAGTTTTCTTTTGTTACTATGCTAAAGTGTGTCTATTTTAACCCCTGGGTACGATGGCTCATAGAAGCACTTAAATATTGGTATCAAGGATAAAAATATGATAGGTATATGTCTAGACTTTTCTTTTCATCTACCCAGCCTTTACGACCAGTTGACAGTTTTATTGATTACTGTATTAAAGATTGGCCACATTTTATGGTGTGTTTCACCAAATGAATTTTAATTTCTTTTTATTCTTTAATAATCTAAACTTATATTATGCTGTATATATATATATTTATATATATTTATATATGTAATATATATAAATATATATATTGTATTAAAAATAATATGTATATAATTATTTGTATTTATATATGTAATAATATTTTGTATATTTATGTATAATATATATTTATATTTATATATATATATTATATATATATATAATATGTAAAATATATATATGTATATATATGTATGTTTATATAGGTAGTATGTTTTATATATATATATATTATATATATATATAATTATATATGTAACATATATATATTATATATATAAATGTATGTGTTTATTTATTTATAAATAATATATATATATTATATTATATGTATATTTTTTTATATTATAGATGTATATTTTATGTGAAATATATTTTTTATAAGAAAATATATGTGTGTTGTATATTTATAATTATATATATATATAGAATTATATATATTTATTATTTATTTATAATAAATAAATAAATTTTAAAATTATTTATAAAAAAATATATAATACAAAAATTTTAGTATTTCTTTTTACTGCTGAAAATTAACTAATTGTAAAATTCAATATGTTTGTGTTAAAGTGTTCTAAGGGTATTAAAATAAAATCCACTCAAAATATTTATAACTTTATTATTAAATGCAATTTTATTAGCTGTCCTGTTTATAGGACAGCGGTCCAATATGGGTTAACATAGATTCTTAAAAATGATTAAATTTGCTAAGTTTGTATGATTTTATATACTAAAAATCCTATTCATTAGAAAAAATATAAAGGCAACATCTTTTAACAAGAAAGATTTTTCGATTACAGTTTGGAGAAAAAGATTAGGAGTTGGAAGACACGGTGAAGCCTCAATTACTGAATAATGGTAACTATGCATCTCAGGAATGGAAACAGAGACAAAAGAAATCTAGACATACTATTGTAAGAATTAGCAAACACAAATAATGGTCTGTGTGGGTACGGTATTTATGCTGTTCCTAATTTTAGAAAGAAAAAAAAAGAGTAGTTGAAAGTGAGAATTAAATGTAACGTTGTGATGAAATATTAAAAAGAATTATATTTGCTTGTACATTTGTAGATACCACTGTACTTTTTGTTACGCCTATTATTTCATACAAATATTTTATAATGCATCATTAGAATTATCATTTTATAAAAATAATGTTATGTTGGTCTAGTGTTTGTGAAAGAAGAAATTAAAACTCATTAAAATTCATATGGACAAATATGTCTTGGTTAAATAATTTTATATAATTAAATGCCTAAGGAATACAACTGGAATCAACTTATCATTTGTAGATATCGAAGACGCTCTCGAGTAGGCATCGCCCCAAAAATCAAAATGGCGTTGATTTTCTTCTTTCCAAAAAATGTCTATCCAGCAAGCAGCGGATAACAGCAGCGCTCACCCTCTTCTCTCCTCTGGTAACAATCTTGTCCTCTAAAAAGATCCGACTGCCCCGCGGATTAAAAACAGGGGCCCACTCCCGAACTGATGGGTCAGAATCCCGAAAGACCAACGGGACATCCTATTGGTTGGTGGAAGTCTGAAGTTTCTTCTAGTTCAAACCTGTAATGTATGTCATTGACGATGGATCACGAGAAGGGGTATAAAAAGCTGAACCGAATGTAATTTATTGTTGCACATTAACAAATACATTTCAGAATTTAAAGATACTTTCGTTTCTCAAAATAACGGTGTTTTTCATGTAAAGCTCAAGTACCCCATCTGGAAGTGCTACACAACTTAATTCCCTTACATATAAACGCATTTCAACTCTAAATCAATCAAAGCTGCAATAAACATAAGCTTATGAAACATTCTACAATATGCAATCAAGATTTGCTTCGAGTAATTAACATCTACTACAATGCTACAAATTTTGCAAGAAAATTGATTGTTATAAATGCGAAACGAATATGTCTAAACATTTATAAGAGCAATCGCATAAATCTGACTCATGGATTTGTAAATCGTTAATATTCAACTCATAAGTTTGACCATAAGTATAATATTATTCTCCGTTAAACCGCCGTGTATACAACCTGTTGAGGATAATAACATGTATAATTAAGAGGATTGCCATAATGTATCCCTATTAATGCATTTAATCATACTCAAACGTTAAGTTTATAATGATGTTTATCGATGGCCATAAATGATGTTTATTTCAGAGCCGGTTATTAATGTATTATTACATTCATAGCAATATCTATTACGATTTCCATTCTGTCGAATTTGGTGTTTTTGAATCTAGTCTATTTCAAAATAGGATTACATGTGATATATCTGTTACTTTAATCATATTCCCATGTCTTTAATAATGCAGTCTTCATTAAAAACTACAAAATTATATTTAAATATTTTTAAATAGTCAACATCTCAAATAACGAAAAATATCTTTTTTTAAATTGTTTAAATATAATAAGTATTATCCCCCTACTATTATTTATTTATTTATTTTTATGAACCTGGGAAAAATTCTGAAACGACAAAGCACCTAAACTTGTTTTTATTTATAAATCATTTAACATTTAACCCCTGTCACAAAATAAAAAGTTGATTGTAAAATTTTCATAAAAAATAAAAATTATTGTGATTACTTAGCCCTTAGTCTACCCTTATCTTTCTAATAATTCATGGTTGAAGGAGTAAAATGTGTAAATCAACATGAATCATCCTTTATTTAAATTATGTGTTAGATAATTAAAACAAGCAAAAAACCCTATATTGCAAGTAATTATTTTCTACTGATTTATGAATTATTCTTATATATTATATATATTTATTTATTTTAGTTATATGTATTTTTCATTATATATAAAAAAAATTAATTGATTTAGACATCTGACTTGAACAATTTAATTTGCTGGTATCAACTATTATCCTTAAATATATTTAAATTTTAAAAATCCTATTTAAATAAAAAAAAATATGATTCAAATAAAAAAAAATCCTTTTTTTGTGTGTGATTTTTATCAACTCTGTCTTTAATATTTTCAAAGCCTTTCATATTTTTAATACCTTTCAGATTTTGTTTTAATACCTGGAAGAATGGTTAAATCATAACATTTGACATGTAACCAGGCGTTGGACAGAGTAAAATTTTTAGGAGTTAATGTACTAAAAATATCGATATAAAAACAACTTGGTTAAGGCATAAAGTAAAAATTAATAGTAAGAACCTGTTTCACAACCACAAAACGAATTACTTTTTTTTACGGAGACAAAGCCATCTAACCTGTTCAATAGAAAACACCTAAAGTATCTAAGCTACCTAGTAAGCCTAAGCTAATTCGCTGTCTTAGTTGATCAGTAGCAGATTGCTGTTTGCTACAGAATTACTTAATTCTAAACCTTTCTCCTACTGGATTAACTTTCCTATTTGACCATGCCTAGATACTTTAGAAATATTATCTGTATATTGTGGAAATTTTGGTTTAAGTGCCACACCAAACCAAAGGCTATAGTGAATACGAATAATACAGAGTTATCATGAAAGAATCACGCGATTACAAATTTTAATATCTTACATAAAGATAAACAGAAAATTATAAATAATATGTAATTGTAAAAAAAAAAACTATTATATTTTTAGAATTGTGCAATATGACATCCTTTAGTCCCTCGTATAACATCACAGAGATATGCCATTTTTCGTAATATTTCACTAGTAAACGTTTCTAAAGTTTCTCATATGTGTTGTTTAAGTTCGGACAAACTGTTAAGAAAATGTGGATTAATTGACTAGAAGTCAACCATACTATCGTTTACAACCTACTGTTTTTCTATACTGCGACAGAAACTAGAACCTACCGCTCAAAGCCTATTCAAAAAGCTTTCTCTTTATAAGAAATACATTTTATTCTACGGGTTCGGAAACAGAACCGGCTTAAGATCCGCCGTGTTCATTGAAGGTGACTGGAGGATGTAAAAATATGTTCGTGGTCACAATGTCCTCCAGGCCAAGTCTATGCGTCTTCTGCTTGATCCCTGCTTCAAAATTACGAGGACCTACTTGAGCGAAGTCGTTCTTTCACCTTAACCCATATTGTACCACACCAACTAAATATTTCTGAAAATTTTTAAAACTTTATCCATAACATTAATATGGTGTAACTAAGCATATAAAACCAAAATTTTAAAAATAAATTTTATTTAAGTAATTAGCTGTACTATAATTAGGCCAACGGTCCAATACACTACTAAAATTTAACAAGTACCACTTACATTGCATTAGGCTGATTCATAGGTGAAATTTGGGAAAACATTTAAAGTAAAGTTCAACATTACATTTTAAGCACACTGTTGTTGCTTTTCTTTTGCAGTTCTTGAACTGACATTTCTGATAAGGGGTAATAGAAAAAGGATATCCGTTGTAGGATGCTAACACCCAAAATTTATATCCAAATTTTACAGGTTTATTTTTCATGAACATCTTGCAACTGTGCCTTCCAAAATATTTTACCATTCTTTCATCGATGGTGAGATTTTCAGAAAATATACCAAATTGCTTCAAGGTTATGCTGATTTTGTCATAAAAAAGTCGAATTCTACAATAACGATCTTGCGGATCAATTGAAGAATCATCGTTAAAATGGATAAAGTGTTTGGTGTCATAATACCGTTTTCTGGACCTAGCGTTACTCACTAATGTAGTGCCAATGTCTGTAATACTACAAGTAACCTCCACTATGTTTAAAAAAATAATAATAAATATAAAATTAAAGATTAAAAAATGACAATTTTTAAGGGTTTGCTAAAAATATATTTTACAATACTATGAATTTTGATTTCTCAGTTTTTTTTTTTTGTTACTATGATAAAGTATGTCTATTTTAAAGGTCTTAAAATAAAATCCACTCAGAAAATGTTTATAACTTTATTATTAAATGGAATTCTATTTACTGTCCTGTTTATTGGACAGCGGTCCAATATGGGTTAAGGGTGCTCATTAAAACGAAAGGCTCACCCCTTGCCCTTAATACGAGAGCCTGCAGGATCAATCGTCCTTGGTTTGTCCAAGTGGCATGAGAAACAACAACATTTTATTCACTATCACAAGATATAAAAAGGAAAAATTAGCGCTTTTCACCAAGTTCTACCTTTCTCTCTCAGCTTTAGAATGCCTGCTTGGAAAACTTCATTTGATATTTGAAATATGTTTTCATATTTCTGTTAATCAAAAATGCAGGTGTGTCAAACTAATAAATGCAAAGGGAAGATTAGACAAAATACAAAGGATTCAGATTGTTCTCTCAACAGTTTCAATGTCTTTTAAGGAAAAACAATCTCTTAAAATCGTTTAAATTCCACTATAGGTTTGTAGATAGTTTTTCTCCATATAGTCTCAAAATCATAATAAACAAAAAAAGGAGGAAAACATTTTTTTTAAACCTGTGCAATGGCGAATTTTGCTAATTTCTCATTATAAAAGTGTAAATTCGCATGCATGTATATTTGCTTGTACATTTGTTCTTTACACAAATCCACACTGTTTGTTACAGATTCATCAGATTTTAGACAGTCATTTTTTGATACTACAAAGTTCAATATCGATATTTATACCTTTTACATACTTAATAATGCAGAATCTCAATATAAAAAATTTCAATTTCCATGATACGGTATAGATGGCACTACTTGAGCATTTTAAAATTTCAATACTTCTCCGAAAAAAATCATAAATTAAAAATTTTACTTACACTTGTAATATTTTATAGACCCTCAAATCGATGCATAGTTTATTGAAATTAAGCAAAAGTTTTAAATGTTACAAATATTTTTTAATTAATTGAATAATTGGTTTTATTCATTTTATCATTCTTAAAATTTTCTCTAGATTTAAACTACTAAGTTTACTAAGTTACTAGACTAAGTTTTTTAATATAAGACATTTATGTGGTATGCTGCTTTCAAATATATATATAGAATATTTTATAAATATTGTAATGCTTTTTATAATTATCTTACTGTAGAGATCATAGTATTTTCACTTTAAAATACATAGAATTTACGTTACCGTATTTTAGGTAAATGTGTATAAAAAATAGATATGATGAAACTATGTACTCATGAATGTAAATTTTCAACTACTAATTTTGTTCAATAAGAAATGTTAATGTAATTTTGAGAAATATGGCGATTTTATTATAATTTTAACTTTTTTATAATTATCATTAACAAATAGTTGTATATTATGATATATTCCTCTAAATATTATTCCTTTTAATAAAAAATAGAAGGTACTTTATTTTTACTAACACATTCATGGTACAGTTTGAAGAGAAAAATGTTTATTAATAATTAAATATAAATCTTAGTTTAATTCTCCCCATTAGTAATTACTTTCAGGTTTAGTATTACAATAAGAGATAAAATAAGTATCTTTTTCTCTGTCGTTTGTCTTATGACCTCCTACAGCAAGTAATCCCACTTCAACCACATTTAAAAATCTGAAATCATAAATAAAAGTTTCACCTATAATCTTCAAACTTCTTAGTTAATATAGCAACTGCCGTATAGTAAAAGGGTACAAATTCTACTTTTCTTCTCACATCTAATAGTTGTTATATCGTATACAAGATACACATTTTATTGTACTATATTATAGATACAAGATTGTATTATTAGTTATTACAAAGTACCAATCCATTAAAAATTTTCGCAATTATTAGTTACTGTGATGAGGCGGTTTAGATCAGTAATATAATTGATTCATTCATACAAGAAGTAAAATGCTCGGAATCTAAATCTGACCTCGTCACATCTTTGTAAAAAACAGAGGACCATAAATTTATATTTTACGGATATTGTTGTCTTGTACGGTGGTCTCGGGCGGGATTCTGATTCCAGTCCCAGATTAGAATCCCGTCTCCGTACTTGACATTAAATAAGAATGTACCTTTGTGGATTATTTATGAGTCCCTAAGGGACAGTGCCCAATTAGAAGGGATAAGGTTTTCCACGTTGGCGGTCTCAAGGCGAGGTTTAAGCAGACCAATTAGATTCTTACAACTATTCCGATTGGACGATAAGAAGGGAGAGGGGACAATGATGAAATTAATAAAATAAGAAAAATCTAAAATTTTGAAGGTTCGATAGTCTAGACGAGGAGAGAGTCCGACAGAAGATGTTCGATAGTCGAGTCGACTAGACAAGTCCGACTGGAAGTGTTCGAAATTTCGTGGGAAGGTGTCCAGACGAGGAGAGAAGTCCGACGGAACGTGTTCGAGAGTCCAGTCAAGTCCGACGGGAAGTGTTCCTGTATCAAATAGCACGGCCGCACCCCACACACTCAGAAGGAAGCCCCTGACCAGACCGACGAAAGATCCATAGATACCCAATCCGTATCAGCCATAGATACCCATCAACCAGCAGTGTTCCGGGCACACCATTTTAACTCCCAAAGGTACCCCCTTTTACATACATTTTGAAATTGAGATTAGGTAATTTCTTTTATATTTACATAATTACTTAAGTATTGAAAAATTATTGTCAGAACTAATTTAGAAGGTTAGGTAAAGCATAATTTATGAAAATTAGAATCAGTTTGTGTGTTCATAGCTGTATAAATATGATAATAAATTTACTTTTTTTTATATTAAGCTAGATTCGGATGCTGTTAATTTATCTTTTAGTTTAGTTTCATTTCTTATGTCTGTAGTTTCTCAGAACCTGTGGTTAAATTTAGTACTAAAATACTTTCACACAACGCAATCAAAATAAAATCCCACTATACATTTGATCACAGGTTAATATTCAAATAAAAACGAGGACTACACGACAGTTACCTGTTCAAGTTTAAGTGGAACCCTATATAATAAAATTATTTTAATTTCTTTTCAGATTCAATCTAGCTTTCAAATGCCAGATTCTAGATTTTTATTTCTCCACTTTAGTGAACAAACTCATTCAAAAGAAACAGAAAAGAACCTAAATAGATTTTAGATTGAATGACAGGACTTTTATTTAGACATCAGATTAAACATAAAGAAATTGACATCGGTTTCATTATTTTATTTCATAAGTTCACTCCAACATGATATTAGTTGATCCTTACAAGAAAAGAAAGGATTAAAACTATGTACAAACTATTATTAATAGTTAATTCTTTTATTTGAAAAAAAGGGAAAATTTTTCTAAACGTTTTACGGAATAAACATTTTATTGTAAAAACTCTTTATCAGGTGTTATGATTTTTGTCTATTTTTTAATTAGAATAATTCAAGAACATTTAATTAATTTATTCACATTTATTAGTTTACTACTAATAAATGTTTGTTAAGCATTCAATCTACTATTGTATTACTATAATTCAGTTTCACATTAATGATCCTTAGACAAAAATATTTTTATAATCAAAATGTAAATGACAGAAAAATTTGTCGAAAATTAATCTAAGTGGAATTCGTAGAGCATGTATGTGTTTACCTTGTCCAAATAATTGTAGTTTATTTAACTAATTACATTTATAAGCTGTTTAGTTTAATTAAGAAACGTTCTAACACACATTTTTAAGACTAGTAAATAAATATAATTAATTCTCTCCTTGTACACATGTTTAAATAAGAAATATGCTGATAGATTTTCGAATTATTTTGCCACTCTTGGTATAACTTATTTTCATCTTCTAAAATTTAGACAATTTTTGGTTACTGAGCTAGCAGAAATCTACTTTAAAATATCAACTATATGTTAAAATTTAGAGCATATACTCAAAGCATATATCCCTTTAACTCCTATAGTTCGGAAGATTTCGATTTTCAGCTAGCGCATTCTAGCTCAACCAATAATAAGTATTCCACTTTGCATGCATGCATGTGAATTCATGAATACCTCTCTGTATTGGGCAATTGGTAAGTATAACCCATTTAAACGGGAATGCTTACAATTTTGAGTGACATAGTGGACGGAATTTCATTTCGTGAAATTCGTTCAGGAAATTCAATCGACTATTCCTATTTCACAGACTTAACTTTATTTCCTAAATTTGACGTTGCAGTACCCAAACCAGATTATTCAGATATATATTTCCGTCCTCCTTATGTTATTTCTGAAACTATTTAGAGAAATCACTTTCTCTGAAATTGAATTTCAAATCGGATGTCGTAATCTACCCTCGAAGAATAAATTTTCACACATTCGTCCCCACGAATATAAAAGTCCTTAAGAAGAACACAACTGGATACACATTTCCCCTTATATTTTTGACTCAGAAATATTTCGGAAAGTATATATTTCATTTATACCGTTTCATCAAAAAGAATGGTTCATTCTATAGGTAAACTTCTTCTGGGTCAAAATACGAAGTTAACGTGTTATTCGATAAATGAAAATTTTAAAAACTTCATTCATAGTACATGGCCTTAAAAAAGACAAAACTTTAAGCAGTTTTACGGAAAGCATCTGAAAGAAGTTGATTTAGTAAGTAAATCTAAATATTGTTGAAAGGTCTGCAAGAAATACAACTTAAAGTACTAAGCATAGTCATGAATTGTATAATTTTATTTAAGTCAATTTTTCTCATTTACACTAACTCTGCTGTGATCATAAAATGAAATTTTTTATTAGGCAAATAAATACGCAGATAAAGATTAATAACTTCTCTAAAAAAATGAAATCAAATATAAAGCTTTTTCAATTTTTTTATAATTAATTAGAATCTAATTATGTTTTTTCAATTTTGTGAAGATCATTTTTAGTATGAAGAGCAATATATTTTGTTTTGAAGCTTGAGAAAGTACGTTTTTTTGTTTTAAAAGTAGTTTTTTTTGTTTTAAAAGTCTTAACAGTTTTTAATTTTTCACTCAAAACTGAAAAATACCATTAATAGTTTTGACTTATAGAATAAAGCATATATTTTACATCAGTATGATATTAAAATTTATTTTAAATATGCATATTTCCAAAGTTATCACACG
>CM063506.1:84730343-84745343 GCA_032207245.1 Pardosa pseudoannulata
CATAACCCTCTATTACTTTCAACATGAGGGATAAAAGATTTTTTGCATGAGATTCCAATCTGTTGAAAGAAGTTGAAACATGCACAAAATAATTGCACCAAAAATATCCCACTTTTTTTTAATAATTACCACTGCATATGAAGTTAAAAAAAATTCAAACCATATAGCTTTGTTTCTGCAATCTACAAATTGAGCTTAAATTGCTACTGTCTTTTTGATAACATTTAATTTAATAAAAATGTAATCTGAAATCCAATTACATCCTATTCAAAATGCAGGTAAATGCATAATTAAAATGAAATTTACACTCTCGAAATTACGCCATAAATAGCATATTGAATAGAAAAGGAATTTTCTGGTTACAACTAGATTGGAATGAAAGACTGATGAGTGCATTAAAAAGGACTTAAGAAAGTATTAAATGTGGAACAATGCATACGTTAATTGAAGAAAGCGTACATTTATTTTTTAGCTTGATAATAATTACGTAAAAAGACCATTCTTTATAGCAATAAAAGAATTACAGGATTACGTCTGTTTAAATTACAGCTGCTTGAAATAAAATAATGTCAAGTGTTAAGAATTTACTATTAAAAGCCTGACAAAATAATTGGTTTAAGTTACTACCCTTTTTAAAATATGTCATTTGTTACATTTATTTGAGTATACGGGTTATCAGGAAAGAATTATCGATTTTAAAACTTTAATATTTTCCATAATGGTGAAAATAAAATTATAAGTAGTATCACTGTAAAGAAACACTGTTACATTTTTAGTATGTCACACTTCATTTTCGCAATGGATGGCAATCTTTATCGAATGCTTAAAGGCCTTTTCTTCTAGAAAATAAGTAACTGGTATTACCTAAATTAATATTTTGGAAATTTCGATTTTTCGTTGGTTAAAATCAATCAATGTAAAGTGTCCTTTTTCAAAATGTGGAGCACCGCTTGATTGGTGTTTGGAGATTAGCAAATTTCTAAATACAAAATAACCACACTATTCAATATGTCTCAATGAATGTAGGATATGATGCAAGAACAGAAGAAACTTCGATCGGATGGCTACTATTTTAAAGAGATATTTCCTGGAAGTTCATGACCTTCCAGGAAATGCTTCTAACCTAGATTAAACAGTGTGCCTAAGTTATCTAGGCACACTGTTTTAACCGATATGATTAAATAGTGTGCAAAGAATGGGTATTATTACAGCAAAATCTCCAGACATTCCGAGAGGAATTTTATGGTTTTTTTGGAACAGTAGAATTTTGCTGTAGTTCTAAGGAGAAATGCTTAATCAATCTTATAAAAATAAAGAACTAGCAAGATATATTTCACTCCATCTTGTTTTATTTCCAAAGAAGTTGTTAAGTTTAGAAAAAACCTTTTAAAACCTTTATTAACTTTGATAGAACTTTTCATACATTTGGTTTTACCATCATGATGAGCGGTATGTTTTGCCTGCTTAAAAGAAGTCACAAGTTGTTCCTGGAAAGTATATATCCTGAATGGTGTACATCTTATCTTTACAGGCAATCAAACCTTTGTACATGGTTACATAACCACATACCTCATATACTGCTTTTGACCTTTTGATAAAGGCTCTCTGAAGAACTGATGTATTTGCGGGACACATGCTGTCCCAGCCTCTCTAGAAAGGTTAAGAGTAGTTTATGTGAAACTATTCTTATTAACAGCTTATTTTTTGGCCTCCTCTTGGCTTGAAACCCCCTCTTGTACCTAAGCGAATAGAAATATTAGAATATATTGGAAAAGGAATCTATTATTAATATTTTATACTGTTTCTTAATAATGAATATTATTAAAACTTGGCTTAAATTCAGCAACTGCCTTCTGAAGACTTTACATGGGAGCTATTAATAATTTTCAAATAACCAGAAAGGTTGAATTCTAGACAACAATGGTTTAATCAAGGAAAGATATGGTAACTGTACTATTCTTTACAGGGGAACAACATCATCTGAACACTGCTTCAAAGGCGCCTAAAAGGTTTCCTACGCAACTGTTTGTGATGTTTACCACTATCTGCAGTAGGTGTTGAAATAAGAGCAATTAAATGTTCTTTCTGTTATTGATTTTTAATTAGCATCATTTTAAAAATTTTTTAGTTTTGTCAATTTTTCTTTTTACTTCGCAGTGTCTGTTAAAATACTAATGCTAAGTAAATGACTCCCTATAACACACTGTCTGCTTTAGAAAGTATTATGTGAAAAACTTTTAAGAATATTATATACCTGAAGTAAATAGTTAATTTAAATTCATTATTAAACTTAAGTTAATTTTAAAAAAATATTTTATAAGAAAGTAAGATTTCATTATTCTTAAAATATCCCAATATATTTGTAAAGTATTTTACAAATGTGCTTCAATTACTTTTGATATGTTCACTTATCGTAGATAAAAAGTACACAAGAAATATTAATATATTGTGACAAATTTCCTTTTAAATACTTTGCAGTCACCTTAATTTTTTCTAAAATATCTTTACTAGAATTAACTGCATTTAGTAAAATATGAAAGATATGAAAAGAGCATCTTTCGTAAGTCATATCACCACGTGAAACAGCAAAATTCGCATAAATTGTATATATATAGTTTTATTGGGCGGAATATACTTTAACCTTTACAAAAAAGACTCTATTTAGCTTTTATTTCTGTTTTTAATAAAATGTTTCCTAAACATGTTAAGACTATTTTTTTACCAATACTACCTTAGTTTTTTTCATTATAGCTGAATAAGACTGTAAAAGTAAGATAAGTCAATGTAGTTAAGTAGCAAACTATTACTTTTCTTGTAAAAAAGCCTCAACTAATGGAATATTGGTCTGGTGAAATAATAAACTTAGTTTCCATGATCATTAAGCGATACTTCTTTATAATGGTCATATTAATATGTCTGTACTCTATGAATGATTAACTAAGAATTAAACCATTAAAAAACTATGTAGATATCATAAAGGGATAGGTTTTAGTAGTACAAACTATTTTTTTACCTAGTTATCTTCTGCACATCTTCATTACACACAAATATTGAAAAAAAGAGCGTACACAAAGAATAGAATTAGCCATAGATGAAGTCACGTAAACTCATTCATAAAGATTATATTTAAAATTACTCAACTAATTTTTTTCGACTATTAAGTTTTCAAACACACAATAAAGCTTGAGTCATATGTTCGACATTTAGGCAACTGACAAAATATTTTCTTCGGAATAAATTTTAACGACTGATTTCGCTTCGTTAGACTCTTATAACAGCTTAGAAATTGTGCATTTCGAATAAATAATCAGTATTTTCATTCGAGCATATTATTTCCGTAAGTTTTCTTCAATAATTATTAACACAAAGTAAAAGCCATAAAGTTCTTTTATTTTTCTCTATATTACTTTAACCCAATTATCCAGACAGAGTTTAATTTTTAAATTCCTACTCGACATCATTTTCCGTCAAGCTAAAATCATTTTAACAGAACGCCACAAGGAAATTTCATTTGGTGCTTTTTTTTTAATCCATGGTAGTCGATGTAATGACACTAATGCAAATCACTTTCGAATTAATGTATCATGTTCCTCAATTTGAGAGCGTATGGTAATTTTTCGAGTCCCATTTTTTTATTTTACCATATATGCAGAAGAACACTTTTGTTGTTATTATTGAAGATTAAGAAAGATAAAATTATGTAGAAATCGTCTTTAAGTTATGATTTTAACGATTTATTTGGGAATGGAAAGGTATATTTAAAATTACTGTGCAATATTCAACTCTTGGTAATTATCAGCAATATACCTTCTAAGCCTAAACATGTTAAGATACCTTTAATGTGTTTCCATCCAATACTACCTTAGTTTTTATGTAGTTATAGCTGAATAAGACAGTAAAAGTAAGATGAGTCAATGTAGTTACGTAGCAAACTATTACTTTCTTGTAAAAAAATTGCAGCTTAATGGAATATTGGTCTGGTGAAATAATAATCTTCCAAGTTTCCATGATCAATAAGCGATACTTCTTTATAATGGTCATACTGAATATGTCTGTACTCTATGTATGATTAATTAAGAATAAAAGCCTTAAAAAACTATTTTAGGATATCATAAAGGGATAGGTATTAGTAGCACAGAACTCTTTTTTTTTGCTTAATTATCTTCTGTACATCATCATTTACACAAATATTGAGAAAAAAAGCGAACTCAAAGAATAAATTAGCAATAGACGAAGTGACGTCAATTCATTCATAAAGATTTTATTTCAAATTACCCAAACAATTTTTTTCGGCTATTATTAAGTTTTCAAACAGACAATAAGGATTTTGAGTCACATGTTCGACATTTAGGCAACTGACAAAATATTTTCTTGGAGATAAATTTTAACTACTGATTTCGCTTCGTTAGTCTCTTATTACAGCTTAGAAATTGTGCATTTCGAATAAATAATCATTATTTTCATTCGAGCATATTATTTCCGTAAGTTTTCTTCAATAATTATTATAACAGCGTAAGGAAAGTAAAAGCCATAAAGTTCTTTTTATTTTCTCTCCCCCGCTATTACTCTAACCCAATTATCTAGACAGAGTTTAATTTTTAAATTCCTACTCGACATCATTTTCCGTCAAGCTAAAATCATTTTAACAGAACGGTTTTCATTTGGTGCTTTTTTTATCCATGGTAGTCGATGTAATGACACTAATGCAAATCACTTTCGAATTAATGTATCAAGTTGCTCAATTTGAGAGCGTATGGTAATATTTTCGAGTCCCATTTATTTTATTTTACCATTTATGCAGAAAAACACTTTTGTTGTTATTATTAAAGATTATAAGAAAGAAAAAATTATGTAGAAATCGTCTTTAAGTTATGATTTTAATGATTTATTTGGGAATGGAAAAGTATATTTAAAATTACTGTGCAATATTTATCTTTTGGTAATTTTCAGCAATAAAACTTCTAAGCCTAAACATGTTAAGATACCTTTAATGTGTTTCCATCCAATGCGATCTTAGTTTTTATGTAGTTATAGCTGAATAAAAAAGTAAAAGTAAGATGAGTCAATGTAGTTACGTAGAAAACTATTACTTTCTTATAAAAAAGACTGCAGCTTAATGGAATATTGGTCTGGTGAAATAATAAACTTCCAAGTTTCCATGATCATTAAGCGATACTTCTTTATAATGGTCATATTAGATATGTCTGTACTCTATGAATGATTAACTAAGAATGAAACAATTAAAAAAAACTATGTAGGATATCATAAAGGGATAGGTTTTAGTAGTACATGACTATTTTTTTTTACGTTATTATCTTCTGCACATCTTCATTAACACAAATATTGAAAAAAGAGCGAACTCAAAGAATAGAATTAGCCATAGAATAAGACACGTAAACTCATTCATAAAGATTATATTTAAAATTACTCAACCAATTTTTATCGGTATTATTAAGTTTTCAAACAGACAATAAGGATAATGAGTCATATGTTCTGTATTTAGGCAACTGACAAAATATTTTCTTGGGAATACATTTTAACGACTGATTTTACTTCGTTAGTCTCTTATTACAGCTTAGAAATTGTGCATTTCGAATAAATAATCACTATTTTCATTCGAGCATATTATTTCCGTAAGTTTTCTTCAATAATTATTATAACAGCGTAAGGAAAGTAAAAGCCATAAAGTTCTTTTTATTTTCTCTCCCCCGCTATTACTCTAACCCAATTATCTAGACAGAGTTTAATTTTTAAATTCCTACTCGACATCATTTTCCGTCAAGCTAAAATCATTTTAACAGAACGCCACAAGGAAATTTCATTTGGTGATTTTTTTTATCCATGGTAGTCGATGTAATGACACTAATGCAAATCACTTTCGAATTAATGTATCATGTTCCTCAATTTGAGAGCGTATGGTAATATTTTCGAGTCCCATTTATTTTATTTTACCATATATGCAGAAGAAAATTTTTGTTGTTATTATTAAAGATTAAGAAAGATAAAATTATGTAGAAATCGTCTTTAAGTTATGATTTTAACGATTTATTTGGGAATGGAAAAGTATATTTAAAATTACTGTTCAATATTCATCTTTTGGTAATTTTCAGCAATATAACTTCTAAACCTAAACATGTTAAGATACCTTTAATGTGTTTCCATCCAATATTACCTTAGTTTTTATGTAGTTATGGCTGAATAAAAAAGTAAAAGTAAGATGAGTCAATGTAGTTACGTAGAAAACTATTACTTTCTTATAAAAAAAAGACTGCAACTTAATGGAATATTGGTCTGGTGAAATAATAAACTTCCATGTTTCCATGATCATTAAGCGATACTTCATTATAATGGTAATACGGAATATGTCTGTACTCTATGAATGATTAATTAACAATAAAAGCCTCAAAAATACTATTTTAGGATATCATAAAGGGATAGGTATTAGTAGCACAAAACTCTTTTTTTTTACTTAATTATGTTCTGCACATCTTCATTTGCACAAATATTGAGAAAAAAGCGAACTCAAAGAATAGAATTAGCAATAGACGGAGTCACGTCAATTCATTCATAAAGATTCTACTTAAGGTATCCGTCTACGTTGAAAATGTCATTTTTTGCCGAAAATCAAAATTTATTTTTTATTTTTCTATTGTAAAATTTCAAATTTTAGGTTTCTAAATCTGTTTTTGTTTTGTCTCTACGGCATTTTAAAGAAAAGTTACAGCTGTTTAAACATCAGTGACAGCTTTCAAAACAAAACGGAAGTAGCGACTTCGGAACCGGTACTTCTTTATACGTATTTCTGGTATTAAATTCATAACTTGCGGAGTTGTGAATTTAAAGACTTTTAAAGAGCCAAACTTTTTAAATTTTCATGAAGATTAGTTTAAACATTTTCTAGTAATTTTAATATTTAGCAACTTGGCAATTAGAAAGTTTTGAATCTAGAAAGTGTGGAGAATTTTAAACATGTATTTTAATTTTTTAATAGTTAAAGTTGCTTTCATAAACTTCAAAGGCGTTTTTCTCAGAATGGTATTTTTAATAAAATGATTTCTCAAAAAGTTCTTAAAATATTTTGTTGAAAATTATTATAAATGTTTTTGACAGTATTGACTAGTGAATGACTTAAAAGATTTAAATTTGGGTAATTTTTAATGATGTTGCACTCATAGTTAGATATAAAGGTAATGAAAATTCGTTAAAAAATCAATGTGTATGATTTTAAAGGACAAACTTTTTTTACCAAATGTAAATTAAGCAAAGATTTTAGGTGATTCACTAGTCCAGTGTATAAGAAATGTGTTGCGTCAAAAATATTGAAATAGTTTAATTTAATAAAAATCAAACCTTTTGAAAAAACCCGATTTTTCTACTAAATTTTCTTCATTTATTAGAAATTTTATAAAAACTTCTCCAGGAATAAATTTTTTAAAATCAATTCTTTATGATAATAAAAAAATAAATATAAAAATGTAAAAACATGAACTTGTTTCTACGTTTAAAGAAAAAAGTTCTCGGAATGTAGACGGATAACTTAAAATTACTCAACCAATTTTTTTCGACTATTATTAAGTTTTCAAACAGACAATAAGGAATTTGAGTCACATGTTCGACATTTAGGATACTGACAAAATATTTTCTTCAGGATAAATTTTAACGACTGATTTCGCTTCGTTAGACTCTTATAACAGCTTAGAAATTGTGCATTTAGAATAATCAGTAAATTTTACAGTAGTTTTAGAAATAATCAGTATTTTAATTCGAGCATATTATTTCCGTAAGTTTTCTTCAATAATTATTATAACAGCGTAAGGAAAGCAAAAGCCATAAAGTTCTTTTCATTTTCTCTTCCCCTCTATTACTTTAACCCAATTATCCAGACAGAGTTTAATTTTTAAATTCCTACTCGACATCATTTTCCGTCAAGCTAAAATCATTTTAACAGAAAGCCACAAGGAAATTTCATTTGGTGTTTTTTTTTAATCTATGGTAGTCGATGTAATGACACTAATGCAAATCACTTTCGAATTAATGTATCATGTTCCTCAATTTGAGAGCGTATGGTAATATTTTCGAGTCCCATTTATTTTATTTTACCATATATGCAGAAGAAAATTTTTGTTGTTATTATTAAAGATTAAGAAAGATAAAATTATGTAGAAATCGTCTTTAAGTTATGATTTTAACGATTTATCTGGGAATGGAAAAGTATATTTAAAATTACTGTGCAATATTCAACTTTTGGTAATTTTCAGCAATTAAACTTCTAAGCCTAAACATGTTAAGATACCTTTAATGTGTTTCCATCCAATACGACCTTATTTTTTTATGTAGTCATAGCTGAATAAGACAGTAAAAGTAAGATGAGTCAATGTAGTTAAGTAGCAAACTATTACTTTCTTATAAAAAAAGACTGCAACTTAATGGAATATTGGTCTGGTGAAAGAATAATCTTCCAAGTTTCCATGATCATTAAGCGATACTTCTTTATAATGGTCATATTAAATAAGTCTGTACTCTATGAATGATTAATTAAGAATATTTGAGAGCGTATGGTAATATTTTCGAGTCCCATTTTTTTATTTTACCATACATACAGAAGAACACTTTTGATGTTATTATTGAAGATTATTTCTATGAATGATTAGTTAAGAATATTTGAGAGCGTATGGTAATATTTTCGAGTCCCATTTTTTTATTTTACCATACATGCAGAAGAACACTTTTGATGTTATTATTGAAGATTAAGAAAGATAAAATTATGAAGAAATCGTCTTTAAGGTATGATTTTAAAGATTTATCTGGGAATGGAAAAGTAGATTTAAAATTACTGTGCAATATTCAACTTTTGGTAATTTTCAGCAATAGAACTTCTAAACATTATTTTTTTACTTATTAAATATTAAAGTTTTCTAGTGTTACATGTGTTAACCAGAATTAAAACCAAAGTTAGTTACCAAAGTTACTCAACTATAATTAGATCCTTTTTTTACATTGTATGTTTTTAGACATTCTTACAAAACGGATGATAGTAAAACAAAACAATAATGAAGTTTAAAATAATTAACACATTTCATGCGGGACACATACTAGTACGTTTTTTGACGATTGATGCTTGAACTTCGGTCACGTTCTAGTAAGGGTTAGTGTAACAACATGGTTTATTTGTGGGTACAAAAATAATGGTATATATAGGAAAACGGAGTCGAATGTTCTTGTAATCTACATAGATTCTGGAAAAATTTAGACAAATAAAAACTAGTTTTCACATCAGTCGATGCGGAACTACAGAACGGGAAGGTTGATTAAAAATCAATTTAGTTTTAAATTTAATTTTTCATTTATCCTTGCGAATATGATATTATATATATGTATATTTATATACTATATATATATATATATATATATATTATATATATTTGCATTTATATATATATATGTTAGTTTATTTGTCTATTTATATATTTGCTTACATATTTCAATATAAAATACGAAATGTTAGTTAAAAATTAAATAATTTTCGATCTATTGATATTTAACTGAATAACTAAATTGACGCGTAAAACGCCCACTCCCGGTACAATTCCGCTGCGAAATATACCGGCACACAATGTGTTAAGTAGATGTAAGTAAGTATGCAGAGCCGTTCATCGTGGTTATTCAACAAATGCTTCCCACGCAGGTGGCAAAATTTAAATCCGCCAAACTCGGTCAGTATTCTCTATCATGTTGTTACCCATGTAAAGCCAAAAATATTGTTTAATGTTTTTTATCAAATATAACAAACACATATGCATAGCTATATATATGATTATTTCTTTTATTGTTAAAAATACCTACAAATTTTTCATTTCATGAATATTATTATATCTACTTCTTGCCTTTTTGTCTGAAAAAGGTCATATGTCACAGGTTTTTCTTTGAATTGGTACTCCAAAGCAAAAAGGCTGTATGATAACACCACCTATTTATTATTTTAATACATTCACTGAGATTGCATTAGGGGTGTACCTAAAAACTGCGCGCAGGTGTTTGACACTTTAGGAACGCCACCGTATGTTCGCTGATACATTCCATCCTAACAACATCAACGCAAGAATGAGGAGCAAGAGCTGTGAAGTAAGAAATGAAAAAATACACTGATAGATTAGATCTACTTCGAATTATATTAAGATAGCAAAAGAATGTAAGTGGGTCATATTCCCCTAAGTTTCAAAAGGTCGTTGTTGTCATTGATGAGATATACGAAGACATACTGCTTCAATTGTTGGAACCTAATGAGCGATTACATCGAAATACTTCGAAATTTAGCAGATTCCTTAGTGAATTCTACAGAATTGAGAGGATAAAAGAATGTATTTTTAGGTAGAAAATCATTTTCAACAAGTGATTTTATTTATCATACGAGAATTCTTTCTCCAAAGAAGTGCTAGATTATTCCCACTTTACATTGTGCTCCGTTTCGAAGATGTATTATATCTTTTGTAGTCATCATCGCATAAATAGAATAAAATATCTGCAATTGTTTAATTTGTGTGTTAAAATGGTTTATTTGCTATGTTAAATATAAAAAACAACAATAACCAAAACAGTGAATAATCCTGCATCGTTTATTATCTCTCTTTTCCACAGTAAACGGAGCCGCATTAGGACAAATACTTTTAAATCATTTCCTTATGTTTCTTTATCAAACAGTGCATTTATCAGGGCTTCGAACCGGAACTGAACCGAAAACCGAAAACCGGAAAAAACCGTTATTTTGGTCGGAACGAAAACCGGAACTGAACCGAAAAAAATATCGGTTTATTTCGGTTCGATATATCTTTCAGTCATTTTGTTACTGTTACCAACTTATCAATATTTTCTAATTTAACGTCAACTTTATAATTATCATTACATGTATACTGCTTCAAGATTTCCTATTTTGATATTCACTAGTATTTTTCTGTTTCAGTTTCGCATGAAACTACTTGTAGAAGACAAATAATTCAGTTGATTAAACTAGAAGTATAGATGATTTTTAAGAAAAATATCGAGTTATATTTATTTTTCACATCTCAGCATGCGATCATCCACAATGCGATCATACGGAACAAATTACAATTTTTTGAAAAGTCCATTTCAGTAGTAAACGAGGAAACAAAACTTCTACTGAAAGCGATGAAAATGAAGACAATTTAGAGACTTTTTTAAAAAGTAAAGATGGTAGTAATAAAAACACATAGACCTCTATTTCTACCGAGATTGACATTGAATTCATTTTAAATAATTTGACAATGTACGAAGGCTTGATATAAAGCATAATATTTTAGATTTCTGTTAAGAGAATAAAATTACATATCCGCACTTGTATAAGATTGCAATGGTGGTTTTGGCAGCTCCATTACACAATTAGTTTGAAATTTATTCTCCGAGACAACAGAAGTAATCTCAGTGAAACCACGTTAGAAGATATATTAATAATTAGAGGCAATTTTCATATGTTAAATAAATATATTTGTTTTTATTTTGTTTTTTTATATATTTTTTACATAATTATTGCAAGGCCAAGTGCACGATGTGAGAGTCAAACGACGAATGTGGGTAATCATGAACCTAGTTGTCAAATGCGATTTTGATAATGGATAACAATGCCAATGCTGTATTTTATCGTACCTGCTGTTTGTATCAATTCACATAGTGTACCCATTAAAAAAAGAATAAAATCTTCTAAATTTTGATAGAATTACATTTTTTGTTTATGATAGAATTATATTTTTAGTACAAATAAGAATATACATAAAATGAAATTATTCATTTGGAACTGAAACGAAAACAGTTATTTTTGGCGGAGCGAAAACCGGAACTGAACCGATATTAATTTTTTAGTTGAACAGGAACGAAAACCGGAACAAAAAAAATTACGGTTCGAAGCCCTGGCATTTATACGTAATGAACTTATTACAGTGTCAGCTGCTCAGTTTGAGTACAATATCATGTGAACTTCTAATGAAAAAAATTAAGAAATAAACCTATTAACAAATTAAACAAAATAGTAATAAATACATTGCCATGCTTTAGAGTCATGCTTTCCAGAATGAGTTTCTCCCATACTGTCTTTACCATCTAGGGCAACTTTTAAACACATATAAACCGGGGCTGATACGAAATAGCAGTAAAATGTAAATTATGGATGTTCCGTCCAACAGCCATAATGCGACAGCAATTGTTTAATAGTTTTGTAAACTGTGTTTATTTTGTAACCGCTGAGCGTAGCGCCATCTGTAAAAAAATAATACAATAGTGTTCGCTGAGAGCGAGGGGATTAAATTGGCTATATATTCTGTTTTTTCTTGGTTTCTTTAAAGTGGGTGGTTTAGACAACGTTGGAGTGAAAATATTCAAATTCATTGTAGTAAGTAAATTCTTAATTCCTTTAATTATAAATCTTATTGGGTTTTCATTTTCCCGACGATGATCCAATCCATGTACATTTAATTCTATTTGATTGTGTTTATGTATTTTGTATCCCCCTCGTTCATATTATTCTTATCTATTATACATTCCACTAATTCTTAACATCTCACAATGGGAGTGAAACTCTAATTACTCTTACAAGGCTTCGGACAAATTTCAAAATGATGGCAATTACAGCAAACAGCATTCAAAACCAAGATTTTAAAGATAAACTACAAATAAAATATTGCAAATGATTTTTTAAAACTAAGCACTGACAACAATGATTCTGTGATGCAGTTTGAGTCAGAAATATTGCATATGCATTTATAAAATATTTTTAATAAACCAGCTGACTGCAGGTGTACTTAATTAATTTTATTTAAAATTCAAGATCTTAATAAATAGATACTAAATTTTATAGATGCTATGAACAAGGTGGATTACAATTAAGATTGATTTTATACTAATTAGCATAACAAATTTCAATACACTGATAGGATCAATTTTATAAGATCGTCGATTATTCTTGTGAGCATTAGAATCTATATCCTAAGAATTCACATAAATATTAATAATTAAGGTCAATGAATGCAATTCTTGAACCCTACTTTGTGGTGAGGTGATTTAGATCATTAATATAATTGATATAATTAATATGATTGATTAATTAATATAATTGCTAAATTTAAAACGAGAAGTGAATTGCTTGGTATTTAAATCTGACGTCATCACATCTTTTGTACAGGGGAGATGACAATACAAATTAATTCAACGGATTTTTTCGTCGTGTGCGGGATTTTCGGGTGGGTTCGGATCCCAGTCCCAGATTAGAATCGCGTCTCCATACATGACACTAAATAAGAATGTACTTTGTGGAGTTATTTATGATTCTCTAAGGGACAGTGCCCAATTTGAAGGGGCAGGGTTTTCCCATGTTTGCGGTTTTAAGGCGGGGTAGAGGAGACCAATAGTTTTAAACAACTCTCCCGGTTGAACGAAAAGAAATAAGAAAGGACAGAGATGAAAATAATGTAAAATATGAAAAGTCAAGAGAGAGGGGGTGTTCGGCAGTTGAGTCGAGGAGAGAAGTCTGACTGTCAGTTTTCGAGAATCGAGTACAGAAGTCCAACTGTCAGAGGTCAGAAGTCGGAGGAGACGATTGTGACTGTGAGACTTCGGGATGCCAACCTTGAGTTCGAGAGAGACTCCGGAAACGTTGGAAATTCTCGAGGCTAACAACAGTGTTCCTGTGTCGGAATATTACTGCACCGCACCCCAAATACTTAGAAGTAAGCCCCAGACCAGAAGTGGTACGGAAGATTGAAAATTGCAACTACACCAGTCGAGATTACCTATACCCAGTTCTGGACAACTCCCAATCAGCGGTGTTCCTGGCATACCAAGTAGATCCACAAAGGTACTCATTATAAATATTTGAATTTGAGATTGGGTCCTCTTTCTTATATATATATATAGTTACCTAAGTGATAGAAAATTATTGTCAAATCTTAATTAGTGTGTCACCTAATTGAACGTGTTGAAAAACTAATTCTTATGAAACTTGATCAAATTTTTGTAGATTAGTCATGTATATATCATTGCAATAAATATGCTTAATTTAATTTTAAGCTGATTTCAGTTACTCTTAATTTAGCTTATTAGTTTATTTTTTATTTTAAGTCTGTAGTCTCTCAGAACCTGTGGTTGGATTTAAATTTAAATAGTCTACACAACGCAACCCAAATAATATTTAGTCTTTGTTGACTAAAAACATAAATACCACTATAGATTTGATTATAAGCAAACACCTAAAATTAAGCGAGAGCTACACGACATTCTTTACTCTAACCAGGGTATGTAAAGTAAATAAATATGTTTGTATCAATTTTCTTTTACCCTATCCACCATTATTTATCTCGCTCTTGTTTAGCTAATTACAACAGCCACAATTCATATTAATAAACACGAACAAGTGGTAGAATTATCGTAAAAAATATTTTATATAACGATATACATATTCAGCACAGAAAAGTTGCAAATGAATTGTGGTATTAAAGAAAACAGGGTAGGAGTTAAAGCTATTAATGTAATTCATCTTTGTCATCAATTCTATGCAATCGACAAATGGTTGATTACACTCTGGAAAAATTAAACAAAGCAAGAAAATACTCTGTTACTCGGATGAAAATTAATTTGAAGAATGAATTATTGCAGTAATGGAGTAGTTACGAAATAAATGGTAAATTGTTCTCTGAATGGTGGATTTTTTTTTTTCAGATACTTTTACGACCCTGGAAACAAAATCGTCTCTGGTATGAAAAGACTAAATGTGAAGTAACTAGCATTCATTAATCTTCTTTATCTGAACATCTGTGGAATGTCATCTAGATCCTTTGTATAAAAGCACCTAATTACCTTTCTTTTCCTGTAACTGATAAATGTTCATTAAAAGAAAATGCATGTTCTTGAATCAAGCGATAAACAGTAAATTGAAAAGGAGTTGAATTTCTTTTCATGGATCTGAAAAGAAATTACTGGGAGAACATTAAAAAAGTTTAC
>CM063506.1:84750343-84762843 GCA_032207245.1 Pardosa pseudoannulata
GCTATATCTTATTTTTAAAGTAATTATAGAACTCTTCCATAACCACGATTTGAAAATACTATGCTTTTCGAAATGATTTATTTATGAAGTTACAAAATTAGTTCAGTTTTCTAAAGCAGCATTATGGCAGTTGTTTGAAATTTTAATGAGTTTCACTTTAAATAATTAGAATTTTCTTTGCAGCATGGTTTTAACGCTTTCAACGGTTCCTTCGTGTAATTGCCCTAATCTGTAAATTTCTTAGTCTAACTGGGAATTTCTTTGTCAGTTGGTTATATTTCAGCCCTTGTAAATTGTAAAGTCATTTTAAATAATATATATGTTCACCATAGGATGGGATACAGTAATAAGTTCTCAACTTTTCAATTGAGGCATTATCCTTTTAAACTGCTACATAAAAAGTACTATCTCTATAATACTGTTATTATACCAAACATACAAATAGCAGAAAAATAATGAAAAAAAAATGTTTTTGTATTCCTAAAAGTGTTTCTCGAACTGTTCGTTAACCATGTAAAGAACAGATAGATTTAAGACATATAAAGCAAAACTTTGTATTGTTTGAGAGCATAATTCCATCTGAATAAGGAGAAAAAATATCTAAGATTTATTGTTTAGTGCTAAAATCAGTATTACTGTAGTTCGTTAACATATTAATTAAGTTCACTGAAACTCAATAAAAATATCCTCAATATGAAATGATCAAAGAAAACATCTTGGACATTAAGATTTTAGATAGCAGTTATTATAGAAAACCTACGCAATGTATATTCCTAAAGACGTAGTTTGTTAATCTTTGATTAGTCTCGGTAAATATTAGTTTAGATATATGTTATTACCTATGCAAACCTATGCAATCTACATTTTTAAACTATGACGTTGTTGTTTAATATTTGATTAATCTTTGCTAGTTAAACCTTAGATATATGTTATAATAGGACTATAACCTATGCAATCTGCATTCTTAAACGAAATATTTCAGCTATTTCTCCGGTCTTGCAGTTGGTAGAATGTGAAGAAAATTTCATTTATAGTTAAGGTAATATAGGTTGGCAACGAAGAGAAGAGTAGTTGAACAGCTTTTTAAGCGATCAATTATTAGTATAGATATATACTAGGTTGGACTCTTTACCATTATAAAATAGTTAGCAAAAGGTGTTATGTGAACATGTTAGTGATATAGCATTATTTCGATCTATTTATTACTTTGGCTTAATATTTTATTAATCTATATATGAGCATTTCAAAATATTAAGAACAAAATTAAACTTTATATAGCTAGACTATTTTACGTGCTCAACGTTAAACCATTTGTTCGTCACCAACGTCACCATTTTGGTTTATTTATTACTTTGTGTTAATATTTTATTAGTCTATGTATGAGCACTTCAAAATAATAACAACAAAATTAAACTTTCCGTAGCTAAAAGATTTTACATGCTCAACAATATAAGAATAACATTATAAGTCATTTGTTAAGTAATAAAAGATTTAACCATAGGCGGATTTATAGGGATTCAAATTTTTAGAGAATAAAGAGGCGAAAATATACTGGAAAAAGGAATTTTACTTATACAATTTACTGAGGTATTAAATTACGCCCATGAACAGAAATAGTACTACATCCCTTACTATTGCAACATTTGTATTTTATTTTGTTTTGTTCTACTGACTCTCTAGTAATCTAATTTGATAACTCGTTCCAGGGGCTTAAATTGGTTCGACAGTTGATGAACGATCTGATATCACGACAGCAACCCTAAGCCTCTACCAAACTTCTGATGACCTACGAGGGGCCCTTCATAGTTAACGGGTTTAATTTAGCCTAACCCGCTAATGTGCAAACTTTAAAATAAATTCGAGACTATGAGTTAGAACATAAGAAAAGATCATTACGATAGGCTTCCTAGTGATCCTAGTAGTACACTCTAGTGATCTAATATATGATTTCGTTATATGCTAGTGATATTTTTAAATATATTCTAAATATATATACTGATCTTTTAATATTTTTAATTATAGAGTGCTAGGATTAGTTATGCTCTTGAAGGAACATATTTTCTACTAAGACAAGTAGTATACTGTATATGTCTTGGTAAAGCTACCTAGCATCCACTGCAATTACTACACATAGCAGCAGTAAACGACGCAGTGAATTTTATAATTAAATTTTGCTAACAATTAGAATATGTAGTAAAATTTGAATAAAACTCTCTCACTAAATTTTTAATGTCTTAACTACCCACCATGCGATTTTGTATGCATTGGAGGTACTGCTTCCATTTTACTTCATATGAATGTCCATACGGATGAGTAGTTAGCATACAAATGAACTCAAATCAGTGTTAGGGTGTTATTGCATGACAGGTTATATACCAAAATTTAGGCGGCATATTAACATTTGAAGAAAATATTTCGTAACAAAATATGTATAAATTAAAAAAAAATTGATATTTTGTGTTCTAGTCACCGGTTAAAAGAAAAGTCAGCATATTCCAGAAATAAATGAACTGAATAGAGTAGAACCTCAATTATTCGAAGTAATTGAGACCTAAGCTACTTCAGATAATCGAGAATTCATCAATAATCATCTAGTTTAATATGTAATATCGTCATTGGTGCAATAACATTCGATTGTTCTGGGACTCGGCAGTATGACCTACCAAATTTCGAAATGGGATGTGTTTTTGTGTAGAACAGGGATGCTCGAAAGTGAGGAAGAGTACATTCATACCTAGAATTGTGCTTGTGAGAAGGAATTCTAAAAAAAGGAATTCCAAAATATTTATGCCGAAAGATGGCCGAATGGTTAGGGTGCTGGCCTTCGGAACCGGAGTAGGTGGGTTCGAATCCCACAATGGCATTTATGTTCGTAGCCGTTCGGAATCGGCTTTAAGCAGTAGGTCCCGGTCTCATTAGCCCTCGTGTTGCAAAAGTAGACCGTAGTGCTCCTAAACCAAACCAAACCAAACTCAAGTATTTATCTGCACTCGTAGTTTGGAGAGAACGGTTTGCATACAAAAGGAATGTGGGGAAACAGAAAACTTTAAAAATGCATGTTTGTAAATAAAAATTTTTGGATGATAGTTTTTTTAACCTACGTCAGACCTTGGAATGACTGCCATTAGTCTGTGGCGATCAGCCCAATAGAGTTCAGACAGACAAACAAAGTGAGAAGATTTTTTAGCAATGTTGACTGCTTCTACGTCACTAAGTCCAGAACAAGTGATCTCCAGAAAAGTCAAAGCCATTGCATAGTGGATAAGTCGGGGTGTCTGCCAAACTAAATCTGTGCAAACGTTTCAAAACGTAGTCATGTTCTGTTTTAATTCTAAAGTTAGAGTCACCAACAGCTCTGGGCAGGTCACGAGGGATGGGATTTTCCATCAAGTCACTCCACCTCCACCAAATTCCTGAAAACCCCTCTAAGATGCACTTTGAGTCTAGCATCGATGATTCTTTTCACACTGTGATAGTGAACAGGTGAATCAGGTCTGGATGACAGTAAAAAGTGAAAAGAAAAGTATAGAAGGAACCGACTTCGTCTAACGGAGAGTTTCGGTTAATCGAGGTTCGGATAATCGATGTTCTACTGTAATTATAATACCCATAGCATTAGATTAAAACATGACAAGTTTGACTGCAGACGTAAAAGACAATTTTTAGAGATTTAATAGCAGAAACATGTATTATTCGCGAAAGCACTGCATATGTATTAAATAAACAAATATATTATTCTTCTTAATAAGATCAATATTATAAATATTCGTAAAGAATTATAATCAAATGTTCTAAGATTGTGTTTTTTTATATCGGAAAAAATCTTACTCCACAAAAAACATAGGAAAACATCCTGGTTAATAAGATTTTTAGATTACAATTTGGAGCAGGAAGTGATTACAAGTTGAAAGAAGCACTGAAGCCTCGATTACAGAAGACGGGTAATCCGTTTGGCAAACCATCCATGAATCACAGATGAGAAAATGGGAGAAAAAAGGAGGAATCTAAATAAACGTTTCCGAGAATTATTCAGCAAAAAGGATGGTGTATATGGGAATGATATATCTGTATGTGAAAAATAAAGTGTAGGTGTTGAAACTAGGAGATCAATTCATTGTATCAAAAAAATAAAGGTGATATTGAATAAAAGTATAAAAATGAAAGTAAAATGTTTTGATAAATACAAAAAAAAACTTAAAAGCTACTAAAAAGGGAACATATTAGTTTAATGCTAATTTACATAAACTGAAATAAATCTATAGATTATTAACCGCTTTTAGTTTAGCATTCGGTCTGGGTTATTAAGGTGTCCAAATTATATTCTTTTCAAAATTCAAATTAGGTTTTACATTATATTACATTAGCAATACAGACAAACAATTCTTTACCATAAAACAAATAAAGTATTTATTTAAATTTAAGTTTCATTTGAACTTAAAAATATAAAAAAAGAAATAAAAGAATTATATTTGGTAGAACTTAAAATTTTATGCTATCAAAAATTAGCTTTTTTGTGAATTAATTAAAAAAACAAATCTATTTAGAAATGAAAATATTTCTTATGTGACATAAATTTTAAATAGATTTTGATCCGATACCATTGTAAAATATTATCTTCTAAAACGTGGACAAGAAATGACGCATTTAAATTCAAAACGATAGAAATATTCTAAATTAGAATTAATAAAAGGAAAAATGTCAAATAAATACAGTCAAAGAGTAGGAAAATTTATATTATTTGAAAACACAATTTAAATTCCGTCAGATGAATTAAGTTACTTAAAATATATTATTTATTTTAACCGGTAATTAAAAATCAAATGTATCAAATGACGACAAAATATAGTCACCAAATGAAATCGGTTTTCCCTAAATATTTCAAAAAAAAAAAACCTTCTAAAATTCAGTCAAATTCTATGACGTTTTCAATGACATGACGCAACAATACATCAAATTTGGTACCGATTGACCCAGGTATGTAGATTTTACAATTTTGAAAAATAATATTGAAATAAAAAAAACCAATAAAATGGCTTAAAAATGATACAAGTAAAAACAAATGCGACTTTTTAAAGAATTGCTTCAAGAAATTTTTCAGGCAGCCTGTAGTACCTTTGTACAAAACCCCATGCATATTAAGTCGTATGATTCAGTTGATACATACTATTTAGAACTTATCCAAAGCAGTACTAAGATTTAAACCATAGAATTTACGAATTAGTAAAAGAGCTGGACGTTCTTGGTTTTAGCAAGCTCATATTTGGATTTTTAAGTTGCTTAAACAAGCTTTAATGTTTCAATATCTAAAAATTGTTTCTAAGAAAAAGCTTTATTTAAAAACTGGCTAAGAAATATATTGCTTAATTCACTAAATAAATCTAAATTGTTTGTGGTTGATTTTAATAAATTAAAGCCTACATAAAATTTTATTTCTTCCTTGAAACAAATTACGTCTATTTACAAACTTTTTAATACACTCATACACACACACACATATATATATATATATATATATATATATATATATATATATATATATATATATATATTTTATATATATATATATGTATATATATATGTATATATGTATATATATATATATATATATATATATATATATATATATATATATATATGTATGTATATATATATATATGTGTGTGTGTGTGTGTGTATATATGTGCATATATATACATATGTATATATATATATATATATGTGTGTGTGTCTATGTGTATTTATATACATATATATGTAATACATCAAAATTATTTAACTTCAATATTTCCTTAAAAACCTCCTCTCTCCCATTCTAATTTCTTAAAATCTTTTTCCCAGCCTCTAAACATCTTAAACAAAGGAGTGTCTTCGACTTAAAATTCTTTCGATACATTTCCCAAAGCTTTCTGTCCTATAGATGTAAATTTTGTGTCTATTCAGTATGCTTTCCAGCTGTCGCCAACAAATGGCTCCGCGTTAATTCGCTGATAATAATAGGGGTTAATTCGTAAAAGTAATTGGGCTATAATGTCCAGTAGTTTTATAATTATTGGATTACATATATATAGTAACCTGACACGTTTTAGAACTCAAAAATCTCAGTTGAAGTGCTCAATCTAATTTTTGTTTCAAAAGATATAATAAAACCGGGACCTACCTCTTAAAGCTTTTTGTGAACATTTACGAACATCCCTGCAAGAAGTGTAATTCGAATACATGACCTCTGATAACGAAAGCTAGTACTTTACTAATTTAATCCCAGTCCGTTTCAATTAATTTCGAATTTCCTGTGCAGAGATTCATGACTTTATAATGAAATACAAGACTTCGTTATATAACGAAATGTACATATCTAATTTAAAATTCATTAATAAAAAAACATACAGTTTTCCTTAAAATGGAGTTAAACATTATCATTAAAACATGATTTCAAATTATAAACAAAATGCGATTTGAAAAAGTAATTTTACTTACTGTTCTGTAGATTTTAATATAAAACTAGAAATTCAAGGCAACTCTTTTTTTTCTTTCTTTAAGAAGAGTGGTATACAACAACGGAAATAAAAATAGAAGTCTGAGGGTTTTTTTCCACTCCCGAGTATTTTAAGAACTTTCTGCGAAAGTTGTGACTTTTGAAATATATAGTGCTAAAATTTCCGATATCCGAAGAGAAATATTTTCTTGTAAATTTCTAGATCTTTCTCGAAGTTCATTTCTCATTTTCTGTACTTTTTTAAGCAAACGTTACTTATTTATAGAAATGACTATAATTTAGTTTTCGTTACGCTTTTAAGAAAGTGATTTTTTATTAGTTATAAGTCAAATAAATTTGAGACAGAAAAATAAGTAGAAAATATCTACTTGGATATAAGCGTAAAATTCTGATAGAAATGGGATTCAAATCCATGGCCTCTGATACTGAAAGGCAGTGTATCAGAGTGAAATTAGAATAGCCCTACTAATCTGACCACCGTCTGTTTCTAATTCATCTACTACAAAGAGCCTCATCAGTTTATAACTAAATGTAACATTTAGTTATGTAAAGAAATGTGCATTATTGATCTAAAATTTATTAATTTCGTTTAAAATTTATTAACACACAATATTATCGGGAGAAGAGGATGATATTATTACCAACATAATGTTTCAAATTATAAAAAAAACTGGTTTAAAATCTAATTTTATTTACATTTTATGAAGATTTGATTCAAAATATATTCAAAATTGTCTTTCATCGTTTAAAAGTCGAGAATTTCCTCTACCGAATTTGCCTTCTCGATTTAAAATTATATATTCACAGAGTATTTTCTACTAGTATTTAATAAAAAAGACTCGAAATTTGCCTTTTATAACGTCGTGAATTTTCCTCAAAATGTGCATATCAATAATCGGTTTTAGAAATGCTATAATTTTCTTTACGCTTTTAAGAAAGTGATTTTTTATTAGTTATAAGTCAAAAAAATTTGAGATGGAAAAATAAGTGTGAAACATCTTGGATATAAGCGGAAAATTCTGCTAGCAATGGGATTCGAATTCAAGGCCTCTGATACTGAATGGCAGTGTATCAGAGTCAAATTAGAAAGGCCCTACTAATCTGACCACCATCTGTTTTTAATTCATCTACTACAGAAATCTTCATCAGTTTATAACTAAATGCAACATTTAGTTATGTAACAAAATGGGCATTACCGATTTAAAATTTATTAATCGATTTAAAATTAATTAATTTGGTTTAAAATTTATTAACATACAATATTACCGGAAAAAGAGGATGATATTATTACTAACATAAAGTTTCAAATTATAAAGGAAATCTGGTTTAAAATCTAGTTTTATTTACTGTTATGTTTAATTTAATATAAAAATAGAAATTCAATTCAATTATATATAAAATGCAACTGAATATTATTGATTTTAAGTCCATTATTTTGCTTAAAGTAACAATAAAATAATAGCCATTCATTTCTTTTTTGTACTAAGTTATTTACACAATTCGTAACAGTTACGTAAATTAAAATTAAATTTTGTTACAAGACTCTTTATTTAGTTGGTTTGTAGCCCTAAGATCTATTACTACATGAGAATCGACGAGACAGAAACCCACTATTTAAATCCAATTCCGAACGGCTAAAAACATTCAGACAATCAACAGGATTCGAGACCACAAACTCCGCTGTCGAAGCTCAGCACCCTACCATCAAGATTTTTAGTTTTTAAATAAATAATGTAGGTACCATTGCCCTTTCTTTATACAAATAATTTTAGCAACATTTGAAATAAACAAACACTATTAATGCAATAATAAAATAAACCACACACGACATCTAAATGAGAACTGATTAATGTCTGTTTTAAATTTCCCTGGACTAATAAACTGAGATTTTAGCTTAAATTTTCTGAGCACTCATTTCTTCCTATAATGTGTTTTTTCAGTAACGCTAGCTAAAACGGCAGGTAAAGATATATTTATCGAGAATTTCGGACATTTTTAAATTCCCATTTATTTATTCAAGAAGCAATTGAAATAAAACTAAAGACTAAATCGTATAGCCCGATTATTGCACATTACTTTTTTGATAAATAGAGAGATTTTACTCTTTTTTTTAATAGCACTTTCAAAAGATCGATTTTAAAATATTTTTATGAAGCAAATTTTTAAAATGTCCCGGACACTTTCATAATTTTTCTATTCAAAATTGTCTTTCATCGTTTAAAAGTCGAGAATTTCCTCTACTGAATTTGTCTTCTCGATTTAAAATTATATATCTAGAGAGTATTTTCTACGAGTAATTTAAAAAAAAGACTCGAAATTTGCCTTTTTTAACGTCGTGAATTTTCCTAAAAATGTGCGAATCAATAATCGGTTTTAAAAATAACTATAATTTTATTTACGCTTTAAAGAAAGGGATTTTTTATTATTTATAAGTCAAATAAACTTGAGACAGTAAAATAAGTTTAAGCTATCATCTTTAGAGTAAACGTAAAATCCTGCTAAGGCATTCCAATCCATGGCTTCTAATATTGAAAGGCAGTACCCTACTAATTTTACCACCGTAATACACAGAAGCTTTATCATTTTATAAAAAAAATGAACATTTATGATTTAAAATTTATTAATTAAAAACACAAAATATTACCAGAAAAAGAGGGTGTATTTTTAATAATATAGGGTTTCAAATTATGTAGGAAATCTGGTTAAAAAGCTAACTATATTTACAGTTATGTTTACTTTAATATAGAAATTCAAGTCAATTGCATATAAAATACATTTGAATATCATTGATTTTACTTCCATGATTTTGCTTTAACTAACAAAAAAAAATAATAGCCATTCATTTCCTTTTCTTGTATTAAGTTATTTACTCAAATTCAACCTAGGCACTCAATTACGTAAATTAAAATGAAATTTTGAAATGCAAAGGATGGTTTTCAATGTAATAAAAAGAAATTCCACATAACCAGAAATAAAATAGTAAGTGCTTCAGATGGCTAAGCTGTTATTTTATCATTTGGAAGAACGACAGAAAAGATATTTTAACATCTTTATATATGCTTTGAAAAATCTCTCTAGACCGTAGTTGCATTACGCTTATTTGAAAAAAGATGTCAAAAATGTCTTTTGAAAGAAAAATTTCTTTTCAAAACTTCTTCAGGCGAAAATGAAGCTTTCAAAAGCATTTCTTTTGTTAAAAGCAAAGAGACCGTGTTAGTCATTTACTTGGAATAACGGTACTTCAGACATGAGAGATAACGTCTTTCAAAAACTGAATTTGATTTTTGACGCATTTTAAAAATTATAATTTAATTACTTTATTATGATACCGAAGCACATTATTTGACCCCTTTCAATTAAAGTTTGATAGCATAAATTTTTTTAACCCAAGTTACAAGATTCTGTAGTTGGTTGATTTGCAGTCTTAAGGTCTACTGCTATATTACACAAGGGTCGACGAGACAGAAATCCACTGTATAAATCCAATTCCGAACGGCTATGAACATTCAGGCCTTCAGAAGGATTCAAACTCACAAACTCCTGTACCGAAGAGTAACGTCCTACACATACGGCTATCGTTCAGCAAGACTCTTGAGTTAATATAATTAAATAATGTAGGGACCATTTACGCATTATTTTTACCAAATACTTTTAGCAACATTCGAATTAAATAAACACTATTTATGCAACAATATAATACACACACACATGACAACTAGATGACAACTGATCAATGTCTGTTTTAAATTTCCCTGGGCCTTGATGAACTCAGATTTTAGCTTAAACCTTCTGATCACTTATTTCTTCATCCTTTAAAGTATTCTTTCCAGAAACTCTAGGTGAAACGGTAGGCAAAAATATGATTATCGAGAGTTTCGGATACTTTTAAATTCCCATTTGTTCATGCTAGAAGCAGTCGAACTAAAACAACAAACTGTATCGTACATCCCGATTTTTTTTCTCCGTTGCACAATACTTTTTTTTATATAAAAAGAGTGACTTTACTCCTTTTCTTAAGAATATTTTCGAAAGGTCGATTTTGAAATATTTTTATGAAGCAAATTTTTAAATTGTTCCGTACATTTTCATAATTCTTCTATTCAAAATTGTCTTTCATTGTTTAAAAGTCGAGAATTTCCTCTACTGAATTTGTCTTCTCACTTTAAAATTATATATTCAGATAGTATTTTCTACGAATATTTTTAAAAAAAGACCCAAAATTCACCTTTCATAACGTCGCGAATTTTCCTCTGAATATGCGTATGCAATAATCGGTTTTACTTAAATTATTTTTAAAATTTTTCTCAAAAATTGTGAATTTAACAATTATTTTTTTTTCTGTTTTTTGGTTAAACTTTTACTAACTCCATAAATTTTTACATGACCATCATTGACTAATCTATCGAGAGAAAAATATATTGGCACCCTTCCAAGAGTGAGCAGTGATTTTTTTAAAGGAAAATCAGAGATTAAAAATAACATTTCACTTTTGACTTTTCAGTCACATGTTTTGAAATTTTGCTCTAACAATCCAAAATAACCAATTTTAATCTAAATAAAATATCACTGAACTATGGCTGAATAAGTGAGTAGTTCACTGCTCTTCAATACCTGAATTCATGGCCATAGGCTTTGTATGGCAATGTAATTAGCTATTGTCATTAAAATAAATGAATTTACAACTCTCGTGTCAAGATAACATCAAAATACATAGTATCTTAATTTGACACTGTTTAAACTATACTACTATACTTCCTCTTCTGATCCATTAATCAAACATTAAATCAGTGCAAAATAAAAAAGCAGTGATTTTCAATCTTATCAGCAGTGAAGCAAAAAGTAGTGATTCTCAACCTTTTTTAAGCTACCGCCCCAATACGGAGCCGAAAATTGCTCTACGCCCTCCCCCCTCCTATAGAATCGAAATGTTTTCAACGTCCGCTTTGTAAAAATCTATAAAAGTAGTGGCCGAACGATGGCCGATTGGTTAGGGTGCTGGCCTTCGGTACCAGAGTTCATGGGTTCGAATCCCACTCTGGCATGGATTTTCATATCCGTTCGGAATCGGCTTTAAGCTGTAGGTCCCGGTCTCATTAACCCTCGTGTTGCGAAAAGTAGACCGTAGCACTCCAAACCAAACCTATAAAAGTAATTTTCTTCATTAGAGTTAGAAATCAAATTTTTGTTACTGAGACACTCTGAAGCAATGCCCAAACGAATGCTATGGCAAAATGATTAAGACGCTGACCTTCAGTTCCAAAGTTTGTAGGTTCAAAACGACCGGGGCAAAGACGTTCGTAGCTATTTGGAATCGACTGTAAGTAGTAGGCCCTGATCTCAATAGCCCTCGTGTCGTAAAAAGTAGACCGGAGAAGTCCAAACCCAACCAAACGATTGCTGTTGATTTAATACATTTTTCTGAATATCAACCCAAATTCAAGCAGAACGTAGGGGATAAAAAAAAACTGCTTCTGGAACCACTGCATATGTTTGTTTTATTGCTGGTAAAAATCGAATAAAATAGGTAATTAATGTAATAAATTTATTTAGTATTTTTAAAATTGAGTTTTAAACCAAAAACCTGTACACATCGCAGCCTTACAGCCCCAAAAAGTTAAATGCTCTCTTGCATCATCCCACAGTACCCCGGGGGAGGGTATCACCCCTGTTGGGAACCGCCTGATGTAAAGTATAAATCAGTAGCTCGCTATTAAGTTATTAAGAACAAAATATTGGAAACATTTGTAACAATTACGCCAAACTTTCGTCTATGAATACAACTAACATCAATACGAGTTTCAGTACGTAGGAGTTATTTTTTTCCCAATGATTCCGACTTCATTATCCACCATATCAAAGGTGATGAATATAAAGACTGTTTATAAAACGATAGTTCTTATGTATATTTAAAATCTAGCATTTTAAAACTATCATAATAAATCACTTTTAAAAATATTTTATATTTTCATTTAATCCTAGAAGAAATTTTAGATCCATCCAGTTACTA
>CM063506.1:84772843-84805343 GCA_032207245.1 Pardosa pseudoannulata
TCATGCAATTAATATTTTTATTTATAGATACATTTATATTTTATTATGATAGACCAATCAGTAAATAAGAAAGATTTATAATACCAGAGAGATTTGAATATATTAAATAAGCTTGAGAAAAAAGAAAAACAGTGCTGTCTTTCTAATTAACTTATGTTAGCAGTACGCGCAATAAATTATATCAACTGATTTTCTTTTTTAATTTAATCATCCGATGGGGATGGTTAAAATGTATTTTTCGAGAGACTTTAGCTATTTATGATCAGTTAATTTATATAATAAATTTGAAATTGTTTATTTCTCAGTTTATCGGTCTATCATAAGTTGTTTCATAGAATAACTAGGTAAAGTATGAAACTTCTCATATACCGGGTGGCCATAATTAAACTGACAGAGCTCACAGTCTTCTGTAGCGCGATCTATTTACGAGAATGACGCCACATTTTGTAGGAAGATTAAACAAGACGGGGAACGAAGGATTCCGCAAAAAAACAAATTAGTTTCAAAAGTCACCGCTAGAGGAATATTTGGCGCCGTGTAATAGAAAATAGAGTTTAACAAATGCAAATCAATAAACAAATGCAAATCCTAAGCAGCTGGCTCTGTGCCAATGGATGTATCGTGAAATTTGAATAAAGAACTTCTTCTCAGCGTACGTGATATTGCAGATCACGAGACTTTATCGGTGTTTATGTAGATTTTACGCTTTTTTAAAAGTGTTGCCACATTGCACTTAAACTAAATCAGAAAATGTGCATAATAAAAGGTAATTCTATTACTTTGCATTTGTTAACACTCTTTCTATAACACAGCGCCAAATATACCCCTAGCGGTTACTTTTGGAACTAATTTGTTTTTCCACGGAATCTTTCGTCCCCCGTCTTAAGCACTGTTAGTTTAATTACGGTCACCCGGTATTATATACTTTAACGGACTTGTCTAGTTATTTCATTAAGTTCCTAGTTTTTCTATAGAATAATTGAGTTATACACTTTAACGGTAACATATATATAGTTATTAACTGGTTGTCATTATTCTTACAATACTGTTACATTTCTTATTTAGAAATCTAGTGTCATAATAATAGCAGTGACACTGCAATGTATGTCGTAAATCCAAAATGTTTGTCAAATTTAAATAAAATTTTATAAGAAGATATACATACGCTCTATGGGTTAAAAATTCTTTTAAAATAGAAACAAAACTCGAACCCGAAAGAGTTAAAATTCTTAAAGTTTGTGTTTAATAACGATTTTTTAAGATGACCGTGCCGTTATTCTAGTGATACCGAAAATACCATAATTCTCGTGTAAAATATATATTCACATATAAATAGAATAACACTATTCCCCTCAAAAATCTATTATCGTTTTGTTTTTAAAATTTTGACATCTTGAAGACAAATCTTCTGACATGTGTGCAGTATACATGAGTGGTCACAAACAGATACATATCCAAAAATATATTTGAAAATAAAATTTGAATGACGAGCATAAGAAAGGGATTTTTAATGTTTTTATTCACAAAAACTTTTAAATCTAAAGATAAAAGATTTAAATCGACCTACCAGTATAAATATATCCGTCAATAAGATTGATTTCATCTCAAAACATTGGACAGCTTTGACACTTTCTCCGACATATTTGTTTTCTTTCACTCTATGTTGTTGGAAATAGAGAAAATATTTCATCCAAATAGGCAGCTACAGTGGTTTTCTCTCATCAGTTTCGATGCAGGCACGGATCGTTTTTTTTCTCACCAAAGGACAATTTATTAGTTATGAGTTAAACCAAATGAAAACGGTAAAGTTGACGTCTTTAAACTTTCCCGGTTATGTGATAAAACTATTACTCTAATAGACGTTCGTCCATTTATTTTATTCTCGACTTTTGGATGTAAAACGTATGCATAGAGAATGTGTTGTAATGCGTAGGTGATTTATTTGATTAAGGGGTATTAAACCTTCAAACTGCTACTAAAACAACCTCATTTTAAACCTCAATTATACATTTAGGAATGATAATTGAATAGACGATATGTTTATGCTGTGATGTTTTCAAACTATTTTTTTATTTCCTGGACCAAATGCAAATTATGTAGGCCTTGTGACTTTTGAGTTTCAGTGATTAGTGGCTCAATATTCGTATTTTATAGTTGTATAGATCACAATTCAGATTCTTCACAAAGTATAATTGATAATAGTATAACCTCACGGAATACATCCTTTGAAATCCATACATAAAATATTTATTTCTAAATCGTTTTCTCTTAGTTTCGATTCAGGCATGGCGCTTTTTTTCACCAAAAGAAGATTTATGAGTTATGAGTTTAAATCAAACAAAATTGGTAAAGTTTAAACTTTCCCGGTCATGTGATTCAAGTATTTCTTTTGATGAAAACTCTCCCATTTATTTCATACACTTTCATAGGAGATGTGTTGTAATTAAAAAATATATCTATTTATAAGGGATTTATTTGAACAAAGAGTATTATACCTCCAAACTGCTTTTAAACAACCTCATTTTCAACCTTGTAAAACTCAATAAATTATACATTTAGGAATGATAATTGAGTAGAAGATATGTTTATGTTTTGATGTTTGCAAACTATTTTTCTTTTTCTGATCCAAATTGTGATTTCCTGGTCTTGTAATTTTCAGGTTTTAGTGATTAGTGACTCACTAATCGTATTGAATAGAAGTATAAATCACAATTCAAATTTATTCACAAAGTGTAACTGAAAATAGTATAACCTTACAGTACACAGCATTTGAAATAGATACATGAAAGATGTATTTTTAAATCGTGAAAGAATTTTAAAAAAGTATAAAAATATTTTAAACTCTCCAAACAATCATAATTTGAATATATAATATTATTAGTCAAAGTATTACACGTATGTTTCCTAATGTATAGTACTTAGATTGTATGAAGTTTTATGAAGCTATAGTATAGCTGAAGAGCAATTTGTGTGATATCTTAATATAATTTTATATTTAAAAACAATTTTAGAAATAAAATTTCATATATTAGGAACTTAAAGCTAGATAGTAAACAGTACACAAGAATCAAGGTTAGTAAAAATCTTGAATTTAAAAAATATATGAATTAAACGGAGGGCATATTTTATTTAAATCTGGTTTTTGGATTTAAATGAGGTTAATTTTGTTTTAATTTTTTAATTAAAAATTAAAAACTAAATAATTATCTTATGATTAAACTCATTACGATTAATGATTCAATTTTCGTTTTCCTATGAATTTTCTGAACCTTCCAGCACTTCTGCTCGAATTTTGAGTTTGACAAATTTTATTTTTAATGCAATTTTTCCCATATGGCATTTTCCCATATTTAATGATAATTTCTATTTCTCCATATAATAGAATATGCAAGCAGTAATTCACAGGAAAGTTTTTGTTCTTAACCGGTCTTTTGTGCTGCGTGATAGCTCGACAGTAAAATTTATGACACGCTCGTGATTGTTGGTAAAATTCAGAAAATATTTTTCTTGAATATTTTTTATTTTTGTGTTAATAATTGTGCTTTATTAACTTAACTTGTATGAAATTCAAACTATAAATTCAATATCCGCTTTAATAGCAAAAATATGTACAACAAATCGGCTCTCTCTCATTCTTTAAGAAGCGTCTGTTAAAGAAAATTAAATCATTTTAAGGCATTTAGATTTGAGAGCGATAGCGATTTGAGGGAAGAAAATTTTTAGTCTAATAATTTCTTATTTCTATTTTGAGAAATAAATAAATGCATTAAAATTAAAGTTAGTTTAAAATTAGGTTTTTTAACCAGTCATTTTCTTTTTTTTACAGAAGTAAATTTCCTTGCAGAGCTAAGTAATTTTTTCCTATGCTAGGCTTGGTTCTTGAAACCTCGGTTTCAATCCTCCCCCACTCTTTCCAGTTTCTCTCCCCATCTCCGCTCTGTGCTGCTAGCCTGGCTGCAGCAGCATTCTCTAAGGCCCCAAGATTGGAGGGTCGAATCCTAAGATTGCCCATAGTACGTCACTTCAAATTTCATTGGTTGAGAAAGTCGCATCTGGATCCCAACCTAAGTCACCCAATATTCTGTACTTGCACAGTTTCTGGTTGCACCACTTGCGTCTATTTTTCATTCTAACTAATTAATTAGAAAAGACTAATTAGGCTCTGATAATATTGTATTACTAAATAATTCTCGGCTGACCAGCTTTAACATGTAATTAAATTTTAGTCACTGGTCCTATTTCAATGTAATTTTTTATGTATATCCTCACCAGGCCAAACTGAAGCATTTTCTCTTCTCTTTCCTTGTTCCCTACTTTAATAAACTCTATAAATGTCAAGCTAACACAATTTCATAGACTAATTCTTTATCATTACTAGCAACACTAGAACTAGAGGACTTGGACAGGGAGTTCTGTAGCTAAGCCATCCTTTGAGATCTTGTGAGTAAGTAATTTAAAACCTACATTTTATTTTTACATGGTGAGCACATATTTTTCTCTTGTGTGTACTTGCCTTTAATAGACTCTGAAATACTTTGAATTCTGAAATGCAAGTCTTAAATAATAATTTTTTAAAATGAAATATATAACTGTCTTTCTACCTCACTTATAGAAGCATTTATTTAAAATTAATTAACTTTCATTTAAATAATATATAATTCATATTTTGAATAAGGTTACTTTTTTATTAATTAGTAATAAATTTTTTATTCACATTCATTCATTTATGTCGTTTTTTGTGTCAGAAACAGTGAAATACGGCAGGATTTCTGAACGAGCGTGCTAGAAGATTAGTTATAATGTGTGCAGTTTTTATGTATGGAAAATTATGTATTAAATGCATAAAATCTGATTTTTATTTCTACATATATTTTATCGCTTAAAAATAGAAAAAGCTATTTATTAAATCACTAGTATTTGAAGTGCAAAATAAATATAAGTGAAAATATTGTCGATCTCTTGTCAAATTCAAATAGATAATCCTAGAAGCAATCTGGTTTAGCGATAAATTTCATCGCTAAAGGATGGAGACTGTTACCTCAGTTGTCCTTTGTAAATGCTTAAGTACGAGTTACTGTGAATTCTAAATATACTGGTGGCGCCATCTATTTACACAATAAGTAATTCCCATGAAAAAAATTATAGTTGACTTAAATCAGTGATTTTAAGAAAATACAGTGTTTCAAAACTTAAATTATCTCATGATTTATACCAAGGTGATATAAATTAATAAACCCTGCAAAATTCCATATGATTCATAAGATGCCATTAAATTTTTTCATTGCTAATTATTCCGTAGAAAAAAAATTTCGTAAAACGTATTAGAAAAATTTTTAAATTACTTTCAAGTCATAAAACATATGTTCAAAAAATCTCTTACTATTTTCATTAACAAAAGTTTAAATATCCGAAACATTTCAAAGATAATTTTTTACCTTTTATATTATTAATCTGTCTTGATCGATTTAAATTAATTAATATTCTGCAAAAGAATTTAATTACGATACGAAAAAGTTTCCCATCCAAACTCCATCCCTTTACATGAAAGGTTATTAGAATTTTCTCGTCACTTTAGCAATCTACTATGACATTTCATGCTTATAATTTTCGACATGTAATTTCAGAGCACTGAGCTCAGAAATTGATGACGCTTTTTCATAACAAGGGTTGCATGCGTTGCACACTTATTGAATTTCGTCGTAAAGATATTTTTGAATTTTCTGAGTTCCTTTCTAATTAAGATCATGAAAATTTTAAATGTTAAAGAGATGGGAAAGTAAATGAGGCCGTAATATTTACATAAATATTCCATGCACGTATTATGTTCTTTAAGTTTTCCTCTCCTCTTAATAAAATTATTCTTGTGTCATATGTGGTGTAATTAATATTTGAGTTAGTAGTCAGACATTATATACTTGAAAACTTTTGAAAATTCTATAATAAATAAAATTCTCAATTTCATTTTTAATAAAAAAAGGACTACATAAAAATACCAGTATAAAAATAAAATACATATTTTAACCAGGTGTAAGTAACACTTCTATGGGTGCACAGTTATATTAACACTAGTTTTACGGATGTTGATCATATACCTATTTTTACTGAAGTAAGCCAATTTGACTCATACAAGAAAATTGAAATTTTTGCAAATAAAATAGTTCCAAATTAATTTAAATGAAATGTTTATAATCAAAAATGTCATGGAAAACATTTTTATATATAAAATCTGTTTTTGAAACACATTTTCTGCAAATATTTCTATTACATTTAGCACAATGGTTTCTGCATCTGTTTCTTTCGCATGATTGTCGAACTTGACAATTCTTCCGTACGTCAGTAGCATGAATTTCTGTCATTGGAATGGAAGTGTTCTAGACTTCTTCTCTATATTTACTTTTTAGCTCTTCAGCCAACTGGAAAATATTCCAGGGCTGATAGGACCAATAAATTTCATGTAATACTATTAACTGTTAAACCATTCTATGAGTCAAAGTGGCTCACAACCGGGAAAATAGGTATACCACATTTGATAATGCGAAATGAAGGGGTCTGCGGAGTAAAGGAATAAAAGTTTACATATATTTTATTACTTAACTAAAAACCAACTTATGTTTTGAAAAGTGATATTAAAGTTATATATATATATATATATATATATATATATATATATATATATATATATAGTGATCAAATTTTTAATGAGTCTAATTGGCTCGGTCAGTAAATCTAATGTTAAAATACAGAAGACATTCAACCCGTCATTTGACGAGCTATATGCTAGTATAATGATATTAAAAACTGAAGAATAATGATATAACTGAAGAATTAAGATAGGGTAGCCTCATAGTGTACTTTAAAATTCTGGAAAATTAAAAATTTTACTCATCTCGTCATATGACGGGCTATATGCTAGTATAATGATATTAAGAACTGAAGAATAATGATATAACTAAAGAATTAAGATGGAGTAACCTAATAGGGTACTTTAAAATTCTGGAAAATTAAAAATTTTACTCATCTCGTCATATGACGGGCTATATGCTAGTATAATGATATTAAGAACTGAAGAATAATGATATAACTGAAGAATTAAGATAGGGTAGCCTCATAGGGTACTTTAAAATTCTGGAAAATTAAAAATTTTATTCATCCCGTCATATGACGGGCTATATGCTAGTATAATGATATTAAGAACTGAAGAATAATGATATAAAGAATTAAGATAGGGTAGCCTCATAGGGTATTTTAAAATTCTAGAAAATTAAAAATTTTATTCATCCCGTCATATGACGGGCTATATGCTAGTATAATGATATTAAGAACTGAAGAATAATGATATAAAGAATTAAGATAGGGTAGCCTCATAGGGTATTTTAAAATTCTAGAAAATTAAAAATTTTATTCATCCCGTCATATGACGGGCTATATGCTAGTATAATGATATTAAGAACTGAAGAATAATGATATAAAGAATTAAGATAGGGTAGCCTCATAGGGTACTTTAAAATTCTGGAAAATTAAAAATTTTATTCATCTCGTCATATGACGGGCTATATGCTAGTATAATGATATTAAGAACTGAAGAATAATGATATAACTAAAGAATTAAGATAGGGTAGCCTCATAGGGTACTTTAAATTTCTGGAAAATTAAAAATTTTATTCATCTCGTCATATGACGGGCTATATGCTAGTATAATGATATTAAGAACTGAAGAATAATGATATAACTAAAGAATTAAGATAGGGTAGCCTCATAGGGTACTTTAAAATTCTGGAAAATTAAAAATTTTACTCGTCCCATCATATGACGGGCTATATGCTAGTATAATGATATTAAGAACTGAAGAATAATGATATAACTAAAGAATTAAGATAGGGTAGCCTCATAGAGTACTTTAAAATTCTGGAAAATTAAAAATTTTACTGATTCCGTCACGTGACGGGCTATATGTTAGTATAATGATATTAAGAACTGCAGAACAATGATATAACTAAAGAATTATGATAATGTAGCCTCATAGGGTACTTTAAAATTCTGGAAAATTAAAATTTTTACTCATCCCGTCATATGACGGGCTATATGATAGTATAATGATATTAAGAACTGAAGAATAATCATATAACTAAAGAATTAAGATAGGGTAGCCTCATAGGGTACTTTAAAATTCTAGAAAATTAAAAATTTTATTCATCCCGTCATATGACGGGCTGTATGATACTATAATGATATTAAGAACTGAAGAATAATAATATAACTTAAGATAGGGTAGCCTCATAGGGTACTTTAAAATTCTGGAAAATTAAAAGTTTTATTCATACCATCATGTGACGGGCTATATGCTAGTATAATTATTTTAAGAACTGAAAAATAATGATATAATTAAAGAATTAAGAATAATGATATAACTAAAGATAGAACTGTATGATTTCTTCACACTTGTAAAGAAAAAACGTCTAAAACCTTTAACTTAAATATTCGCAAGTTTACTCGTTTAACCTATTAAGCATAGATTTCTTTTCCACTTCCGAATTTCAAGCCGTTCCAACCCATTTTTGCCTGCCTAAGTGAAGTAGGCGATCCATTAACTGCAGCAATCGATACAAAGGCAATGAATGTACTCACCTTATGTGTTTTCTCCCCACTCAATTAATCGACGCAGAGAGAATTGATTAAGTGCCATTTAACCAGTGAATAATCCGCTCAGTTTAGTTTTTTTTCTTTATTGTTGTTGAGTGAGATAGATCCGCCATTAATCAAAGATAGAAAATAAGGACGGAACATTTCTTTCAAAATTGCTGAGTGAAAAAAATCGGCTTTCATCTTATCTGATAACTGAAGTGCTTGTTTGACCCTTCCTTAAAAAATTAAGGAGGGGAAGTAATTTTGTGAAGATCAATAGGGTATACTAAGTATAAAAGGTCAGTTGTAAATAAGATCTCAATTAATTGGATGACTAGGAATTTTTTATAGTTTTGGATAATTTCTCTATCCTGTTTGATTTTTTGGTGATCTTTTTTTAAAAATATCTATATCGTCTAGAGCCAATTTAGATTTTTATGTCATATTTATTTTGAAACTTTTTCAGGTCAAATTATTTAAAAGAGATTTCATGATTTAGCATTTGCGTTAAATATATATATATCTTTTATATGAAAGGAATATAGGTTTTAATCAAAATTAATACTACTTAGGTCAAATCATAAAGGGAAAGCTGTCATGAAATTATCAGTTAATTAATGAATATATATTACGAGGAAATCACCCGTCATGGTAAAACGGGTACAAATTGCCTCTTACTGAGCAGATTTCCCGTCTAGTACTGTCATGATACTCATCCAAAGAACAAATCATTTTTAAACTGCCCAGGACCGATTGATATCTCTTAAGGTCTTATCACACGTTAACATGTAGGTGCTGAAAAAGCAACAGATTCAGTTTAGGATTTCTTTTTGCCGTTGATTTGGTCTGGTTTGGTTTGGAGTGCTACGGTCTACTTTTTACAACACGAGGGCTAATTAGACCGGGACCTACATCTTAGCCAGATCTGAACGGCTGCGAACAACTAAGCTACTGTGGGATTCGAACCCACAAACTCCGGTACCGAAAGCCAGCACCCTAACCAATCGGTCATCGTTCGGAATTCCTGACACGGAAAAAGAAAATAACCAAAGCCGAATTTTTCCTATTCATATGATAAACTGTATGGATAATGTTTGTACAAGTTGTATGTCTTATAGTAAATTACTAAGACTATTTTTCTTGTTACAAAACAACTTCAAAGTTTTGTGATTAAAATGAGTCCTTTTGTGATATTCCGATGGTTGCAATCTGTTTAAGTTAGCTAGAAGAAAGTGTTAAGGTGAATTATTTAACTAGCGGAAAAGTGAATGGACTACAACCTAATAATTAAATTATTCCTTTTTTGGTTTGAAGCGTTATAGTATAATTTTCTTGCACTACGGCTTTTGAGACCTGGACCTATACTTAAAGCTGATTCCAATGTCTAAAACTAAACCGAATTGTTATAGAATTCGATATTCCAGCATATTAGTATTGTGTCATCTTTTCCTAATGTTGAAACGACGGCTGCTATGCCTTCATCTATACTGCCTAATTTTGATTTTTCTTACCATAAACATCATTCATTTCTAAATTCTCTACCAAAGGCCAGCACCCTAAGCAATCAGCCATCGTTCGGCCTTTTTGTCGTTACGAGTACGCGGAATTCTCTTATGATAGCAGATATTTTCGATCGCTTAAAGACCTTATCAGAAGTCAACTCAAACTAAAATAAATCAATTGAAAATTTTTAGCTATAAAAAATTTTTCTTATCCCATTCGCTGCCAAATCCATTGTCATAAGTACATTTTCCAGTATGTTGATCACACTATGGAACGTGATCGGCAGTGAAGGTGTTAATCAGTGTTGGAATTATAAACTAATACGAATATGTTGACGTGGGATAAGGCTCTAACTGTAACAAAAGCCTCTATGATTTTTTTTATCCAGGATATTAGTTTTTGGTAATGACAATATATGTAATGTGGGTTTTGTTTCGTTTTATATATTTCTTAAAACAACGTCGGGTATTTAGAAACTCCAATTTATTTCTTAAGCAATTAATTGATGAGATATATGAAAGTATGAAAAGTTGCTAAAGATTAAAGAGCACACTTTCTTTAGATATTAAAGAAATTTTTCTCCTTTTTTGAATTTTTATATAAAATCGATTTATATATGTTTTGAATTATATGAGATAGAGTCCCAGAAATTCGATTAAATAGTTTACACAAACGTTTCTTAATATCCACCATCCAATTTATTCTCCAATTTATTCATTATGCAGTTTATCGATGAGATATATGAAAGCATAAAAAGTTGCTAAAAAATAGAGGGCACACTTTTTTTAGGTATGAAAGAAATTTTTCTCATTTTTTACATAAAATTGATTTATAAATATTTTGAATTATATGAGATAGAGTTCCAGAAATTCGATTTAATAGTTTACGCAAACGTTTCTTAACGTCCACCTTCCCTTAAGAAGCTGTCAAAGACGATTATTACGTATTCACCATAAAATTTTTCCTTTTTATACCCTATTTACCTATTATCATATAAAATACTAAAGATATCATTACTTTTCTAACGATTTAATAGATTATTAGTATCGTACTTAGTAATTAGTATTATACTTAATAAATAAATGATTATTATTAACAAAACTCATGGGGGAGGGTTGTAGCAAATGGTTAATTTCAAATTTTAACAGTAATAATACTTACCAACGTTTAGAGGTTTTTTCCTTCCCTATAACATTTAAAATGTTCTATAAATATAAAGCGCTTTGCCATTGCAGATCAATTATACTTTAAGCAGCGTTAAAATACAAATTGTAATATTTCCATAAATGTATTCAAATATTTCATCAGCCAGCAAATAAATTTATATTAACATACACCTTTTTCAAAGAGAAAATGAAGCTGTAACATGCATCCACTCTTATTATCCGTATTAACAGTTACGTATCTTATTACAGATACAAACTGCAGCTGCACCGTTGCATGTTTGATCTCATTCTATAGAGGGGTGACTTGCAAACAAACGTCTCCCATTCATTAAAGGTTTTCGGTCCTATAGAATGTTCGCCGAGTATTCAAATAGGTATTTAGTGGCGTTACTGTACCTCAAACTGACGATCCTTTCATCAACAGCTGAACGTGAAAAGGCACAACGTAATCTATATTTTACCAATGATAGAAGCATTTTAGGATAGAATTGTATTTTAATTGAATATAGTGTAAAATATTTCTGTTCAGTAATGAAAATACGTTCAAAAACTATGATATACATTTCACTTTATTATATATATATATGTGTGTGTGTAACATGTGAATTTTCTCTCGCCGTCACATAAGAAAATTGGCCCCTATTATGTTTAATTATCCGGGCTTACTTCGCAATGAGTAAGCTTAAATAATTCACAGTCCTGGCTCCATGGAAGCAGTGGAAGACCGTGGTGAACCGTAAATTCTATTTAAGATTAACAAATAACATGTTTCTCTGACAAGATCAGATCATGGAATGAGAAATATAAAAAATATAATTTGTACATATCAAGACTCGTATTATAAAATAAATTTTTTTGTTTGTTTTCTGCATGATTTCACCGGAACTATCACTTGTCGATTATCTTTAACATTCAGAGGAAGTTTCATTTCTCAACGTAACAGTATTCTATGAGTACATTTCAACTACTACCAACTGGTTGATAATTGCAGCGTTAATGCATCTTTATATTGAAGCACTTCAGTAGAAGAAATATATTTTGTTAAAAGCTGGGATAAAATAAACAGTACAAATTCAAAATTACTTGCCTGAAAACAATTGATTTATTATGTTAACTCTAAAATGTATTTGTTCAATTGTTTAGAAAGCATTGTTGCAGCTATATATGAAGCTGGATAAATCTCAGATCAGGGGGACCGTCGAACCAAGTTCAGTGGGCACGCCAAATGTGGGCGATGTCGCCAAATTCTAGAACCCAGTTTTCTGGAAAACCTTGCTCTATTTTTTATTTTCTATTTTTTTTTAAATTTGTATTCATCTTAACAAAACTTCAAACCTTTTTTTTTTTGTTCAAAATATGCTTTGAAATCGGATATAAATTTAATACAAAACGAAACACAAATTGTAAACATTACTTGGCGACAATTTGGCGATCACTTGTACAAAAATAGAGCCAAAAACATGTCGGCCGTTCCCGGAACTGGGATTCTACCTAGGAAGCTTTATAAGTTTCTTCGAGTTGCATTGTTATGCATAAGTTGCACTAATGGCCCGCTATAAGATTTCAGTTATATTGAGTGTAGATTACAATTTAGAATGGGCCGACAGCTGGCCTATTTGTTAGGGCACTGATCCTGTACCGGAATTCATGGGTTTGAATCCCATTATGGTATGAATGTTTGTAGCCGTTCGGAATCGACTTTAAGCAGTAGGTCCCGGTCTCATTAGCCCTCGTGTGCAAAACAGTAGACCGTAGAACTCCAAACCAAACCAAAACAATTCAAAATGGAAGTACACAACTAAATGTTATAATAGAACTAAATAGATACTTTAACAGTTTTACGGATAATCGTTTTAAAGATAAATCTCACAGAGTTAATTTAAAGTTTTATCGAAAGTTTTCGTATTATTTAGTAAACATTGCTAACTTTCTTTTTCAGTTTTCAATCATTCTTTTGAAATTTAGTCGTTAGTCGTTGTAAGTTAAAATATCTTTTAATAACATTTAAGGATAACGTTATCAAAATAATTTTAGCTGCAAAAAGTAAAGTGTTTAATAAAGTTAATTTATTACAATATTTTTAAATACTCCGTGTGCATTTTTTCCCAGTCAGTGCAGAAAATTTTAATTATAAGCTAATTAAAGTAATTTAGGACAAAAATTAGGAAGTATCCTGGCAATTAAATGCTCTTAAGCATCTCATGACTGTTAAATCATTAAATTTAGCCTTTAAATTTCTAATTAGATTGCCTATAATTTAGATTGAGAGCATACTATCGTCTAAAAGCTTAATAATTTTGGGAAACTTCATTTACTGATGTAAGTACCCACAAGCTGCGATTTACATCAAATTATTTAATTATGGTCATCGAGTTTTAAAAATTTAAGATTTAATATTAAAGATTCTTACGTATTTTTGTCATTTCAAAAATTATTTACTCATAAGTAATATATGTAAAAGTTTAAATTATGTAAATGGGAAAGATACAGTGACATCATGTCTATTTTTAAAAGAAATCATACATGATTGTCATATAATTTTCCGATATCTTGCACACAAAATTATATAAGATTGTTTCTCATACAGAGTGTAAAGATACTAATAAAATTAATTTTCAAGTAACGATTTATGTATTATTTAAGATTGTTGCTAAGATTGTTGATCTATTTTTTCGCTACACGAGGACTAAGCAGAACGGGACTTGCTGCTTATTTCTTTACCTGTCCTATTCATCATGCATGATATACACATCTAAGGCTTTTGTATGTTTGTATATCACATGCAATACACAATTATTCGAAATATAAAATATATAAACCCTTGTACATAAAACATATATCCTTGTGTATCACATATGATATACAAGCGTGTAAATCCTGAGATATGAGTGTCCTTTGTAATCTATAGGACATGCAAAGGGTTAAAGTCTATTCCAAATGAATACAAACAACCATGTCAATAGTGGGATTCAAAACAATAAACATTGCCTAAATGTAATTCATTTTGAATTTTTAAGAAATATACATATATATATATATATATATATATATATATATATATATATATATATATATATATATATATATATATATATATATATATATATATATATATATATATATATATATATATATATATATATATATATATATATATATATATATATATATATATATATATATATATATATATATATATATATATATATATATATATATATATATATATATATATATATATATATATATGTATATATATATATATATGTATATATATATATGTATATATATATATATGTATATATATATATATGTATATATATATATATATGTATATATATATATATATATATATATATATATATATATATATATATATATATATATATATATATATATATACATATATACATATATATATATACATATATATATATATATATATATTATATATATATATATATATATATATATATATATATATATATATATATATATATATATATATATATATGTGTGTGTGTGTGTGTGTGGTTGCTAAAAATTGCTAAAAATTGTTAATTGTTGAAAATTTATTTTCGATTTTTCAATACTTCTAAGACTACTGAATCATAAAAAAATAAAAAACAGTTATTTCAGTTTAAATATTCTCTTGTTTTGCTCTTAAGGTGTACTGCTACGCTGTTTTGCTGTCTTCTCCGGCTTACTTCTATGCTGTAACGGAAACTCTATCCCATATTTCTTTCACAGCTTCATTCATATCTTTTCGAATTCTAATGTCATAATGTCATAATGTAATGTGAGTGCTATGAAAAGAATACAAAATTAAAGGGAAATGATGTAATTATAATCGCAAATAACTGAAAAGTAATTTATGACCTGGTTGCTATAAAAGTTATACAAAAATGTAATAAATCTATGACATTTCTTATATACTTTAAAATAAAGGAATTAAATTGTTACGTTTAAAGTTTTTAACATTTATAAAAATACTTAAAAATCGAAGGCATAAATTCCATCTTAATTACACCATTTTCTGATAGCATCAGTTTAACACCGAACACTCAATGTATGCATATTAATATATTCCATTTAAAATGCAAATAGAAAATTCAAAATGATGAGATATGAGAAGTACATTGCATAATATTTTTTAAATAGATCGTATAAAAATGGTAAATGTATTCAAGTTAAGTAATTAGAAATCAATCCGAATCTGTATGATATTGATTATCTACTGTCATAATTCATTATGGTTAAGAAATTGATTAGAAACATAATTTTCCTGTGTCTATTACATCCTCAAAAATGCCGCCCCTTTAAAACTATATTGCTTATTAGATCCCCGTTTGCTAATCCATCGTATATATTAGTATCATATGGTTAAACTATTTTAAAAATAATTCAACACAAATCCGTTATCAACGTGGCTGAAATATTCTAATGCAACTATAAAACATGTTCTAGAAGTAAAGTAAAGATTAGAAAGTAATGCTATCCTAACGATAACTCCCAAACCAGGTTGAAATCTGGAGAAAATTTCTAAAAAAGCAGTAATAGGTTCCTGTGCGACAAATGTAGCCCTTAAAAATGATAACGATTTAATTATTACCCGATCTCTACGTGACAGCTGCACATAATCGCGAGAAATCTAAATTTCTCGTGCCAAATACCTTAAATCAAAGATTACGGTATTGATTATTTTACAGTCTATGGTTTGAAGATGACACTAAATTATAGGGATGATTTTCAATAATATTTTAACGCTATTGTGATACGGTATGCTGCAAATATGATGAAAATATCGAAGAAATTTTACTGTTTCAAAATATTCTATCTTTCTGCTCACTCAAGCAAAGTTTTATACCTGTATTTACAATTTTTCAATAGTTATTTATGTTTATGATTTCATTTATTGGGGCTTTCTTTAACAAATAAAAACTTTAAAACATTTTATTTCATGTTGGATTTTTATGGAATTTCTTATATTGAAAATGCTAAGAGTTTCTTTTTTTAATTAAGATACAAATATTAAATTACTTATACAGGTCTTCTATAATGTACATTCTTTAATGCTAATTTGCATTAAATTAACAATACTTTGTGCACTAAATTAGCACTAAATTAGTTGCTTATAGTCTTTTGTATACAAATGTTTAATATTAATTGTTAAATTTCAGTGTCTTTGAATGTGGTATTAAAATTTTTATTTACTATACCTATAAAGTTGTCTAAAAATCCAAGCACAGAAGAGCGTGAAAAAGTGTATAACAGATCAAAATATAATAACGGCGTAAAAAGAAACTATTGTTTGAAAATATTATAAGGATTTAAAAAAATTAAAGTTAGACTTTTAATTAAAATATAATTAGTGTGGTTGTACTTACAAAATGCAGCGTGGAATTATGCAAGTGGTAATAAGACAAAATTGAACTGAAAAAAATAATTCTGCTTTTCTTTTTCTTTCACAATTTAAATTAAAATAAAATTTTCCTTTATATCGTAGTCCAATGTGTAAGGGTAATTTTTATTGTGGTAGTAAGACACACCACAATAATAGCTGTCTTACTACCACAATAATAGCTATCGCCAACTTGCTAAATCTTTAAACTATACGTTATAAATTGTATTATAATTAAGTTTTCCACATCGGTAGATCAGTGCAAAGAAGTTAACTGAAGCCATGTTGTGATCTACAGATTTAGTATAATACTCCCTAAGATATATATTAAAGTTGTAACAGTTTGGTTTGAACAGAACACAGATAGTATAAAGTAGACAAAATATTTTTAAAGTTACTTTTATTTAATAGATTAATTACGTGAATTCGTATGCTATTGCAATATCAATGTTTAATATTCTTTATAAAATTTATTTAATTTATTGATCCTTTTTTCTTAGAATACACATGACTGTTAGATGAACTGAAAACCTGGGAAAATTTGTACATTCCCTCGTTCGCGTCACGTGTATGCAAGTGAATGTTTATGAAATGAATAAAACTTCTTTAGAATGCTAGTATAAAAATGTGTGAGGCTGCATATCACGATAAACGCAGTAGATCTCAAAAATCGTCAAATCTTTCATCACTTGAAAAAAGGATTTACTGTTAAGGCCTGTTTAGCAGGATACACTATTGAGTAGATAGCAAAATTTACTGGGTTCTCAACTGCAGCGTTTTTGAAAGTGTCCAACTGTTGCAAGCACAGTATTGTCCGAAAGATTCAACTGCCTTTCTAACACAAGAGTATGGTAGACGTCATCTTCGACAGATTGTACAATAGAAAAGAGACTGAATTGACAATGGCTTTAACAAAGTTTGGTCCCAACGGATTTCTGTGTGAATAACGTGGAATGGATGGGGTTAAACAGAGGATGCATGTGATTAATCCATATCCATTTCTTTCTGTCAGAATCTCTTTGCAGAGGTGTCTGGGCACGTCTGAAAAAGACAAAAATGAGCCGATAATGACTAAAAAAGGGTTTTGTGGTCAGAGGAATCCCAATATGCCTTGATTTTTAATGGTGGAAGACGTCGATTTTGGATTTAGTCCATTGAAGCGACGATTCCATCTCGTCTTGTTTGCACTGTGAAAGGGTCTACTGGGAATATCATAGTGTGATACATGTTCCACTGGTATGGAATTGTTTCCATGACGTTCATTCAGGATAAGAACACAAACATGATATATCTTACCAATATGTAAATATTCACAGATCAAGTGAAACCTGCAAAGTTATTTTTTTATTCTGCAGGTTACGAATATTTTATGGACGATAATGTAATTATACATCTTCCAGAGTCTTTCAAAATTCAGACTTCCACCAAATTTTTCGCAACTTAGAAGCTAAGATTCTAATTTTATGGAAATTATCTTGGTTATGCTGGAAAAGCACATTCGTCAAGAATCTCCATTTCTCTTACAAAATAATAAAACAACCAATACATGCCATTATAAGAAAAAAATACAAGCCAGACGTTTGTGAAATCAATGCTTTCAAGAATAAGGGCTGTTACTCCGTGCACAAAGATGTGTCCAATAAAATAATAATCCTAAGTTTCCCTTTCATTATATAGTGCGTTGATCAAAGAATATTTTGCAACTGCGATTAGAAAATTAAAAAAAAGAGTTATAGATATAATTGTTCATATATGTCTTTTCGTACTTAAAATTTACTATATATGTACTAAAGGAATAATAGAATGGTTACAAGCATGGTAAACTAGTAAAGTGAGAAAATACAGAAATGTGACCATTGATTTTACATCTTTGAATATTTTAACGATAATTATAGGAAAATGTTTGTCACCCGAAATTAAATGTACATAAAGTCATCCTATATCACTATGAGCCTATAAATTTATTCCAAGAAATATCTTCATACAGTCAGACATTCTATTATGCCGTGAACACTCTAAATAAATTATATTTGCAATCTTTTTAAGAATAAAGAGCGTCATTTAAAATCGTCGATACTGCATTGAAAATTAATGAAAGTACCCGTTGTCCTAAAAAATTGTTATTAGATCTTCTATAGGAACATACAGATATTTGTATTCACAAGACACACTTTAATTTTGAATGTAGAGAGAAAAACCGTACTTAAATGTTATTGAACTCAAGGTTCAGTTTATTCCTAAAGAAATACGCTTTGGAAAGCAACAAACATTAAAATTTCAAGCGACAAGATAAACATGTTTGACTATACTTCGAGAGAAAAAAAAGGAAGTTGGGGGAAATACCTCAATCACGTATACAGCGTCATTTTATTGCGTGATAACGCCTCGTGGAGCAACAGAAGCTTAAATAAAAATTACCTTCACAAGTTGAAGGAGCTTTTAAAGAGCCTGCTCGCCGTGGCAATTTTCGAAAGAAGAATTACACACCATGCTCATTACATAAACAATCTTCTTTTAAGAAGTGGAAACTTTTATAAATGCTGAATTCGATGGAAACAACGCACGGTGCGGAATTATGCAAGTGATAGAACGGAAACAATTATTTTTGTGTTTGACGGGCAAACAATTCCTGCTTTTCAAATTCCTTTATACTTAAATTTCATTCAATTTTCTAGTGGGATTATTATATAAAATGTATTTTGACATTATGCGGTGTTTTTAATTTATAAGTCTCTATACATACACAGTAATAAAAATAAACTATATGTTAATGGTGACGTATGTTTCAATAAAATACGAGGCGCATCAGAAAGGTTTCCCGATGTTTTCCCCTTTAAAGTAAACGTAATTAGTCGTGTCAATTACTTGTTCATAACATATCTGTGACAAATTAATCATATTCCAGTTGGACCAGTCCCGATTCGTGCCAGTAGCGTGGTAGCAGTGATCCGAAATGGAAACTCTAATTTCTTCTCCCGCCGCCTGCAAGGCTCGGTCGGTGATCTTAAACGCACAAAGCATTGTGCCAATTGAAATCCATCGTGATCTCTACTAAATCTATGAGCCGAAACTAACACCCGAACACAAAATCCAAAGCTTAGGAGCAGCACTGACATTTCTGCTACGGTATCACGATGACTGCTACGAGTTCCTCGACAGGATCGTCACAGGCAATGAGACTTGGATTTCGCATTTAACCATGGAAACCAAGAAGCAGTCAATGCATTGGCATCATAATGGATCTTCGGTCAGGACCAGATCCAAACAGACGCTGTGGGTACGGAAAGGAATGTTCACGGTGTTCTGGGACAGGAAGGCTGGTTCCATTAACCCTTTAACAGGCACCAAAGTTTTCTTTACATTTCTTAGGAGGGTTTCCGTTAGAGGATACCTAGTTGGTTTGAGGAGTGGTTTAACTGATAACCCCCTCCTCTTGTATAGAGTGAACATTATGTTGTTTTTTAAGTTTAACTATATTGAAAGAACAATAAATAAGAATCCTTAAAGTAGCATAATAAATAAATAGTTGAACAATAAGTGTTTTTGTATAGATAGTTTTATTTGAGGTCATAAGTGACATAAATTGAATTACTGACTTCTCAGGTACCTCCAGTTTAAATACATAAATTTCGAAAGAAAAAATAAATTAAGTAGAGCTATCATCTGTTGCAAATTTAAAATGTCGAAAATCGAAAAACATTTACAGTATAAAAAACTATGAACAAAATAAAAAAAGCATTCTTTCAGAAAAAAAAACTTGAGTTTTACGGATTTAAATCAAATCTATCAATCTAAATTTCAAGTTTGACTAGACAAATATATAGTCTAATTTGTATACACTTCTTATACAATTTATAAAATTAAAGATCCTTTCTCTAAGAAACGAAAAAAAATTACTTCGTTGAAAATTAATGCTCACATCTGTTGCTCTACTAAGGTTATATCGAGATCTACAACAGATAGTATATAACAGATCTACAACAGATAATATATAACAGATTTTAGTCCGAAGTGTCTCTTTTATTTTTACTCTAGATAGAATGAAGTATACTACACATGTTCTTCAATTCAGTTGTTCGTAACACTAAACATATCAACACTTAATACATACCTCTTTTTTATTCCATTTATTTCTTTTCTTTTCTTTATTTCCTTCACTTATTACATAAACATTTTTATTTCTATTTTAATTCATTACCCATCGAATTTTTTCATTTATATTACCGATCATTTGATCTGTTATGATATGTTTAGTGTTAAAAGTATCTGCTTTAGAAAGCAAGAAGCATCAAAATTCATGCGAGAAGATAAACAAGTTTCGACTTGTTTCCAAACAAAAAGAAATGTTTTTGAAAATGACTTAATAACGTCCGAAGCATCCAAAATGCGTTATAATAAATATCCCATACGTACCAGGGGTTCTAATAAAAGTTGCTTCTACAAATTAGAAGGACCAACGTTTAAAATTTGGTCAACAAATCACTTTCTGAAAAAAATAATTCCACACCGTACCTATTAAATGAACAGTTTCTTTAAAGAGTAAGAAAAAATGTAAACAGTGGATTATACTGAACAACGCATGATATTTAACTATGCAAGTTTTAAAAAAGAAACAATTACGAGGCTTGGAAATTTAATAGTGGCAACTATTTATTTACACAGAATACAAAAGTGATTCATGTCACCATGTCCTTCAATGTAGTCGCCAGCATTGTGTATAGCCAGTTTTCAACAGTGTGGGTTCGAACAAAGTCGTAGAACACACACCTGTAGCAGCGTCTGTTCTGTTGATAGTTTGAACTGACCGCTCTGTTGCCGCAAGAATCTCTAGAACAGTTCTGAAGCAAATGCCACAAAGTAGTTTCTTCATCATAGGAACTAAGACAAAGTCTCAAGGGCTTAGATTTGGAGAGTAGGTTGGATGCTAAAGTACTTTCCAGTCCCATCGACTGAACAAATTAGTCACAGCTTGCGCACTATGCGCACTATGTGACCAAGCATTGTCATGCAGAATGATAGGGGCGTTCTGCAAAAAGTGCAGAATTTTTCTCATGCTCAGGTGTTCCTTCAGAATGTGTAGCACAGTCGTATGTGCAAATCCTGTCTTTTGTACCAGCTCAAGAATTGTTTGGAATCGATCACTGTCCATAAGTGTGGCAACAGCATGCACTTCTGCATCGCTGAAACTAGGACGACGAGGCCGATGCCTGTCTGCCACATTTTAGTGTCCTTCATTGAAGGCTTTTACCCATCATGCTACAATTCTGTAAAGCAAAGCAGATTCCTCGCAAGCCTCTTGATGCCCTTGATGACATTATCGTGGTGTATGACCTCTGGCTCATTCAATTTTTATCCATTTTCGTTGTTCTTGTTTTGTAAACGTTTTGACAACACTTACTTTAGACCGCAAGCTAATACAAGGATCAGTTCTTCTCGTCACTCTGCGTTCGTATGACGTAGGAAGAAAGAGTCTTTTTGCTTAGAGGTAAGATAGGTACGTCTCACGCATGGTATATGCGGCAGTCTTTGGTTTTGTTGCCTACCATTTTTACAGCAGTGTTGCCACTATTAAAGCTCCAACCCTCGTATTTTGTAGGTTTAGCAAAAAAAAAAAAAAACTCCTGATTTCCTTGTTCTGATACCTCTAAACTTGATGTATTTTTTCCACCCTAATTCTTTTAAATACAAAACATATTTAGACACTATGTAATATTGCTTTATCTTGGAGTTCGTTATACATCAACAATCCTTAAAATACCTATCCTACTTATAGGGTTTTAAAATTAATAAAATTAATAAATTTAAAACCTAATTGCTTATAAAATTAATATAGAAGAACATTTAGTAAGCATTATCTACGTTCTTGTCTTTTTCAATACCTTGTAATAAGATGCTAATGAAAAAATAATTTGCTTCAATAATTTTCGTTTTAAACAAGTGCTACACAGACAGTAGTTTAATCATAATTTTCATACCTCAAATGCATTGTTTATTTTCCAAAGTAATAATACAATATTTTTAAAGATTAAACATCTGCAAATATATTTGGTATCTTTGATTATATATACTTTAAATTTTAAAAGATAAATCGCATATGGTGTTTGTATCGATGTGCTTTCCCACGATGGTCTGCAAGTGCATACACAGCTGTGGACTAAATTTCCAAGAAGAATTTAGGTGCAGCTGTTAATTCCGAGATTTAATGAGGACCCCTACAGAGGAGATATACCTCACGGAGTGGCACAAGTGTAACGGTCAAGCCCAGGCAGTGATATAGCTGTTCGATATGGGAGCTAAGCAGTATTGTCAACTTTCACCAAAGGGTCCATTTTAATGAGCCCACCTGCACAACTGAAGGGGTGAAGATTGGGAAAATTTCACCAACAAGTGATTGGGACAGGGAAAAAAAGGGGGCGTTGAGCTGTGGTGTAAAGGTGTGGAAAGGAAAGTGAAAAAGGAGTCGATACGGGATTCAAGAGTTGCTGGACATCAAGATCCCTTGAGTAACTTAGAGCCTGGAACAGCAATCTATTTCCGAACCCGCAGCCTGCCCCCCTGTAATTACTGGAGGTAAACTTATTCATAATCATTACCTGGGTCTCATAATCTTTTGATAAGGAATACTATTTCAAGAGCATTGATGAATAGCAAAACCAAATAATTGCAGGTCATGTTAAAAACTAACCAAGTGATGTATTAATTTGTAAATATTGTACATAATAAATGTTGTATTTTAAATATTAAGTATTTTCTATTAATTCCATAGCGTATATTTTATTGTGTTCCACCTTTGAGAACGAACACTGGTGTTTGTATTGTAAGTACAATACAACAGTGTCATCATATAATCCTGCATATAAGTTAAAATTTAAAAAAATATTTCGTATTTTTGGTCAACAAAAGTTTTTATGATTAAAACAAATATCTTTATTCAAATTCCTTTATGCACAAAATAGGTAAAAACACTAAATAAATTCTCTGTGCATTATAACAATACAGACCGTTACTTCCTGCCATTGATAAAATATCGGAAATAAATGCACACATTTGTGTAGTTCTCAAAAGGTTATTATTAAATCTTCCACAGATACATGAAAATGTATTTATTTGAACGTGACTTATTTATCTCTAATGTAGAAAGAAGCAAAAATACTTTAGAAGATATTCAGCTCAGTTATTGCTAAAGAAATCTACTTTCGAAGCGACAAACATCAAAATTTCAAGTGGGAAGATAAACAAGTCCGGATTTCCTTCGGAAAGAAAGAAAGTTTTGAGAAATAACCCAATCACGTAAGCAAAGTCCATTTATTGCGTGATAACGCCCCAAGGTAGCAGCAGACACTTAAACAAAAATTACCACTCGAGGAGCTCGCTTTTAAAGGTTGCTCTTCGAGGTAATTTTTGAAAGAATTACGCTCCGCTTTTATTAAATAAACGATTTTCTTTAAAAAGAAGGAAACTTTTATAAATGTGGAAGCAGACTAAAAGTACACTCGATTATGTGATAAAATAGAACAATTATCGTTATTTGTTAATTAAATAAAAAATGTTCACCTTCTTTCTTCCTTTACTATTAATGTAATTTTCTACCCCCATTCTTGAAAATATAAAACATTACCTCTTTTCCTCTGAGTTTCTTCTAAATACATATTATTAATTAAAATATCTTAAAAGTCTAGAGGAACTTCTGTTTATTAAACGTAAAAACCTTATTTTCAATCTGAACTATTGCAATACTGTTAACCTTCAATATGCAGATTTTTTATTCTTGGATCTTGTAAGAGGATACTAATCAAGAATCGAAGACATTTTAGCCTTTACAATTATCGTAATATACAGAAACAATGCGGACAATGATCCACTGATCTGTCTTTGTACTTCAAATTTACTGTTCATAAACTAAAGTGATTAGCACAGTAACAAACCAGTGTAAAATCTAAGAACAATAATGCGATATTCAGTTTTACATGCTTTGCAGGTTTTTGATTATTGGGTCTTATAAGAGGATGCTAATCAAGAATCGAAGACATTTTAGCTTTTGCCATTATCGTAATATACAGAAACAATGCGGACAATGATCCACTGATCTGTCTTTGTACTTCAAATTTACTGTTCATAAACTAAAGTGATTAGCACAGTAACAAACCAGTGTAAAATCTAAGAACAATAATGCGATATTCAGTTTTACATGCTTTGCAGGTTTTTGATTATTGGGTCTTATAAGAGGATGCTAATCAAGAATCGAAGACATTTTAGCTTTTGCCATTATCGTAATATACAGAAACAATGCGGACAATGATCCACTGATCTATCTTTGTACTTCAAATTTACTGTTCATAAACTCAAATGATTAGCACACTAACAAACCAGCGTAAAATCTAAGAACAATAATACGATATTCAGTTTTACATGTTTTAAATATTTTTAAATAAATTAAAAAAAAAATACTTTTAATGTAACAAAATTATTTCTCTCTCAAAAGTCACTGTATATTGCATAATGTTATATATTTAAAGTTATTTTAAAGAATATATTTCATCAAAATTTCATGTTGTATAAAACAAGAAGGCACTATGATTCAATCCCCACTGCTGTTATTTTTGTAAGAATAAATAGCTTTATTTTTATCCATGAATACTTCATTCAAAATTATTTTTGGTAGCATATTTGAATTGAATTAAAATACATACTAAAATTATGTTTTTTAGTGAGATTGAAAACAAAATAATTTAAGGAAATAAAATACGATCACAAATTATTATAAAGTAATTTTATTTGTAACTAATATAAATCTTAATACATTAGTTTTATGTACAAATACTGTATGGTAAATACAATGTTTTTTATTAGTTTCAAAAACTATAAATTAAGTAAATAACATCTATAATAGATGAATCATCTAAGGGAGCTTTATTTAGTTACTGTTTATCAATAAAAGGGATGTACTCAGAGCGCCACTCACCATCTTAGAATTATTGTTAATTCAGGAAGTGTATAACACGTCATTGAGTACCTCAATAGGTAAAAATCAATCAAGTCTCATCTCTGTCTCCCCAGTAGTCCTTACTTTTTCCAACTACTGCATGCTCTTGCATCTCATACCTTATCATCAGATATACCTAATTTATTATCAGTGAGGAATCATACGAAGTCTTTCTTCCTTTTTCATTGGAAGACATTTAACCTTTTACAATCTTTGAATTTTCTATATGCTGTGGTGTAGTACATTGCTGTTGTTATTTCAAAGTCATTTATAACCCAAAGTTGCTTTATATCGTCTTTAATTATAGTATAATACCACTGATCTATATTACAATGTTCAAATATAGAACAAATGACAAGGAAATATGCAAAAAAAATATATAAAAAATTAAAAAGTAAAAGAAGCACTCCACGTGCTACGCCTCAAAAAAATTGCCAATGTCCAAGAGAACGCTGCATTCTTTTCCTTCCTTCTTTCTACTCAGGCAACCCTATACTTTTTCCATTATCCTGTGCTGATGCGTTCGTTGTTCCATTGTCCTTTCTACAATGCGTCCTTTCCCGGCTCTGCCCAGAAGGACCGGGACTCCAAGGATGGTCCTGAATCGCCTCCTGGAGACCAATCACAATTCTCCAAAACTTGGTGAAGTTTAAATGCAATTATTTTCACTGGCCACACCACACTCTAGCTGGAGTCGCGAAAAAAACTTGGGCATTCAACTCACAACGTGTGAGTGCGGCGAGCAAATCAGTTTCGCAAACCTTATGTCAAACATAGCTGCACTCTCACATTATAGTACATGTAATTATAGATCATTTTTATGATTTCGAATGCAAAATTTATGTAGTCTATGAGATTGGTAATTGTCTTCACTGTGTCTGATATTCCTTTTTATTTGTAAATCATGTAAATAAATTTCTAATTGTTAGCATGTCTCGATAACATTATTCTTCACAACTTTTGACCTAAAAAAGACATAAGATCATTCAAAGGTGCATAATTATATTGTTATTCCAACATGACTTATTTCTACAACTGAGAGAAAAATTGTACTGTAGATTTATGCTGATCAGTGTTCAGGTCCTTTAAAAATCCGCTTACAGTAACACAGCAATACAACAACATACATTAAAATTTCAAGACAACAAATACAAGAGTTCGAAATCCTTCGAAAAAAATAGGAAATTTTGAGAAGGTGCTCAATCACGTTCCACCCATTTATTGTGTGATAACACCCCGTGGAGCAAGAGAGGCTTAAATAAAAAATTAACCCAACAAGTTGGAGGAACTCTCTTTTAAAGTAATTTTTGAAAGAAGAATTCCCTTCCGCATTTATTAAAATAAACTGTTATCTTTAAAAAGAAAATATTCTGTAATAGTAGTAGATGAAACAACACACGGTATAGGAATATGCAAATAATTAAACAGGAACAATTATTTTTGTGGGTTTTACAGAAATTATACTTGCATAATTTGTTTGCTCCTTTATTCCTCAACTTGATATATCTTTCCTAACTCTTTCAAATATAAACTATATTTTTGACATCATATTGATTTTCTTAATGAAAGAATTTCTTATTTATAAACAGTATTTCAAGTAGTTTGCAATTTTACTGGGATTTTATGTTTACTTAAAGTATTGTCCTATATTTTGAAAAATAGATTATTGTTATAAAAAATTGAACATTCAGACTGCAACTTATTTTTTATTTTCAAAAATTTGACTTTGAATTTTTGATCAATCTTCACTTGTTGGAACTTCTTGAGTCCAAAAATAAAATCTTTGAATTTATGTCTGTGTGATGTGTGTGTATGTGTATATATGTGTCTATATGTGAACACGATACCTCGAATAATTTTTGACTCAGAAAAACCAAATTTTGAAAACGCACCTTATAGAAAAATTGTAATTTTCTATCAATTTTTGGATTACTTCCGGATACTATCTATTTCCGATGGTGTTATTTAAGTTCATAAATTAACATGCGTATGTAAGAGACAGATTTTGGGTTAAACACGTATTACGTCACTTCCAGAAAATGGAGGTAGAAGTTTACCTGCTACTTCCGGTTCCTATTCGCCTTCCAATTTTGTTATGTAAGCTCATAAATTGACAATAGGATATTCGAACAAAGTTCGCACCTCAGATTTGTTAGTAAACAAAAACTTTATGCCGACTTTGGTTTAATAGTTATGTTGTCATAATTATAATAACCGTTTAAGTACTAAAGGGAATAACATGTGTAACATGTGTAACAAGTGTAAATTCTGTAAACAGAAATATGATCTATTATTAATTATTTTTTAATTCCTAAAAATGAATTTTGAGGATACAAACATTTTTAAGGAAATTATTCTTAAAACAAATTAACCCTCCGAGAATCCTGCCTCCGAGTGGAACACACGGAGGAAAAAAGTCTCCAAAAATACGCTAAAGTTTTATTGTGTCAGTGACCAAAGTGTTCTATGATTTTTTACTTCACCCTTTGTCGACTAGATTGGAATACGGGAAACCCAACCTCGGTATTGTCCCTTTACTTCCGGTTAGAAATAGATATATAAATAGACATTATAGATTGTTAATTTTTAATACACATAAAGCTCGTCAAGTCTCGAAGATCATTCCATAAGAAATAATGGATTCTAAAAGTAGGAATAAAAATATTTTTAAGAGAATTATTTATATTCTTTTACTAAAGTCATCCAAGATATTTAAATGGTCCAGTTAGAGATACATGTGTTACCACAAACGAAATACTTCGAAATAGAGATTGACAAAGCCATGAGAAGCTATCAGCTTCTATGTGCCTCAGGGAATAGGGGTGCATCCCTCAATAAATGTCAGTCAAAGAGGGGTGCAGTTCCTAAACAATCGACCTGAACCTCCTACCTCAAAACTCCATGGGGGAAAGCACTAGCAGAAATGTACACTACATCCATTTTCGGATCGTTTTTGGAGGTCGAAAATTGTACATGTGAACCGCTTAGAGGGTTAATTATAAAATGTATAAAGATATTGTGATAAAAAAAAATCATGTAGAATTTAAAGCAGAAGAACAAGGGTTCTGAAACCGGAATACAAACGGTTCAAAGAATCTACGGATCGCCTTCATTCCCATTTGAAGGGAGCAGTAAAAGGTAGACAACAACCAATATTCAGATCTTTTTCGTTTTCTTCTCAACAAGGCTTTAGAAGGAGGTGAAATCGAGACGATTAAATATGAAATCCTTCAGCATCTTCCTGAACCATGACAATTCCGGCATCATCATGAAAGTATTTTGCGAAATCTACGAGTTCCAAGTGAATTAGTTCTTAAGGATTATTCTGGAATATTCTGGTTTGTATAATTTACCACTCGAAAGTGAGATTAATTTTTGCTTAAAAATTCTACACTCAAATAAGCGTTGGACATTATACTCAAATTTGTTTTGTGCGATTCTATGAGAAAGATTTTTTTACATATTTATGTTGTTCCCTTCAAGTTCTTTTAATGAATATAATTAAGATATAAAGGTTTGATCCTTTCTATACTCTATAATTCTATACTCTTTCTATAATTATCCCGGAAGGTTCAAGATCTTTTTCAATTACCAATACTTTCTCTCTTCTTACATCCATGATGGAGTAACAATTGGCAATGCTGTATTGAACCCCCTAAATTGTTATATGTGTTGCTGTTTCTCATGCCACTTGGACAAACCAAGCACGATTGAGCCTTCAGGCTTTCGTATTAAGGCCAAGGGGTGCGCCTTTCATTTTAATAAGCACCATTAAGGTGAAATAACGATTTCGATCAAGTAGGTCCTCGTAATTTTGATGCAAGGACCAAGTAGAAGACCCCTAGACTTGGCCTGCCACCCCCAGAGGTATTAATTGAGAACTTAGAGGGCATTCTGACCACGAACATGTTTTACGTGCCTCAATCACCTTTAACGAACACGGTGGATCTTAGGCTGGCTCGGGTTCCGAATCCGCAACATCTCAGACCCCTTATATTTCTGTCAGTGATCTTATACTACAATGTGTAAAATAAGGAGAAAATATCATTGATATTAGGGAAAAATAAGTTTTAAGGATTTACTTCCAATCTCTACATCATAATTTTCCCGTTTTCCAAAACAAAAATACAATTTAAATTAATCCTCTCCAATAATCTTTGTGCAATAAAAATATGTTTCTCACCATAAAAAAACAAATACCCACACTTGGTAACCTAAAAAGCTTATTTTTAAATCATCCACACACACACCCAAACACACACACACACACGCACAAACACACACACACACACATATATATATATATATATATATATATATATATGTATATATATATATGTATATATATATATATATATATATATATATATATATATATATATATATATATATATATATATATATATATATATATATATATATATATATATATATATATATATATATATATATATATATATATATATATATATATATATATATATATATATATATATATATATATATATATATATATATATATATATATATATATATATATATATATATATATATATATATATATATATATATATATATATATATATATATGTATATATATATATATATATATATATATATATATATATATATATATATATATATATATATATATATATATATATATATAAATATATATATAGATAGATATATGTATATATATATATATACATATATATATATATATATATACATATATATATATATATATATATATATATATATATATATATATATATATATATATATATATATATATATATATATATATATATATATATATATATATATATATATATATATATATATATATATATATATACATATACATATATATACATATACATATATATATATATGTATATATATGTATATCTATATATGTATATATATATATATATATACATATATATATATATATATTATATTACATTATATTATATATATATATATATTTGTTTTTTTTATTTCTAATACAGAAAGATAAAACATACTATAAATATAATCAGAATTTCTGTTATATTTTTCCTCAAGAAATCCCCTTTAAACTTCAAAGTTTTAAGTTATAAAATAAAGCAAATTTGAACTTTCTTCTAAAAAAAATAGAAAGTTTTGAAAATTAACTCAAACGTTGACGCAACAGCTATTTATGGTGCAATAACGCCCATTGGCGTAACAGAGACTTAAATAAAAATTACACCTACAAGTTTGAGAAGCTCCCTGGTAAAGAGCCTATTTTTGAAAGAAGAATTCCCCACCACGTTCATTAAATAAACTTCAAATTTTCTTCAAAAGGGAGGAAACTTTTAGAAATGTAGAAATAAATGAAAACAAAGCACCTGGCATAGAATTATGCAAGTGATAAAGCAGGAATATTTACTTTCGTGCGTTTAGAAGAAAACTTAATTTTCTCCTTTTTTTGTGTTTAAACTTGATGTACTTTTCTAACCTAATTGTTATCTACGAAACTTTTTTTGGTAAGATGCTATATTTCTTTATCTCTAATTTTCAGATTTCCATACAAATATGCAGTATTTAAAATATGTAAGTTTATAACGGTTTATGCTAATAAAAGTCTTAACTTCTATTTCTAATATTAGATTATTTGAATGATATAATTAAATATTGTGAATGCAAATGCGTATTTCTTAATCTTTTAGCATTTTACAGATTGTCCAGTAAAGGACGGCTGGATTTCAAAATTAAATATTTCTAAAAAATATGTTCGATTCAAGAGTGCGACACAAACGACATGTTTATCATGAAAGCTGTAAGTGTGTTGTAGAGAAGTTTCGAAATATCTGTAAGTTTCTAAAAGCTTCTAAGGGTCTCACCAATGTCGACTAACAACTGACCACGATTAATCTCTGTTTAAACTGAGAATTGCGTCCACCATTGCTTGGCGCCATGATCTAATCACGGTTAGCCGTTAAACGACTTTGGTAAAAACGACCCTAAAAGATGGCTTTGCAATTGTCGTAATTCACTTGTTCTATAATAGTGGTCAGAAACATGGAGCGATCAGTTACACACCTCAAACGTTAAAGATTATTGTACCAAAGAAATTGCATATAACATTGAACAGAGAGTATTTCTGGTGCCGTAATATTAGAAGTTGTAATTTAGTCTTGGCACCACAAGACAAATATTCAAAATTATTTTATTTTCTAACAGGATCAGGGTCCAACCATTTGCAAGTCTTCACCGATTTCTAAAAGTCAGCATAATGCAGTAGGGAATATTTACCCCAGGACCACTGTAGTTATTCCGGGAAATATCGTCATATTTTTTGGAATTATGCAGCAACATACATCCGTCTGAAAAATTACAACAGAGCTTAGTTTTAATATTTCCAATATGTAGAAAACAACCAGAAGATGTTGATAAGAGGTGAATTACGTATAGCGTCCTCTGTTAGAAGCTTCTGTAACCATTTTAAAATTCTTACAGCTTTAACATATAAATGTACTATTTGTCTCATTCTTTTATAGATCTAAGTTTTAGATATATAATTTAATTGTGAAATCAAGAGCTCTTTTACAGCATGCCACATATAACAGAGCTGTAAAATAAAAGATACTTTGCTACAACGATTTTGTTAATAAACAATAAAATTTATACAGACAATAGCTTAATGATACATTTAGCTCTGTAAATTTACCATTTATATGCTAAAATAAACAATCAGCTACATTTAGGTGTAAAATGTTATAAAAGAAACTTTAAATTTTGCACGGTTTTAATTTTTAAAAATGAATTGAGAGGTAAAAATTTCTATATATCTCT
>CM063506.1:84810343-84832843 GCA_032207245.1 Pardosa pseudoannulata
AAATGACTTTCTTTTTAAAATGACAGAAATCATGACACTTGCAAATCTCTTGCTGTAAGAACTTAACATGAGTAATAGAAAAAAACATTTTTAAAGGAATTCTTACTTGAAGTTAATGAAAGATTGAGTTTATCTGAGTAAATCAAGCATGTGTATTTTACGAAATGGTATTTACCACTATAACATGTTGTGTATGTGTTTGTGAGTGTGCTTGTGTTGATAGACATGTACATTTTCCATAAAAATAATCATTAACTCCGAAAGAGAATAAACTATTACACAGATATAATATTATTACTAAGTTTTAAATGATGATTTTAAATGTCAAACTAAATGTATTATGTTTTTTTTTTAATCTGTTATCAAGAATTCTAGTTAGTACGGTTTTTACAATAGTTTGACTTCGTCTCATACAGTTTTGTCTTTATTTAAAACAAGCATGAAAGATTCTAGTATGATTATATCCATTTTTTGCTCGAGTGGAGACTTGAAAGTATGGAAAGTTTTAAAGAGTAGAAATAGACATAAAGTATCCGACTGGGTTTAAATGACTCAAAAATGACGTTTTTCGGGGGGAAAAAACTAAAATCTTTTTGTTAATTTATTCCAAAACTATATTATTATCTTTCCAATCCGTTTTTCTTAAGTCTATGAAATAAAAGTTATGAGAGTTTTTGTTTTAAACGACAAACAGAAAATTGCATTTATATAACCTGTAATTTACACTTTAAATGGATCTTTTTTTATAATCATTTATTTTAAAAATTTACTTTTCATGATGATTTCTGCTTATTCCAACTTATTAAGCTGAAGATTAAGAGGCTGCAATAAACCTTTTTGTATAAAAATTTCTGCAACAAAAACTTTAAATACATCTTTGGAGAAATTATATTTTAACGTTTAATTTCTCTAACCATAAACAGAAAATTTACATTGCTTTATTGTTGTAATCTATTAATTCCGGTAAAATGACGAGTCTAGCTCGTCATTACCGCAAGCTACACTCGTCATGCGATTAAAGTTACTGTTAAATATGATAATTAATTTAGTTTAAAATTTCTAGTGTACTGAATTTGGCAACAATTTTATCACTTGTGAAAATCACAAGTCACTATTGCATATTGTTTACTTAGAATTTCTTGGTACAAGTCATTGCCAAATTAATGAGTCAGAATAAAAGAAAACCTACTAAGAAATGCCGTGTTTTACAAGAATCAATTAAAAGTGAGACTACTTTAAACAATCAAGAATTTTGCTTTGTTTTGAAAAGTAAAACTAGCTTGAAGACTATTATCTGTATACCTTATTAATGTTTTGCTTTGATATTTTCTTAATTTTACTGTTTCTGATATTATTTAACACTATGTAAAAAGTGGATTTTAATTAAGAATATGTAAGAATTGTAAAATGAAACAGTTTTTTAAATAAAAATTAATTTATTTCATGCACAGTTTTCATTATTAATCATAAATTAAAAACACGTTTGCAAGCATATTCTTTGGAAATTTAAAGCTATTTTTGTGAAATAATGTAGGGAATATATTATAAAAGTAGCTGAATTATTCTATTAAGAAATATCTCTTTGACTTTGATTGACTCTCTTTAATTTTAACTTCGGTCTTAGAATTTGTTTCATGGTTATCTGTGGAGTGTATGTAATTCCCAAACATTATTTTTAGATAACTATAAAAATTTCGCGATTTTTTGACAGATGTGTAAAAAAATTTCATAATTTTTAATTTTTTTCGTTTCTATATGTTTTTATGTGTTCAAATACTATAGAAGAAGTTGTTGACACATCGGCTTTCTTGTTTATCAAGATATAGTACTGAAATCCAGTCGGTTACCTTAAAAATGCGTACTCGCACAGGTTTAAATTATGCACATAATAAAACAGGATCAATATTTTTCGTGAGTTCCACAAAAAAAAGTTATTGGACTTTTTTTGTTTCTTTATACTACATTTTGATATATTTTTTTATCCTCATTCTTTGTGATATGAAATACATTTTGACAGGAAGGAAAACTTCCTATCTTAATGTTCTCGATGTGCTTCGAATTTTTTTTCCAAAATTATTCTTTGTAAACAACAAGAATAACTAGCTATTAACAGAAAGAAAATCGGCAGATGCTAAAAGAATATTTTTAAAGTAAAGGATAATTAAAAAAATTAAAATATGTAAAAGAGACTAAAAGTAGTCTTGCCCCATATACGCACTAAGTATTTTGTCTTGTATAGGGTTCAACAAAGTTGGGTGCGACAGTTCATCAAAGTTCATTATGTCAAACTAAACTATAAGAAAGGGAAAATATATCTGAAGTCGTAATTTCCTTTTAATTATTTATTATTTTATTAATCCTTATTGCATTGTCTTTATTTGGCTAAAATACACAAAAAAGCACTAAACCAACAAGTACTGGAAGAAAACTAATTTTAAAATATACATATATAAAGTTATAAATTTAAGCTTTCCTTTTTTTACCAATTCATAGATTAATTAGTTCAGTAATCCCATGAGTATTTAACAACACTAAACAGACTTTCTTGTTCTATTGTGTTTCTCTAATAAACTTTCAGCGTTCATAACGTTGATTATTTTCCTGAAAGATTAAAGAGAGTCTCAAGCTGACCAACCTTCTTCCCGGGTCCGCGCCAGGATAGATAGTTAAAAGATTTCCCCTCTAAAAATTAAATATAAATTTTTCTGTTATGAGATTACTTAACGTACATAAGTTATATATAATTCCATGCAAAGTTTTTATTTAATAAAACATTTAAAAATAGAATGCTAAAGCAAATATTGAAGGTATTTATTCAAGAAGATAAAAGTCATATTTTGGCGAGTTTTAAGTCATATTTTGGCGAAATTAATTTGCTGCTGTATTGTCCAAAGGTCTTACTAGTGTGTGTTATAGTAGTGAAACTAATCAGAAACTTATAGCAAGTAATTTAAATTTTCGAGTGAGATGGTGTGCTGTTATTCTAGATTATAGGTTGTTATTAAAAAACTAATAAATAAATATTTCTTGTATACATTATCTCATAGCCAAGTCCAAAAATAACTATTGTTCTGTGCTATTAGAGTCCAAATATAATTTCATATAAATCAGAAAAAAAAACGATTCGTAAGTCGTATCTGACACTTTCATATTTTAATCTTTTTCTCCTCCTGAATTTTTTTAACGAGATGAAAAAGTTTTCAACCGACGATAATGTTTAGAGTACCGTCAAACAATAGGCCAACAGTTGTAGAAAAACTTAAGTTCAGTACAATATAAGTCATCGTTTGGTTCATAAATTTCGTCGATAAAGAAAATTACTGCGTCAAAAAATAATGTTTAGTGTAGATATAATACATTTGTAAACTTAAAAAAAATTCTATTTTAAAAAAATCAGTAATCTTACTTACTGCACATGCCTCTGAAAGTTCCATTGTCGTGAAACAATAAGTAACAGTCGTCGAGAGACTTTTTTAAGTTCAGTACAACAAAACTCATCATTTTGTTCATAAATTGCGTCGATAAAGAAGACAACTGTGTCATAAAATAATGTTTAGTGTAGTTATAGTAGATTTGTAAGTTTTAAAAAAAGTTCTATTTTTAAAAAAATAAATCAGTAATCTTATATTCTGGACATATTGCTGAAAGTTCCATTGTCGTGAAATAAGTCAACAGTCGTCGAGAGACTTTTTTAAGTTCAGTACAATAAAACTCATCATTTTGTTCATAAATTGCGTCGATAAAGAAGACTACTGCTTCAAAAAATAATGTTTAGTGTAGTTATAATACGTTTGTAAACATTAAAAAAATTCTATTTAAAAAAAATCAGTAATCTTACTTTCTAGTCATACCTTTGAAAGTTCCATTGTCGTGAAACAATAAGTAACAGTCGTCGAGAGACTTTTTTAAATTAAGTACAAGAAAACTCATCATTTAGTTTACCAATTGCTTCGATAAAGAAGACTATTGAGTCGAAAAATAATGTTTAGAGCAGTTATAATAGATTTGTAAACTTTAAAAAAATTCTATTTTTTAAAGAATAAATCAGTACTCTTACTTTCTAGATATACCTCTGAAAGTTCCATTCTCGTGAAACAATAAGTAACAGTCGTCGAGAGACTTTTTTAAATTAAGTACAAGAAAACTCATCATTTAGTTCACAAATTGCGTCGATAAAGAAGATCATTGCGTCGAAAAATAATGTTTAGTGTAGTTATAATAGATTTGTAAACTTCAAAAAAATATTCTATTTTTTAAAAAATAAATCAGTAATCTTACTTTCTGGACATACCTCTGAAAGTTCCATTGTCGTGAAACAATAAGTAACAGTCGTCGAGAGACTTTTTTAAGTTAAGCGCAAGAAAACTCATTATTTGGTTCACAAATAGCGTCGATAAAGCAGACTACTGCGTCGAAAAATAATGTTTAGTGTAGTTATAATAGATTTGTAAATTTAAAAAAAAAATCTATTTTTTAAAAAATAAATCAGTAATCTTACTTTCTGGACATACCAGTGGAAAATTTAAGTATGAAACGGAGTCCGCTGCTCCTCTCTGTTTTTGAGGAGAAGGACATCAAATATTCAACAAACGGAAGGAATCACGTACGGTCTTTATGTAGCAAGGGCCTTATCTCCTCCAGTAGACGGTTTCATGAATTGTATTAAATCTAGACACGAATCTTTTCCTCCTTTAGTTTCGTTAGACCAAATCTTATTTTCTCGTTCGCAATGATGAAGAACGTGACGTTAAAAATATTTGCTTGTTATTCCTGCTTTCCGCGTTTTTTAAAATGATCTTTAAATTTCAGGTCATATCATTTTCAGAAAGTCAGAGATGTGATATGTGACCTTGTTTTAAGGTTATATCAAGGAAAGTTACGATTTATTTTTCTCTGTCTAATAGCTTTTTGAAAAATCCCCTATATAATAATAGCCTAAGTTATCTGTCTGTCTGTCCTCGATTTTATGAAGCGGTTGGACCTGGAATGGATAGAGGCATCCATAGTTAGCAAAATTCAAAGAGAGTAATGTTTATCTTCTCCTAAACTATACATCCGATTCTAAAAAATATTGGTATAAATAGGCTTCATATCACAGCGAAAAATACTACCTTCTTTAAAACGTTCGAAATCCACCCCTTCCCCTCTTTTCGAACTTTTAATGCCATTATTTCAACTCCTATTTTCCCCGGTTAAGAGCAGGCGATTAAATTTATCAACTTATCCCATAATAAATAGGTAAAAATAACATTTTTCTAGCATTATGACGTCATTCATTTAACCATCTCATTGAATCGTTTCTTATTTTAAATTCTGCCTTATTTTCATACGTTTTATCATTGATCTTAGATATTACGTAAATAATTTTCTTTTATGTTTGGCTTAAATAATAGATTAGGTACATATGTGATAATTTTAAATTGAATCATCGATTATTTTTGGTTGCAAGATAATTCTCAGCCAAAAAACAAATTTTTTTTTACCTGCTTCATAAGGTACTTTACAATTTTGGAAAATTAAAAATTTTATTGATCCCGTCATATGACGGGCTATATGTTAGTCATTATTATATCGTGTTTTTGTGTTTTTGGTACTTTAAATGGTGTAACAATTCGGTATATGACCCGAAAAAAAAGAGGAAACTGAAGGTCAACCTAAGGATCTTAGGTGCGAATAAAGCCCTTTGTAAACCGGGTCTCCATACACAAAACAGAGGTAGTCATTTTGGTGAAATTAAATTAAAAACCGTCAGTACGCCGGAGCCAGTGTGTTTTCGTCTTTATAACCTCTATTGCCTTTCAAGAGACTCGGATAATAATTATAAATCGAGTTACGGTTGGGTTCACTGTTCCGAACATATGGATCAAGTTAATGATGCCTCTCATATACCGGGTGGCCATCTGGAAGGTTCTTTCCGGAACCTTCCAGATGAAGGTGACGCAAATTTGCGGTCAAACGACACGCCTAGGCTCAACTGACACTTTTTCAGATGTGTCAGAAGTTCATTTTTTCAGAAGGCCATTTAAGTTTACCGACAACCCATAAATATCGGGTGGCCATAATTAAACTGACAGTGCTCACAGTGTTCTGTAGCTCGATCTATTTGCGAGAATGACGCTAGATTTTGTAGGAAGATTAAATAAGACGGGGAACAAAGGATTCGGCAAAAAACAAATTAGTTCCAAAAGTCACCGCTAGGGGAATAATTGGGGCTGTGTTATAGAAAAAAGAGTGTTAACAAATGCAAATTAATACGGAATAAAATTACCATTTACTATGCACATTTTCTGATTTAGTTCAAGTGCAATATGGTAATACTTTTAAAAAAGCTTAAAATCTACATAAACACCGATAAAGTATCGTGATCTGCAATATCACGCAGAAGAAGTTCTTTATTCAAATTTCACGTTACATCCATTGGCACAGTGTTAGCTGTAGTTTTTGATTTGCATTTGTTAACACTCTATTTTCTATTACACAGTGCCAAATATTCCCGTAGCGGTGACTTTTGAAACTAATTTGTTTTTTCGTGGAATCCTTCGTCCCCCGTCTTGTTTAATCTTCTTACAAAATCTGGCTTCAATCTCGCAAATAGATCGCACTACAGAACACTGTGAGCACTGTCAGTTTAATTATGGCCTCCGGGTATTTATGGGTTGTCGGTAAACTTAAAATTGGACTTCTGACACATCTGGAAAAGCGTTAGTTGAGTCCAGGCGGGTCGTTTGACCACAAATTTGCGTCACCTTTATTTGGAAGGTTCCGGAAAGAATCACGAGAGGGGCAACCGGGACCCCTATATAAGAAGATTGGAGAGGAAAAAAAGGGCTTTTTTTCTTGAAGCTAGAGGAAAGTTCACTTGCTTCTCCGAATTGCCGGAGCTTGCTTTTCAAGAGAGACTGCCAGCGTCTCTGATCTGAGCTAGGATGTAACTTCGGAATCTCCTTCCCGCTACGTTTATTTTTTGCTCCTTCGTGCTTTGAAGAAGGTAGCTGAGAGTGACCCTTACTCTTTATTACGTACCAATGACTTATACCAGGCCATGTTGATATAACAGAAAGAGTTATGACACCAGATACAAATGAGACTTACCGTTTTGCAGACTTTTTTTTATACTTTCATTCTTTTTTCTACAATCTGGTGAAACACATAAAAAGATTTAATCTCAATATAGAGCTGTTGGAGTATATATGCCAATATATCCAATCTCAATAGGGAGTAGTTGGACTGTGGAAGAAAATCCAGCTGATGCCGCTTTCCTGAGATGAACAAAGAACTGAGATTTTTCTGACTCTGCCGAAGTAGACGGAGGGACTTCCAAATCTGCTGAGTGAAGTATCCGAAAAACTCTTGTTGCCAAGGCCAAAGCCGACTGACCTGCTTTAGCCACCCCCTCCTGTCCAATGGGGTCGAAATGACGGAGCGTCATTGACATCGCCCTCGCCCCTCGATCTACAGTGTAACTCACGTTACTCTCTTGCTCCGGATCGTATAGCATCCCTCAATTCCTCACGAATTCCAGCGAGATACGTACTCTGCGCGCTTCAATCCCAGTATAAAAGGCAACTGTTCCGGATCATCCGACAAATATATCATAGTGGCAAAGTCCCGTACCTGCACTAATTTCGAACTGTTTCCTGCATCCGAGTATTACCAGCTTCACTGCACCCACGTGTGGTATTTTTGAATGCTTATCACAAAGCCAGATTTTCATAATTAATTGCATTTAACTAATCCTGTATATAGATGTACATAAATTATTCTCATGAATAACTCATTTAATCAAGATTAAATAGATATCCACCTGTATCCTTGAAGGCCTCGCCTATCATTTCTCCAGTACGTGATAATAGGTCCGGGTCATAAATTGCTATCTTTTTTTAATTGTAATTGCATTGCTATGAATTTTATTCTTATGTGCTTATACGGATTTTAAAACATCTATAGGCCTTAATAAATTATACATATAAAAAATTAATCAAATTTTAAAATTATAAAGTTTTTAAAAATTAACAAATTTAAAATTTTAATGCATTTTATTTTTACTATAACTTATAAACGAAATGTTCTTTTCAAATAAAATTTTTACTTTATGTAGAAAAATATATTAATGTAAATTGTGTTTGAGATTTGTAAAAGTTGTTGAATAATTTCAACAAAAATAAATTTTTAATTAGTTAATTTAATTAATTAATAATTAGTAAATTTTGTTGACTAATAAGATTTAAAACAACCATTCCCATAACGTGTAATTTTGTTTTCAGTAATTTAAGAAGTGTATCTTTTCTTAACAATAATGGCTTTGAAATATTTTTCCCTTGAGTATATTCCTATAATATTGATGCTCATATAAGTAATATAAATAATTGTTCATTCTTTAAATTTTGATTTTTTTAATTAAAAACTTAAAATTTATTTGAATTTTCAATTTAACATAATAGAAATAGATCGTTTCAAATAACTAATACTAATATAATACGAATATGAATACATCTTTTAAAATATTTTTATATTTATATAAAAATGATTGTCATTGGGATTTGAAAACATATTAAATATCTTTTAATATATCATAAAGTAATGTTTCTTTATTTTTTCCTTTGAATTTGTTCATCTTGTCGGTAGAAGTTCGAAAACTTGTGCTTTTAAATAAAAATTTCGAAAGAAATCCTAGAAAATATTTTAAAGAATAACTGTAACAAAATTTTAACCATGTAACTAGAAAATAAAAATATCGAAAAAAATACAAGAAAATACTTTAAAGAATATCTGTACAAAATTTTAACAATGTAACTAGAAAATAAAAATCTCGAAAATAATATCCAAGAAAATATTTTAAAGAATATTTGTACGAACTTTTAACCATGAACCAGAAAATAAAAATCTCGAATTCAATTCAAGAAAATATTTTAAAGAATATCTGTACAAAATTTTAACCATGTAACTAGAAAATAAAAATATCGAAAAAAATACAAGAAAATACTTTAAAGAATATCTGTACAAAATTTTAACAATGTAACTAGAAAATAAAAATCTCGAAAATAATATCCAAGAAAATATTTTAAAGAATATCTGTACGAACTTTTAACCATGTAACCAGAAAATAAAAATCTCGAAAAAATCCTAGAAAATATTTTAAAGAATACCTGTATCAAAATTTTAACCATGTAACTAGAAAATAAAAATATCGAAAAAAAGTACAAGAAAATAGTTTAAAGAATATCTGTACAAAATTTTAACAATGTAACTAGAAAATAAAAATCTCGGAAATAATATCCAAGAAAATATTTTAAAGAATATCTGTATGAACTTTTAACCCTGTAACCAGAAAATAAAAATCTTGAAAAAATCCTAGAAAATATTTTAAAGAATATCTGTACAAAATTTTAACCATGTAACTAGAAAATAAAAATCACGAATACAATCCAAGAAAATATTTTAAAGAATATCTGTACAAAATTTTAACCATGTAACTAGAAAATATTTTGAGGACTATCAGTTTGATCTTGGCAAATGCTGAAAATATTCTATTATTATTGTACTTATTATTGTATTATTGTACTGTAAATATTTCAGTACTCTTTTTTAAAAACAATCAATATTAAACATTTCAAATTTTAATTCCAAGAAAACGATAAAAATGTATAAAAACTATAAATATTAATTATAAATAAAATATCTGTACCTTTTAACTGCTTAGCACAAATAAATATTTTTAAATGAGAACTGTTTTTAACCATGTAACTAGAATCTGTCAATATTCTACTAGAAAATAAGGTAATATGAATAAAATGGATCACAGTCAAAATATAAAGTTGGAAAATCACTTTTTAAAATATCTGGATTAAATACGGCTATTGTACAAAAATGTAATTCCTGAATCCTAGAACTGCAAAGGATTTGCATATAAAACTTCTTCACGACAATCACAGTCGAAAGAAAACAAAATTAATAATCTCTTTACAAATAATTTTTCATTGCAATCAAAACAATTTAACCCCTGTGTCATATCGAATTCTTGACTCCCTGTAGGACATTACAATCTCCCGAATACATCTGTCGCGGATAAAAACTGAAAATCCTACAACGAGTGTTCTGAACACACACTCCGAAAAAAATGACGAAAAACTGAGTCGCAAAATTGTAGGCTTTTTGTACTGAGGGGTCAGTTATCGGTTCTGCCACTGTTTTTTTCTCAAATTAAGATCCCAGTTACATGGAACAGAACTTCCACTAAAGTTACAGTTATAATTCATTTTTAGCTGAAATCTCAATATTGTTTCGCTGTATCCCTTCACGGAATTTCCGAGCTTTCATTAACGCGATCCATCAGGGGCGTATTCGTCTGTTCAGTCCGATTGTCAAGATCCCAGACTCTGAGACGCCATGCTATTGTCCAGATAAACAGGTGTACTCTGGTCAGCTGTTTTGTCGCGTGCTCGGACAAAGGGGAGCCTTCACACCATTAACACCCTGAATAGGGAGTGATCTATACTAATATTATCAAAAGATGCATATCCTCAAGGAGTTATCTTGGAAATAAATCGCTTCCTTTTATTTGATTTTTAAAATTATGCAGTATTTTTAAGATTAAAAAACAAAAATATCACTTTTTAAAGATTTATACGTCTTGGAAACCCTGAAAATGTTTTGAAAACTTTTGTATGAATATTCAGTTTGTATTAAATGTAACTAATAAATGTTAAAAAAATTTCAATTTTGAAACAAATATATTTACATCTATTACTATTCCTTAAACCTCTATGATAAAATTAATATTATAATCAAACTCATTATAAACAAAAATTTAAAAATCAATGAATTTAACTAAACAATACTTTTACTCTGACAAATTAAAACACCATTCCTCACGACGTTTAAATAGTATCGAGTTGAGCTTTCGGAACTTGTAGATTGCTGGTAAGAATTAGCACAAATGTTTGTATCTGTTGTGAATCATATTTAATCCTTTGCATCCTGTCCTGTACATCACGTATGGTATACACATATAATGCTGTATAGTTGTTATAACACATGCGATACACAATGAACTATAATTTATGCGAAAAATAATTTTGAGTAGAGTAATAAATTTAATTTTATTTTTCAGTTAGACATATGAAATTTAAATTTTTGTATCAAATGTACAACATAACAAAAAAGATCAAAAGTGTTAATGGTACATAGTACCTTTTGAGAATTCAAAAGGTTGTTGAAATGGCATAATTTTGTTTTTATTAATCATAAAATAAAATTTTTTTACTTCTTTTAGAATGAATTTTTCACAAATTCATTAACGTTCGTCCATAATGTTAATATATTTGTAAAATATTTGAATTTTAAGTATATTTTAAGGTATAATTATATTTTGAGTTATAAATAATATTTGATCACTGTTTTCTTTTTTCAATTTTCTTTTAAAAATTAAATTTTAAATTTAAGTAGAATTTAAATTTAAATTTTAAGTATATTTTAAGGTATAATTATATTTTGAGTTATAAATAATATTTGATCACTGTTTTCTTTTTTCAATTTTCTTTTAAAAATTAAATTTTAAATTTAAGTAGAATTTAAATTTAAATATTTAAGTTTACATATTATAAAATTAAATTGAAATTTAATAATTTTAATGAAATAAAAACTTTAAATAGATTCCAAGATTAATTTTAATGTATATAAGGAGTGTTTGGTTAAATATTTTATAACAATATATTAAATATTAAATCTTAACAAAAGCTTTAAAAACATCAAAACTTTAAAAAAAATTAGATTTTAGAAAAATATCTGACATAAAAATTATTTTAACGTAACTGTTATAATTGCACTTAAATGTATGAACAAAATTTCATACGTTATTACCATTCTGTATTTATTATATTAAATCAAGCAAGAATTTCTGAATTATTTTCTAAGTAAAAATCTGTCAGTGGTACAATTTTCTAGTGAGTTAACAATTATCCGTAACACTTTAAAGACATTTGAGTTTTATAATACCAAAGTTCACATTTCATCCTTTAAACTACCTCCTAATTTTTGTTTTAAGCGCTTTTTATTTCTAGGGTCAGACTGTTTCGTCCACCAAAGTATACGGATAACAATGAAAAAAAATATTACATTCGCAATAACTCCAGAAATAAAGCAAGAGGAGATTTCCAAGCACCAGCTGTTCATTGCAAACCTCAGTGCAAAATATAAAACCTCTTCACAGCAAAATAAGTATGAAGGGGAGCATGTTTATAGCTGAACTAGAGGAAAATAACTTTTTTATGCTTCATTTTAAAGCTAGAAAATAAAAGGATACAGCTTAGAATTCGTCAGTTTCTCTGTTTGGAGAATATTAACGTATAGTTTAAAATGTGAAAATCTTAGAAACCTAATTTTTTTTTTTTTGAGAGAATGCATATAGTTAATTTTTTTAAAGTTGACGAAAGAAAGGTTTTATTTCTAATTTAATGAAATTTAACAGCATCAAAGTACTAATTCTAGCAATTTTAAAAGTTATTTATTTTATTATTACCGGCTATAAAACTTGGTGAATATATAAACTGAAGAATAAAAATAAATAAAAATTTAAATAGAAATAATTTCTGAAAAATATTCATTGATCAAAATTTATTGCATTTTTGGTGCTTTAAATCTTTATTAAAATACATATGTATGTCAAGTCTAAAAAAGGGGTAGTTGGAAATTAAGTAAGTTATAAACGATTTTGAAAAGGGAACTATTTTATAATAATAAAATAAATGAAAAAGGCCCAAGTTTGCGTAACCTTTTGGAGTAATCCGGTTAAGTGGAAAGATATTTGAAGAATTTGATGATTAAGCGAACCGATATGAGTTAGTTAGAGCGTGGGCAGCAGAACTTTGGCCGATTGGTTAGAGTGCTGGCCGTCGGTACCAGAGTTCGTGGGTTCGAATCCCACTATGGCATGGATGTTCGTAGCCTTTCGGAATCGGCTTTAAGCTGTAGGTCCCGGTCTCATTAGCCCTTGTGTGCAAAAAAGTAGACCGTAGCGCTCCAAATCAAACCAAACCAAAAGCGCGTGGGCATGGAGCTGTCAACACCTTTCCACACTTAGCTCCACCACGAACAAATGAAAATGGCGCAACTTTTGCTTTTAAATGAAACGATGATTTAATAAACTTATTATTATCAAGAAAGACTGTTTTCCTTTAGCCTTAACACTGGACCATGTCATGTATATGAAAAATATATGTATATCTATGTAGAATATACCTAAATGAGTGATAAATATATATTAAGCAATAAATATTTGTGTATTATTTGCCAATCGTCCAAACAGCGAATTTACAAATGATTTTATGTTCGTATGTTGAATTTTCTTTTAAAAATTGGCTTTTCTAAATTTAAATAAATTTTTAATTTAAATACCTGACTTTTTATAAAATTAATTAATTTTTAATTAATTTTTTATTAATTTTTAAGATGATTTTATGTTTGTATATTGAATTGTCTTTTAAAAATTGTCTTTTCTAAATTTAAATAAATTTTTAATTTAAATAATTGACATTTTATAAAATTAATTTTTAATAATATTTGAAATAAAAACTTGGACAGTAGATATATTTTATAGTATATTAAAATGTTTGGTAAACATTGTGTTAGAGTCACAAAAAAATTTTCAGTATTAAACTTTTAAAATAATATCTGATTTTAAAGAATACTTTAACTAATATAATTACAATTCAATGCATATAACATTAAGTTAATAATTACACATATACTTTGCAAAATTCACCGTTTCTTTAAGATCCTTTGATTATCAGAACTTCAATAATTTCATTCCAAAGATTTTTTGCGCATTGGTATTGGTAAAATAATTTACAATTTTTAAATCACTTAATTTTTTCCTGCCGTGTGTTTTCAAATGTACTTTCTTCTTTTACTTAAAAGCCTTTCATTGAGATAAGTTAAACTACATCATTACACTGATCCATTTCAGTTTGCAGTGGTCCTGACTCCTACCTCTGGTATAGTCCAGTAAATGTTACAACACACAGCAAGTATATATGATTTTATAAGCCAAATTTGGCTGTATTTCTATTACTAAAGTAAAGCTGTGAGTTTTGCTTTCACCTCATTTTCATACATCTTTGAAGGCAACCCAAGCTTCTCTTTCCTTTAATGTCACAGATGTCTCAAATTTGTTATCCCTAATAAGTTTTCGGATGTCTGGTCCTACGAAGACTCCCCCTTTCAATTTGGCTTCAGATAATCCAGGAAACATTTTGCACATATATTTAAAGCAATCACCATCTTTGAACCTGAGAACCTGTGAACCTGTTCAACCTGAGAGAAAAGCCTAGAGGAGTCGTCTTCAAAGGGGTTATATTCTGTATCGGATTCTTTAACTTCGGGATGTTCAGAGTCAGAAGATTCGGAAGAAAAAACTAGTAATTCTGTCGGAGACAAAGACACTGGCACATCAGGTCCATGAGGAACGGGGCGTATGGCCGAAGGAATGTTTGTAGGATACGATATTAGTTTGAAATTTTTTCTATTATATCCACGGGTATGGCAAGAACAAAAGTAACAGTCATCAAAGTGGTTTTTTGGCTCCCTCCATTGGAATTCCAAATCGTAAGGCAGTCTTCTTTCCTTTGAACCATGAACTTAAATAATTGACACACTGCACACAAACTTTATGAGAAGCCCAATATTTGTCTTGGTCTCCAAGTTTCATGCCAAAATATGCAAAATAAAGCTGTAATAAGTACTCTGTGATGTTCCTCTTGCGATTTTTAATGACATTATATTCGCTGCAAATGTAGCAAAAGTCATCAAAAATATTTTCACAATTTCTCGAACTTGAAGCCATTTTCACAGAGTAAGTACTGGTGTTTACATGAGGTCACTAATAAGGATTCGAGCGTCGCTATAGGTTGACAGCGATTGCGACGGGAGGGAGGGATGTTGAAGAGGAACATTGCGCATTCCCAGTCTCGCGCGCTTTCAGGAATTTGTCTAATCGGTGATCTGGATCAACATTGAAGCTTTAAAAGCCCTAAAATACTAACTGCGCTTTTGTAGTTTACCCCAGAAGGGTATTTTTAGGGTTTCACCAAGGTAAAATGTCAAAACACGAAGGAAAATATCAAAGTAAAATAGGTGAGAAATATTCCTAAAAAAAACACATAAAATTGAATTTTTCAAAAAAATGTGACGTGATAGACATTTTTAATGATTCTTTTCAAAATCAGTACTAAAATATACGTTCAGTTCAGTTGTCACATCCCTTGTATTTTTTTCATCGCAGGCCTGTGCTATTTGCAGATCGTCCTAAAAGCGAATTTACAGATGATTTTATGTCCGTATGTTGAATTTTCTCTTAAAAATTGGCTTTTCTAAATTTAAATAAATTTTTATTTTAAATACTTGACTTTTTTATAAATTAATTAATTTTTAATTAATTTTTTATTAATTTTTAAGATGATTTTATGTTTGTATATTGAAATGTCTTTTAAAAATTGGCTTTTCTAAATTTAAATAAATTTTTAATTTCAATAATTGACATTTTATAAAATTAATTTTTAATAATATTTGAAATAAAACTTGGACAGTAGATCTATTTTATAGTATATTAAAATGTTTGGTAAACATTGTGTTAGAGTCACAAAAAAATTTTCAGTATTAAACTTTTAAAATAATATCTGATTTTAAAGAATACTTTAACTAATATAATTACAATTCAATGCATATAACATTAAGTTAATAATTACACATATACTTTGCAAAATTCACCGTTTCTTTAAGATCCTTTGATTATCAGAACGTCAATAATTTCATTCCAAAGATATTTTGTGCATTGATATTGATAAAATAATTTACAATTTTTAAATCACTTAATTTTTTCCTGCCGTGTGTTTTCAAATGTACTTTCTTCTTTTACTTAAAAGCCTTTCGGTGAGATAAGTTAAACTACATCATTACACTGATCCATTTCAGTTTGCAGTGGTCCTGACTCCTACCTCTGGTATAGTCCAGTAAATGTTACAACACACAGCAAGTATATATGATTTTATAAGCCAAATTTGGCTGTATTTCTATTACTAAAGTAAAGCTGTGAGTTTTGCTTTCACCTGCTTGGATGTTTCAATATTAGCATTTCAATGCATTTGTTTATAAAAATTGAGTTTCAGCATGTCTTTTGTGTCTAATTTGATAATAAATGAAAGTAGAAACAAGAAATTTCGAAGAAATGTGCACTGATTAGTTCTTTAATGAATGCAACATAGAAATTTTTGTATATCATTTAAGGGGACATATCACCTTTAAACCTTCAAAAAATCGTTTTTTTGTTTTTTGCATTTTTACAATCTTTGAAATTTTCTGAATCCTTTAAAACAAAACCCATTAAAATATTCGAATTACAACCTGTAAAATTATAACATAAAAAAGAAACACTGGCAGCATGGGACATTTAAATCATCCAGCTGGTGTTTATGTTTGTCCCTGCCGTTTTGTCGTCACTTTTAGCGTTGAAACTGTTTTAAGATTAATATTGTTGAAATAGTGGTAAATGATGCATTTTATTTATTTAATGATGGTTATGTTGTTTGAACCAGTGTTATGCAAGAACTGTCTTAAAAAATTGGTAATCATGCAAGAGTATTTACATACAACAGTGATCAACAGCTGATTCGCTAAAATCATGGCTGAGATGCTTACGTTAGTGGCTTGAAAAGCAAAAAGAAAAAAAAGATATAAAATTAAAAAATATAAAAGTAAAAATATTAGAAATATTGAACAATGTATATATATAGGCAATTTTGAACCATTTTGTCAAATGTTTTAAGTCAAATAAAATGAAAATATCTAAAGTTTTAACTTTAAATGCATTTTACTCAAAATAATGTTTTTCAAACTTGCGCGCACTCTAGAATAAAAACTATTGCACGTATGGATCTATAACTTTCAAGGTAAGTACATTATAGTACTACAATGAAACTTCACCTACTTTTTTGAAAGTTTTTTATTTTATGGGTTATTTATTGTATTTGAAATTTATTTTTCAAACGTTATTTTAGGTTTCTTGAAAATTTATTCTCTTGGTGTAAAATTTCTGATAGCTTTTAAATTTTAAATAGGTGAAGAATAATACCTAACTGATCGCAGTGTGACAGTAAAACTTTTAAATTTTCAAAACAAGAACTTTTATTTTATTTTATAAAAAATGTTCTTACTTACCAGAAACAAAGTAAATGCAGGAAAATAATTAACTAGATTCAGAGATTAAATGCTAAAATTTCCAAGTAATTTCCATAATAAGAAAAAAAGTTATGGCAAATCGAAAAATAACAAAAATTCCTCATTTTGAAGTGCTTAAAGGTGATGTGTCCTCTTAAGTCATTTATTATTTACAGCAGATAACTCCTTTGTTGTATAAAACAGTTTTATGTAGTAAAATTTTGCAAAACTTTAAAAAATTTGAATTAAATAAACAATGTATTCATCTCTAGCTCCAGTACATTGGCGGCATCAACTTCCATACTAATAATTATGCTGTCAGACACCGAATTGGAATGTTATGACCGGACACGCAGTTATCCTTGTTCCAACTCATCTAACGACATTGGAGGAGGAGTTAGAGCAGAATCTTCCCTCACAAGTTAGTCCAAATTATGCTGTAATAATTTCAAGTCTGAGGATTGGAATTGGGGTTTGATTTCTTCGTTCATGCAATAACAAAAACTTTAAGATAATCTTCAATAAGCTGAGCTCGCTGCAGTCCATATTGACGTTTATCACAAGAAAATCGTTACCAATAGTATCACCCATGGGATATATAGATCAAGAATTTGTTTCGATATCTCACATAGTACAAAATGGAACTTGCTCGAAAGCTTTGGGAAATGGATCGAAAGAATTTTAAGTCGAGAACGCTCCTTTGATTACGATATTTAGAGGCTGGCAAAAAGATTTTAAGGAATTAGAATGGGAGAGAGGAGGTTTTTTAAGGAAATATTAAAGCTATATAATTTTGAATTATATATATATATATATATATATATATATATATATATATATATATATATATATATATATATATATATATATAATGTGTGTTAGGACTTGGGAACAGCAATGTATGTTGACAGCATACATATCGTCGGTATCCGTGTTAGCGGTAACGTAAAATTATTAGTTCGAAATAAAATTAACCCAAAATTTCTTTCACTAGGACTAAACTCAGCGAAGTATTTGCCAAATTTCGTCATTACTTTACTTCAAATTCCACGAAATCAGACGACAATCGAGTTTTTTTTTTCAAAACTTCATTATATTTAACGCTAAAACTTAAACGATCAGCTCCTTCTTTAAGTTCCTCAAGAAGTTAAATAAGTACAATCCTACTACAATTCTTTATTATGCTTCATTTCGATTTTAAATTCATACGCTCAATGGATAACTACCAGAGAAATAGGATCCCACTTTTATTTACTGCAGTCAATTTTAAATTCATATACTAAGGATAAATGCTAAACATGTAGTATCTCCTTTTTCTCTATTAGAGTTCATTAAGATTTTCAACTTATACATTCAATGGTTAATTACCAAACAAGTTTTATCCCACTTTCCTCTAATAATTAATTACAATAATGAAACTATATGAAACATTAATGATGAAGTAAGGAAATTATATCAGTATTACTAGTAATTAAAATGTATGAAACTTTGTATATATTTTACTTATAAAATGAATATGTGTTGTAATATCGTAAACTGATTAAAATTATTGAAACTAAAATTTAAAAGTATAATCGGATTATCTGATAATTAAAATTTATATGTTCGCTTTTGTTTATGAATGAAAAATTATATTTTTCTGAGAATTACTGTTAACAAAATAAATAAAAGTTTAACTCTAAATTATCATTATTCTAAATATTTGGTAAAAACATGTTATATTAGAGAAAATAAATTCGTTTTAAATTTAGATTGTTATTGATTTAATACATTTAACATTTTTTTGTGCAGGATTAAATTTATCATTTATTACAATAATTGTAAAAATAAATTGGTTCTTAATAATTTTCAAATTAAACATTCTTTTTTTAAACGTTTAAATATAGTTTAATTATTTAACATTTTTATCATATCAGAAATATTATAAGATAACATATATGGCTTCCATAATAGATTAAGTACATATGTGATAATTTTAAATTTAATCATTGATTATTTTTTGTGCAATGAAAATTTAATCACTGCTATTAACAGCAAATTCTATCTACTTCCATGGTGTATTGGAATTCATTCCTTTATTTCCATTAATTACTGGGGCAAAAAAAAATGGGTAGAACTTAACGATAATTTCAACGTAGCTAAGAAAACTTTGAATTATCTTTCTAAATGAATTCAACGTAATTGTAAACTGCATTCCCAGTATCGGGAGACTATAGAGGAGTTGGAAGATAAACAAATTATTGAGCGTGTACATTATAGATTATGTACATATGTGATAATTTTACATTTAATAATTGATTATTTTTTGTGCAATGAAAATTTAATTACTGCTATTAACAGCAAATTCTATCTACTTCCATGGTGTATTGGAATTCATTTCTCTATTTCCATTAATTACTGGGGCAAAAAAATTGGGAAGAACTTAACGATAATTTGGATGTAGCTAAGAAAACTTTGAATTATCTTTCTAAATGAATTCAGCGGGATTCTAAACTGCATTCACAGTATCGGGAGACTATAGAGGAGTTGGAAGATAAACAAATTATTGAGCGTGTACATTATAGATTATGAACATATGTGATAATTTTACATTTAATCATTGATTATTTTTTGTGCAATGAAAATTTTATCACTGCTATTAACAGCAAATTCTATCTACTTCCATGGTGTATTGGAATTCATTCCTTTATTTCCATTAATTACTGGGGGAAAAATTGGGAAGAACTAACCGATAATTTGGACGTAGCTAAGAAAACTTTGAATTATCTTTCTAAATAAATTCAACGGGATTCTAAACTGCATTCACAGTATCGGGAGACTATAGAGGAGTTGGAAGATAAATAAATTTTTGAGTGTGTACATTATAGATTATGTACATATGTGATAATTTTAAATTTAATCATTGATTATTTTTTGTGCAATGAAAATTTTATCACTGCTATTAACAGCAAATTCTATCTACTTCCATGGTGTATTGGAATTCATTCCTTTATTTCCATTAATTACTGGGGGAAAAATTGGGAAGAACTTAACGATAATTTACCACATAGCTAAGAAAACTTTGAATTATCTTTCTAAATAAATTCAACGGGATTCTAAACTGCATTCACAATATCGGGAGACTATAGAGGAGTTGGAAGATAAATAAATTTTTGAGTGTGTACCAGATAATTCTCAGCCAAAAAACAAACCATTTTTTTTACCTGCTTCATGGGGTACTTAACAATTCAAGAAAATTAAACATTTATAATGATCCCGTCATATAACGGGCTATATGCTAGTGTAAGTATATTGTCCTATGTCCAAACTGATACACAAGCACTCAGATTTATAATAGGAAAAATTTGTTTTAACCCCTTCCCGGTTTTACCCGAGCTGAACAGGAGAAATGTACCATCCTGGCTCATCAGTGTAGTTCGGGCGCTATGAAATTTTACACTGTGCAATCAGTCTTTCCCGAATTATCTCACATATGCTTTTTATTCTTTTGAATGCTTTTGTTTACTTTTCTGAATACTAGATTATTTGCTGCTCAAAGAGAGACAGCAGAGGGAAGACGGTAAGGAGAGAAACAAGGTTCTACTGTCGAGATTGAGATGTTGGACTCTGTGCAGTGCCGTGTTTCCGATTGTATCATACACAATCAAATTTTGATTAATAATTTCATAATCATTTGTGTAAATGCAAAGGATATAAATAAAATATAATTCAAGATAAAAGCTAGGTATTCTAAGCTTTATATTTACAGTTAGTGTTAATTGACTCTAAAGTCTGAGGATTTCTGATCCACAGAAAGCCAACTATACAGGTAAATTACTCATTTATTTAAATTGATTTTTTTACATTAATTTTTAGTAAATTTTGTATGTGAATGATACAATTATATTTAAAAACCTATGTATGTATAAATATAATCCTAAAAAATTGACATTTTTTGACCCATAATCCCGAAATAAAATGAACCTAGAAGGGGTTAAGTCTTCCAGAAAAGAAATACATGCAGCCTCATATAAATTCAGATAAATGTCAAAAACTCTGTAATAAATATCTATCAAACGTTTTACAATTCATCTTCATTTTAGATCATTATTTTGAATATTAGACCGCAATATTATTTTCTATCATTTCAATTTTTTTTAATTTCATACTACCTTCAAAATTTATAGACAGACAATTCGACTCGTTTCAAATCAAATCACTATCGCAATTTCTGTTTATCTTCCTCTATCTGTCTTTTCAGAATTTTATTGTTACAAAGTTGTATCGTACAAAAAAAAAATTTATCTTCAAAGATATATTGATTTAATATCTTCAACATGAATAGGAAATACAAGAATAGATTTAAGGGAACGAGGGACTTGCAAGATAGAGGAAATCGATCACCGTATCCTGAAGTAAACGTCAAGCAAGGAATACACTTCAATATCACCATAAAATGTTTGAAAACAGAATGATTATTTTATTTCAATAGAACTCTCCTAGTCTTCCTTGTTTTAAAACTTAAAAAATCATTTTTTCTTTCAAATTTACTGATTATATTTCCTTGTACAAAGTAAAGAAAGTATTATAGTCAGTATAAATTTCATTACTCAGGTGACAACGAAAATATTTATGTTGAACTTGACTAACTGAGAATGTTTTTACAGAGGCTTTTCGCACATTTTTATACGATTTTGGTTAGCGGTATTAAAAACCTTTTTTTGCAAAATAAATAACTGCAATTGTACTGTTTTCAAAGGCCAAAATTATGGTCTGTGGCTTGAGAGGTTTGTTTTTATTCAAAATGGTATTTTTAAAGAAGCAGTGGTTCGAAGGATATATTTATGCTCTTTTCGAAGTGTTTCAGTTCATATTCCGTTACCCAAAACCGATGTGAGAGTCATGGTTTTTGGATATCTAAAGCACCGATGGGTAATATCGTCAAAAAGAAAAGGAACAAATGTCAAATTGGAGCCTCAAGTGGGATCAAAAATTCCGAACAAGTATCCAAGGAAAAAAAGAACATCTTTGACTATTGCAAAGGTATGTTGTTTAATGTTAAAAGAAAATACCCCTGGTCAAAGTACAGTTGAAAATCATTAATATGCTCGGTGTCCGGTGTAAACAAAATGAAGTAAAAATAGATTTGAAAAAAAAATGTCAAGATTAACTCCAAATACCATCGCTTTACCCGCAGTGACATCAATCTGGACAACTATATCAAGACAAAGCTAGTAGTCACACATCAAAATCCACTGTAAATTTCCTAAAAGAAATGGAACAAAAAACTGGTATCAAGGCCATACCCTTCAT
>CM063506.1:84847843-84852843 GCA_032207245.1 Pardosa pseudoannulata
AATTAAATTTCTAAATTGCGGCTTACCTTTATCGATATATCGATGATTAATGACAAAATCAGCAACTAACTAATAAAAACTCGATCTCTGACTTGTCACTTTATTTGTACTCAATTTAAAGTAAAATAAAATGTGCTTTATTGCGCAAAGAGAAAACTTTAGTGGTGGGTAGTGAGATGGCGTGGCCTGCATATGTCGCTAAATTGTTTAAGTTGAAAAAAATACTAACAAGTTTATAAAATAGAAAATTAAAAATATATACATTTTACTCAAAAAAGTTTCATTTTTACCCCCCAAAATTTCATTTTTACCCCATTTGGGGTAATTTACCCAGGTTCCCCGACCGCTGCTATAAACTTTTTAAAAATTTATAATAACGGAAAAAATAAACAAAATAAAAAACGGTTTGCAGGGTTAGTATCTCTAGGGCATGGGATTTTTTAACATAAAAAAATAATTCAAAAAGAGTCGATAGAGAACTCTGATGTACGCAAGTAAAAGAAAAATAAACTCAAATAACAAACAGAATGCCCCCAAATCATTTATTACAACAGTATGTGTTCCACATAACCACCATCACAGAAGATAACACACTGCGAGTCACAAATCCAGCAACGGCAGACTGCAACAGGTCCGGTTATATGCAAGACACCTTTCGGCGGATTGCATCTTTCCGTTCAGAGATATTGGATGGATTGGATTGATACACCCGAGATTTCAAATATCCCCACAACCGAAAGTGTTCCGGGGGTCAAGTTTAAAGTTTATACGGACTCTTTGACCACCCGGTAGTTTATTTAAATCATTGTGTATATATAGAGACTTAGAAATAAAAAACACCACATAATGTCATTATATGTTTTATATAATAACTAGCAAGTTTGCCCGTGCTTCGCTACGGTGAACTTAATATATTACTTTTAAACAAAGATTTATTTTTCGTGAATAACTCTCTATATTCGTCACAGTTCAGTTCGAGTCATTGGCATGTTTATATATTTCTATCATAAGCGTATTATAACATTATTCAGTTTTTATAATCGAATTTGTCTTTTTTTATTGTAAAATATAAGCTTAACCCTAAATTGCATTACTGTATTACTACTGTACGTTGATTAGCAAAGTTAACAGATCTTGCCATATTACGTGATAGAATAGGAAGCACAGGTTTTGACAGCAACAGTGCTAATTTTGTTGGTAGTAATAAATGTTTTCCAAAATTAAGGAAATTTATGACAAACCACATAGTTTTGTATGAAACAGAAACACACATTCATATCGACAACCATATGAATATGAAGATAACTATATAAAATGATAGGTTTTATTTGGCCATGAGAGTCACTGAAATTTGTAATTTTTGTACTTAGAATATTGTTGATATGCATTTCATTGTAACTAAAAAATGAATCAAGAATTAAAATTAGTTCTCATATAAAAATGGTATAATTTGCGTCACATAGAAATGAAAGTGAATCACTTTATATCTCAAATTTCAGTTCAAATCGAATAGATACTAAGCAGACGATTTTAAATAATATAAAATAAGAAATGAATAAATGAAATATTTAAATGAATGACGTCATAATGATAGAAAAATATCATTTTCGCCTATTTATTATGTGATGAATTGAACATTTTAATCTCCTGCTTTTAACCGTGGAAAACTGCGTTTAAAACAGTTACTTGGGATGACGTCACATTGCTAAAAATATTGCTACTTTCCCGTAGATATGATGCGATAAATTAAAAACTTAATCGTTTGCGTTTAACCGGGGAAAATAATGCTTGGAATAATGACATGAAATGCTCGAAAAAGGGGGAAGGAATGAATTTCGAACGTTGAAAATTTACAAAAACCTTCCCAGGGATATACCTAAACATTTCCCAAATTTTCACGGCGATTGGATGCATAGTTTTTGAGTCTATTGAGTACAGACAGACAGACAGACAGACACACACAAATTCATTTTTATATATATAGATTCCACTAAAACTTTGAATGAAATTTAAGTATAAATTAACTTGAAAAGCAGAAATTTAAATAACGGGGTCAGCGGTGAACTGGTTGTGTATTTACAGGAGCGCAAATTCTCATAATAATCTCATATACATATTTCTAACGAAGTCGCTCGCACCAACACCATTACTCGGCTGTTTTTGAGTTACTGTTTTTTCTATTTAAAATAAATCCCATACCCTAGCGATACTAACCTTGCAAACCGTTTTTGATTTTGGTTATTTTTCTGGTTATTATGAATTTTTAAAATTTATACGGACTCTTTGATCACCCGGTAGTTTATTTAAATCATTGTGTATATATAGAGACTTAGAAATAAAAAACACCACACAATGTCATTATATGTTTTATATAATAATTCCACTAAAACTTTGAATGAAATTTAAGTATAAATTAACTTGAAAAGCAGAAATTTAAATAACGGGGTCAGCGGTGAACTGGTTGTGTATTTACAGGAGCGCAAATTCTCATAATAATCTCATATACATATTTCTAACGAAGTCGCTCGCACCAACACCATTACTCGGCTGTTTTTGAGTTACTGTTTTTTCTATTTAAAATAAATCCCATACCCTAGCGATACTAACCTTGCAAACCGTTTTTGATTTTGGTTATTTTTCTGGTTATTATGAATTTTTAAAGTTTATACGGACTCTTTGATCACCCGGTAGTTTATTTAAATCATTGTGTATATATAGAGACTTAGAAATAAAAAACACCACATAATGTCATTATATGTTTTATATAATAATTCCACTAAAACTTTGAATGAAATTTAAGTATAAATTAACTTGAAAAGCAGAAATTTAAATAACGGGGTCAGCGGTGAACTGGTTGTGTATTTACAGGAGCGCAAATTCTCATAATAATCTCATATACATATTTCTAACGAAGTCGCTCGCACCAACACCATTACTCGGCTGTTTTTGAGTTACTGTTTTTTCTATTTAAAATAAATCCCATACCCTAGCGATACTAACCTTGCAAACCGTTTTTGATTTTGGTTATTTTTCTGGTTATTATGAATTTTTAAAGTTTATACGGACTTTTTGATCACCCGGTACTTGGATGCAACTACTGTATAAACCTAAAATTACCAAGTACCACGCTTCGATAAAATTGGTATACACTTAATTTCAGCAAGATTTGTAATAGTAGTCTATTATCGAGAAGAAATTATACTTAAAAAGCCACTATATAAGCTATATTATTATTTTTTCCTTTGGGCATTTGAATGGATTAGCAGCTGTAAAATCATGCATCGTATTAAGAAAAAAACTTAGATTAGTTTTTTTCAGAAAAATATTTCAAAAAGTTGTGTGGCAACACATTTTACACGTGAAAAATTATACACTTATATTCTGGAAAGTTCAATATTTGTTTTTGAGACAAAAATTCTAAAAATCTTTCAGAATTGATATTAAAATTTGAAAACCAATGTTTTAACTCAGAATAAATTCTGCGAATATATTGATTTTTTTTCTTTTAATTTTAGCCGATATCTTTCATGTTTGATCTATCTCATCTTCAAGAATATAGTTATAATGCATGATAATTTGCAAATAATAAATGTTCCACTATCGCATAGTAATAATAGTAACACCTCTAGTCTTTCTTGTGAGTTTACCTAAGTTGTATATTCTATTCAATCGAAGAAAGTACAAATATAGTTATTTCATTTACTTTGAGACTGATTAGTATAAAATATTTAAAATAAAATTATGTTTTGTTATCTATGACATTGTATGTATTTTCTAATGAATTATGTTATAAAGTAATAACATAATTCGTTGCAGACTGAAAATTTACGTTTTATTAATAGGTTTTTATTCAAAAACACCTTAAAAACAAAAACAAAAATCGAAATAAAATAGTTATTAACCAAGTGCACTCAAGTATATTACACCAATTTTGTAAACAACCAATTTTAAAAATGGAAAGACTGATAAAGATAAATACATTACTTTAAAATTTAGCTGGAAATAACTAAAAAGAAAAAAAATCAACAGAGTTCTATATTAATTTAACCGTAAAATTCATTAAACTTTAACGTCTAACGGTCAACATTGATTTTGCAACTATAAATTGCAGCAAAAAAGCTAAATTATTGAACATACGTGTACATAAAATACATTTAATTCTAGATAAAATTTAAGCAAGTTAAAATCCTAATTTCGATATGAAATCTGCGAAAGTTTACGTCAAGCCTCGTCAGAATAATCAATAAAATTTGGAATAAAATTTGACACTTAAATTTTATTTCCAAACTTTCATTAAAGTGCCCTTTACAATAATTAGTTTTGAAACCGAAATGTTTAATTAAAAAAGTAATGTAATCTCTACAAGATTTTTAAATTGCTTAACGTTGAATGTCTAAATGAAATGGTGAAATTTTTAAATTTTAGTGATAAGACAAACATATTTTAAATAAAAAAAATCGTTACAAAAAGGCGTTAAATTTTGCGTTTTAATTAAAAATTACATCTTGTTTTATTGAAATGGGAAAAGAAAAAACAATTTGTAACAAAAAAATGGTTTACGAAATAAACAAACCTACACCTTCATTCTAAAGTCAACCTTTGACGATTGAATTAATTTGCTTATACGTGCTACGAATATAAAATTTTAACATCTGTTTCTTGCAGAATTTTATGTATAACGTCACACATTACCAATGATGGGTTTAGATAGATGTATTTTAGTTTTTAAGTCTTTTGTCTGCATTTTCAGTAAAACAGAGTTTGCATTTTACGGGTACGTTTTAGCTGTAGTTTTTGTTGTTTATAGCCCATATATTTGAATAATTTAGGTAATTTGTAACTCTGGCATTAACACTAGAGGTATTTTTACTACGGCAATGCAAATTTTTCCTTCTACTGATGATATTGCTGATTGAATTGCACATACTACACTCATGTCCATAAATTAAGAATAATGAAGTTCAGGCAATGAAAGAGACAAAAGCAAAACAAATTTGACT
>CM063506.1:84862843-84872843 GCA_032207245.1 Pardosa pseudoannulata
TTTTCGGCATTCACAAGAACTTCTCTAGAAAGTATGAAACTGTTTACGAAAGAACAGAGAAAAGTACATTTGATCGAAAGGATTTTTATATTACAGGAGAATCCTTACATACAGCTTTAAAACAGAACGTTTTTACGTTCTGTTTTTAAGCTATTTATTTTTAGCTCTACAACTTGCAGTGACCACGAGCTTTAAGAAATTCGATAAAAAAATTTCACCAGTTAAAGTTAAATATTTTCCTCTTTAAACTTCCCTGAAAGTATATTTAGGTTTTCTATTGACTTGCTCCGTTGTTTAGTATCACGGAAAATTTAATCTGTAGCTTTGAACAGAATGGGGCTGAAAATTTTTTGGGGTAAACTTTTTACATCACCTAGACAGAATTTTAAAGACCGTTAAAATAAAACGCGTTTTAAAATTATCAATTGCACAGGGATATTTTTTGCATTTTTTGTGCTTGAATAAAATCTAAGTTACATATTACATTTTATTTATAAAATGTGCAATAAATAGAAATTATCAGTTTTAAATATCTAGATCTTAAGTAGTTTTATTTGAGTTAAGATATTTCAGTTTAACTTATAGTGAGTAGAGTTTAAAACTAGATTATTTTTAGAGATATATATTTCGCTTATTTTTCTACTAATAAATAATAAAGCTTAAATGTAAGGACAAATAGAAAAAAAGAAAACACTTTTAGGAACATGAATAATCTAAAAAACTACTGCATTTTTGTACTGTAGTTTGCATTTCTAATAAAATCTTTAGAACCTACATGAAGAATATTAATAACTTAAACAGTTTTGTTGATTATAGTATTTTTTCGATACAAGGGGCTAATAGGCTGATTATTCAGCCATTGGTTTGAATTCCTCTGCAAGAATTGGCTTTAAATATATAGGAAGAGAGGGAGAAGCTCAATCCCACAGACATCTCTTCATTATGTAGCTTACCTAGCCAAGATGAGACGAGAAGACCATGTCAAATACCCAGAAAAATCACGGTTTACAGGCCGGGCATTGTCTGCTAAGTTTTTTACTAAATTCTCTGATTTTAAAATGTATATTACATATACTTAAATTTGTACACATGAACACTCACACAAATATATATTATATTAACAAAGTTATAGAAATTATTGCGTATTCCAATAGCTTTAACTTTTACATAATTAAGCCATGATTACTTTTACTTGGAAATTGCAATACAATCATATTTACGAATACAGTTAGTTAGGAGTAGGATTATGTACACTTACACCTACTCAAAGATAAAAATATATTTCAAAATATTATATGTTTAACAAGTGGCTGTATTCATTTCACGAACATTACTGCATATTGTAAAACAATAGTTGTTAACGAATAAACACAAAGTCAGAAACTATGTTTGAAAAAAATAAAGAAAAGAAAATGTTTTTCTTATTGTTTAAATAACTTAATTTTCTGGTATTGGGCTTGCTTTTATCTATTCTCAGATATACTCATATAGAGGTTCATATGTTCTATGTAAATGAAAGTGTGTATAATTTGTATTTTGTTTTTGCAAACGGATGCGGATCCCAGTTTTAAGGTTACACAAACTTAATTAAAATTAGCCCGTGTGCTACAAAAGTGGAACCATGAAATTGTTAATTAAGTCCGTTTGAAACAAACCTTGCAAGGTCCGATCGGCATAGTAGCTAACGCGTTCACCTACCACTCTCGAAGACTCGGGTTTAAATCCCGCATATGGCTTGGATGTATGCATAGGATAAATTTGGTCTTAATCCTGAAGTTGAGTCTCATCTTAAAAGGAAAGAAAGTTTATCTCCCTAGTCGCCTGCATTTAAAAGTTTATAGTATATATTCTGGGTTCTCTTCATCACTTTGTATATAGCCCCTTTTACATCTGCCAGTTAATGTACCGGGTAAAAGGGTATTTTCTTGCAGGGTCAAAAATATCCATTTAGTGATTTTAACCTTCTTTTTGCTGGGATTATCAGCAGCAGTTACGTGATTATACAGTGCAATCATATCATTCCGTTCATTGTGCTCTTGTTTACTTGATACAAAAGATAACACCTACGTTTCTTTTCAAAATTCGTTAAATTATGATATACATTTTAGGATCAGAAAAGTAAGGAGAATAATAAAGGAATTAATTCGGCCCATTAAGCCTGTCATTAGTTGCAATTCTATTTGTGAAACTTTTTGCAGCAGTGGAGTCGGCCATTTTAAAATCTATTTTTATATGCTATTTTTTTTTTAATATTGGACAAGAGAATTAATATATGAATATTTAAGTATTTTTAATAAATGTAAAATAATAAATCAAGAGAGGTTTCCTGATACCGTTGAAACTTTTTCTAAGATCTTTGGGTTATACACAAAAAGTTTTTACACACTTTTTTGCTAAGAAATATATCATTTAGGTACCGAAATATTCTCAGTGCTTAATTTCTTTCTATCTGTAGATAAGTTTTATTGTAAAATACATTTAATAATTAATGTAAAGCGTATGTTGGTATGTATTAAAAATTAAATACCTTATCAGAGCGTACCTATATAAATACAAAAACACTTTGCTTCTATCATATCTTATTCTTCAATATTTTTACTTCTTTTAAATTGGAAATTATTTTTAATACAAAAAATAATCTGTTATCATCTAGGTGAGATTTTTTAACCACCATCAAAATACCACAATTAAAATATGTGTTTGAAATATTGGTAATAAAATTCATGTAGTATGTACTTAACATTACTTCATTATAGTTCGAGTTAAACCATGAAAGATAATGAAACTGTGAATAGTTATACCAATAAAGGAAAATGTGTTTCCACAAAATAGTTTTGTTGGAATTAATTACGAGCTTTGATCTCTTCTACGAAGTTAATTCTCTTGAATAGTTCTGAAATACAGATTTAGACTTAGAAAATTCTCGTTTAATAACATAATATAATATAGGAAACTTTCCAAACTTCAATCAGTTTCAGTGCTGTCATTTTACACAAACTCATAAACGAAAGATTTTAACTTGAGGGTAAACCAATCTTTCTGTTTAACGACCTGTCTTTATAGATTAATTCTTTAAGATAAATCGATTCCTATGTTATTGAGTGTAAACGTAAGGTACTTTTTTGTGCCCCTTATAATTAATACAAGAAAATATAATGCATAGGAAATACCTTTAGGTGAAGTAAGTTAATATATTATTAATTTTATCGTCAAGGAGGTTTAATTTAAGTTTATTTAATTACATAAACAGATGTCATTACGAATATAACTCTATTATTAAATTATCTAATTTTATATAAAATTGAATTTAGATGTACATGTTACCCTATTAGTTTAAATACTATATGGAAATTTAACACATTATGCGATAGTATCTTTAGTAACTTATGATTTGTCAGAGTATCATATTGTTTTTGACTTAAAAAAAATACAGTAGAACCTCGATTATCCGAAATAATTGGGACAGAACCTACTTCGGAAAATCGAACATTTCGGATAATCGAGAATTCATCAATAATCATCTAGTTTAATATGTAATATCGTCATTAGTGCAATAACATTCTATTGTTCTGGGACTCGGCAGTATGAGCTTCCAAATATCTAAATGGGGGGTGTTTTTGTTTTGAACAGGGATGTTTAAAAGTGGGGAAGAGTACAGTCTTATCGAGAATTGTGCTTGCGAGGAGAAATTCTAAAAAAGGGAATTCCAAAATATTTATCTGCACTGGTAGTTTGGAAAGGAATGTTGGAAACATGAAAATGAATGTTTGTAAATAGAAAATTTTGGCTGATAGTAGAGAGTGAAAAAAAGTGAAGAAGAAACCGACTTCGGTTAACGGAGAGTTTCGGTTAATCGAGGTTCTACTGTAGTTAATATATTTACCAATAGATGGAGCAACAAAATACAGTTTCTTTAAAAAAATACAAATAATATTTCGGAAAAAGAGTTTGAAAATCGTGAATTAAATTATAATCCATTTCCACCTTGGCTTCTTTGGTGGCATAAAACAACTCTACCAGAAGTGATTTTCTGCCTGTGCCAACATTGTATTCATTCAGTAAGTTGCAAATTTAACGAAACAGCATAGTTTTCGATTCCCACTCTATTTGAGAGGAGTAAAATATTATGATTTTTTTTTAATTCTAAATTTGAGATCTAAGATTTTATACTGTCGTTTCTTGAGGCAGAAAACTTTTTCGACAAGTCTAAAGGGCAAAACACATGAATGTATATCAATTACTTTGTTAATTTCTTAGGATTTTTAAATGGCTAATAGCAAATTAATATAATGAAATTTATATTAATTTGCTATTTCTTAACAGCAATACATACTCCTTAAACGTCTAATCTGTCATCATCATTTTGTAGCATATCAAAATTAATAGTTAAAAGACAACACTGTAGACATTTCAACACTGCAGATTAATTCATTGATAAAGAATTAACATTCTTGCCAATAGATGGATCTACATGGATCTACAAATTATAGTTCTATCCATATAGTTAAATATATCTTTGTTCATACTTAGGTGAACCATTTGAATGACCAGCATGTTATTTTTCTTGTTCTCCTTTGAAAGTTAAATTTGTTCCGTACAAAGACGTAGAGACCCTTTTCTGTGGTGGGACAATACGGATCCAATCTAAACACGTCAAAAATGTGAGATGTCATCAACAAGGGATTAACAAGATCCAGAGTCCATGACTAAAGAAGGCCTTTGGCCATTCTTGCAAAGATCTTTAATTTTTGTGTTTTGTTCTTTTAAAAAAAATCGGAAAAACCAACCAAAAAAATTATAAAATTTAAAATAATGTAAGCAGAAACTTCAAAATAGATTAAAATATGGCCACACATCAAGTAATTGTAATTAAACTCTTCTCCATCCTTTAAGCCACGAAATTTCATTGGGTTATTCCTTATAGCTCTATTGGAATTTGATTGGTCCTCCTGGGACCGGGTGAATCTCTCAATTTCACAAAAGCTCTCATTCCATCTCTTGTCACCGTATTGATGCCCCTGGCCACAAAAATGTTATGTGTTTTCTAGCCCTAAAGTTTCTATTCTCTAGACTTTTGTGTCATGAACTCACGAATCCACCCTACTATCTATTTCTGTCTTCTGTCCTTTTTAGCTGTTTATTTCTCCACTTGTTATCATTTTTATGCTTACTGTTAGAAATCTCTGAATTAGAGGGCTTGGTCCATAGAATCCTGTTACACCATCACCTTGAAGACCTTGAAAACCTAGACCGCCAGATGGATTAATAGTATAAGAAGTCCTACGTTCAAGACTATTCAGATTATAAAATAATCTCAAAATTATAAGAATAGTTCCCCAATTATGCCTTTATAAGAGGATTTGTCAGTGCTAATATGAAGTCAAGAATTCCTAAGAGTGTAAGAAAGTAGATTTCTATGTTTTACACTGACGGACAAGTTCCTGAAATTTTCTCTTTGTAATATTCTAAGTACGAATAGGATAAATCTTTAAAATGCAATAGTCTCTCAAAACAGATATGTGGCCTTTCAAACTATCAAAATATTGTGTGACTTCTTTCTTGGTTTAATCTTTTATTGTTTAAATTATTTCAAAACTATAACAACTGACACATATATTCTGAACTGGAAAAGTTTTTCTTTTTTTAGAAAGTGCAGTTTTTCAAACGAAAATAATTGCAGCTATTTTGTCTTTACTATTAAATTTATAACGCATAAATTTATTTCCTCAAACGCAAACTCAAAAATATTTAGAGACCAATGTTTACGGAAATACATTTTTTAATTACTCGTCTCGGAATATGGAATGCAATTTAGAAACTTCTTATTTAAAAACATGTTTTATAGAGTCAGAAAATATCACAGTTTGCAATGTTGATATCCATATTTCATTTACTTTTCAAACACTGCCAGAGATTTTAAACCTTTAGACAATAAATTAAATAAATAACGTGTTTTATTCGTCAAGAATAAGTAATTGCAATTGGAAAATAAAAAAGCTTCTCTTTAAACGTTTCTGGGGGAAAAAACAAATTTCCTACATGCAAAAAGGAAACTATTCTTTAAAGCTAAATATTTTTGAATTGATTTATTGAGTTTTTTGCTCAGCAGTTTTCTATTTATTTATTTTCTATTATTAGCTTTCCATTATATCTATAACGCATAAATTTATTTCATCAAACAAAACTTCGACCTAAAACTTTAGTTAGCAATTTTGAGGGTAATTCATTTTTTAATCACTGGTATCGCTCAATATGGAATGCAATTAAGAATCTTGTTATTTGAAAATATTTTATTGTTATAAAGAATCAGAAAATATCACCGTTTGAAAGTTAATATTCATATACTTAATTTTCAAACACTACCAGGAATTTCAAAGCTTTAGACGAAAAAAAATTAAATAAATAACGTGCTTTAATCGTCAAGAATATAAGTAATTGCAGTTAAAATTGGAAATGTTCTTATTTAAAAGTTTCTGGAGAAAAGTACCAAATTTCCTACATGTAAAAAGAAAAATATGGTTTGACACAAAATATTTTTTAATACTTTGTGTCTTTTGCGCAACAGTTTTTGTGAAATTATAAAATTATATCTTTAGTATTCGTTGCATACACTTTACAGGGCATTAATTTATAATAAGATGTTTAACTTTACTTTTTGACTATTGAACTGAAATCTCTAGCCTATTAACATAGTTTTTTATCCACTTAAAACAACACATGACCTCTCTTAAGATCCTAAATTTACAAAAGTAACTCTTTGTCACCAAAGTGTCAACTTGAATTCTTACGGTCTAATGAATTTTAATATTTTTGTAACTCTTTAAAAAATTAATGCAGTCACTTTACATTTAGAGGTTAACCCATCATTCTCTTTAGAAAGTTTAGAAAGTTTTGTTGCCATAATTTTCTTCAAAACATTTTCCTACATGTTTTTTGTTCCAATTAAATTCGAAATTGTACTAATTGTTCATTGCGTTGTTTTCTTAGAAAATAACGCAATGAACAGAACTTTACTTTTTTATCTATTTATTTTTTGCTGTTACAGATTTTTCACAAGTTAGAAGAATGTTACATTTGCTGTATAAATGACAAAACTTTCAAGAAGGTTTAAATAAAATATTTTATTGCACAGCTTACATGTAGAATTGTAAAACCTATTGACTACATTTTTAATATATATTTTTCATATGAAGTATAAGAAAAGTACTATATTCAACAAAACATTTTATCTCCAAGTTCTGATTGGTATCAACATATATATCTATATATATAACCAGTGATAGTCGAAATATGTAAGAATATAATAAAATATTCAGTCTTTCACCTTGGTATTTGGTGTATGTCGACATTCATCGATGAATGTGGACATTCTTCAATTTCGGGCATTCACAGTAACACACACACACACACACATACATACATTATATATATATATATATATATATATATATATATATATATATATATATATATATATATATATATATATATATATATATATATATATATATATATATATATATATATATATATATATATATATATATATATGTATATATATATATATATATATATATATATATATATATATATATATATATGTATATATATATATTTATATATATATATATATATATATATATATATATATATATATATATATATATATATATATATATATATATATATATATATATATATATATATATATGTATATATATATATATATATATGTATATATATATATATATATATATAATATATATATATATATATATATATATATATATATATATATATATATATATATATATATATATATATATATATATATATATATATATATATATATATATGTATATATATATATATATATATATATATATATATATATATATATATATATATATATATATATATATATATATATATATATGTATATATATGTATATATATATATATATATATATATATATATATATATATATATATATATATATATATATATATATATATATATATATATATATATATATATATATATATATATATATATATATATATATATATATATATATATATATATGTATATATATATATATATATATATGATATGTAGAGAGAGTATATATATATATATATATATATATATATATATATATATAGATATATATATATATGTATATATATGCATATATATATATATAAAATATATTATATATATATATAAAAATATATATATATATATAAAATATATATATATATATATATATATATATATATATATATATATATATATAATACATATATATAAGATTTATATATATATATAATATATATATATATATCGCATTTCATATATTTCAAAATAAACAATACAACTATATGCATGACTTAAAAGGATTTTTAGTTCCTCTCGCCTAAAATTTAATAAAACTGGAGGTAAACGACCTGAATATGTTGCCTCACCTTTTCCTCCAAATCGCCCCCTTTTACTGCAAACAATGCAACCTCACAATCCTTTTAAAACTTAACTGCAAACAGAGAAAATAATCCAATCTAGCCTTCCGATATCACCTCAGAACTTTTGCAGTCCACTCAGCGGCTGTTCGCTTATTGGATACATGTACATAAAAGGAAAAGAATGTATCTCGAGCGAACCATTTTCCAGCCGCTGTTTTATGGGATCTCATTACGGCGAAATGCTCTAAAATCAGAAGACTAATACATTTTTGTCAGTGCTGCAGTGTTAATCCTACACTAGATTCATATTAAAAACTTCTGTCGCGCGATGATTTCGGAGGATCACTGTTAAGGTTCCAGAAAAATTTTGACGAGATTGTATGGAAGGGGGATGTCGCGTCATAAATTTCCATCGATATTATGGCAGATTGGACCGGAGATGTTTTATATCATCTATATGTATTGTTTCAGCGTCAGATTTTACTTGCTCGATTTATGTAGGAATATTTTATTACTTTTGCGCATAGCTTTAGGGCTAGGTAATTAAATTTTCCAAATAAAGGTAATGTTTTTTTTAAATTTATATTAATTTTTAGATTATATTACACAAGCAATATAAGCGATTTCGAAAATGAGTAGCTCATTATCATAAAAAGAATAGCATGTTAATTTATTTTTTTCTGGTCTTAAGAATTGTAGTCTAATTAAATAAAAGAGTTATATTTCGCAATTTATCCTTGCACTGATTAACGTAAAAACAGCCAATGTATCATAAAACGAATAGCATGTTAATTTATTTTTTCCTTGTCTTAAGAATTGAAGTCTAATAAAATAAAAGGATTAAACTTCGTGATTTATCCTTGCACTGATTAACGTAAAAGCAGCTAATGTATCATAAAACGAATAGCATGTTAATTTATTTTTTTCCTGGTCTTAAGAATTGTAGTCTAATTAAATAAAAGAATTATATTTTATGATTTATCCTTGCACTGATTAACGTAAAAGCAACCAATGTATCATAAAACGAATAGCATGTTAATTTATTTTTTTCCTGGTCTTAAGAATTGTAGTCTAATTAAATAAAAGAATTATATTTTATGATTTATCCTTGCACTGATTAACGTAAAAGCAACCAATGTATCATAAAACGAATAGTATCTTAATTTATTTTTTTTCCTGGTCTTAAGAATAGAAGTCTAATTATATAAAAGAATTATATTTCACGATTTATCCTTGCACTGATTAACGTAAAAGCATCCAATGTATCATAAAACGAATAGCATGTTATTTTATTTTTTTCCTGGTCTTAAGAATTGAAGTCTAATTATATAAAAGAATTAAACTTCTCGATTTATCCTTGCACTGATTAACGTAAAAGGAGCCAATGTATCATAAAACGAATAGCATGTTAATTTATTTTTTTTCCTGGTCTTAAGAATTCAAGTCTAATTAAATAAAAGAATTATATTTCGCGATTTATCCTTGCACTGATTAACGTAAAAGCAGCCAATGTATCATAAAACGAATAGCATGTTAA
>CM063506.1:84875343-84905343 GCA_032207245.1 Pardosa pseudoannulata
AGTATTCATATAGTTTTAAATTTATAAAATTTGAAGAAATCAGTATATGTAGAACCTGTATGAAACGTTGCAAAATTCCCATTATAAAATTAAACAAAAGCGCCCTAAAATAAAAGATAACGCAAAATTTCATAAGTATATTTTATCCACAATAAACACTATGTAAAGATTTCATTCTTGTGATGTAAGTCATTTCACATTTCAAAATAAACTATACAACTATATGCATGTCATATAAATGTACTGAAATCCGATGTTTCAATTGCATAGATTATTTTTCATGTACTAAGCATAGTTTAACAGCCAACCATCAAACGTGACGGCGCATAGCTAGCGTCCACTCCCTACCAAAGTCCTTACTCAGCCAGGGTTCGTCCAGCAACCCTTTCCCAAGACGCTCACTCTATGATCATCCTTGTGCATCAAGTGCTTTTATAATGAGTTATTAGAGATTCATGCACTTGCATTGAAAGAGTGAGCTGCATTTTTGCTCTCAAACCCCTAAATTATGAAATTTATGTTTCCAAACCTGACTTATATATCTTTCTTTCGTTCAATTATCATATTACTTCTTGATTTCTAATATACCAGAGCATTTCTTATACCGCCAAAGTTGATTTTGTACCGATGCTTTATTACAATTTTATAGAGTCCATGAAATGTTTTAGATCGCCGCTTATAAAGTCTAAATTTACAGAAAAAAATGAAATATCAAGTTACCAGAAAAAATGGACTTTGATTACAAGAACAAAGATTAAAAATCCTACAATGGTGTTTGGATAACCATAGAAGAGAGAAAATATTTTCTGTAATAATTCATAACAGAAAATATTTGTAGAAGCAGTGTTAAACTATAAAGATTCTTTTATTTCCTTGATATCATCAGCTGTTACCAAAATCACTCTAATTTCTCAGTAGGAAATGTTTAATGTGGATGATTATGATCTTTAGTTGGGAAAATGATTTGAAAAAAAAGAGTTTTACTATCATGACGTAATGAAATCATATGATGCAACTTAGTTGAATGAAAAGAAAAGAAAATAATTCTTATGACCTTCTTAATATAGGAATTTCTATTTCAAAATTGCTTAAATGAAAATTAAACTAATATTCTTAATTATATTTAAATTTTCATCTTGCAATATTTCATCAACTTTAGAGTATTTACTTTACGGATTCCTATCTCTTAGTTAGTTTAGGCTGTCTTAAAATAATTTTTTTGTTATGCCACTTGCAACAAAAGCAAAGATTTCTTTCATCATAACAATCTTTCGTTTTAATCTAACTGACTACGTGTCCCCTACTGGTAAAATATACTTAAATAGACACAATATTAATTTAATCTGGATTGAATTTGGTGCAATATGTTCATAAAGATAAAAATCACCTTAATAAGTGTGATATATTTAAAGATAAAAAGAAAATTCGCAATAATTCCTATGATTTTAAGCATATTGCTCAGACTTCTAACGAAAATTTCCATTAAAGTTTTCATATCCAGAAGCTTGAGTAAATTATATTTTAGGTAGCCCCAAAATGTTCACGAGAAATTTATTTAATTACTGATAAACTAAATAAACTTATTTCAGTTTATCAGTAAATTATCCTAATCGTTGGTAATCGAAAGTTTTTGGGGTTAAATCAAGTAGTTAAAGAATTTTAAAAAAAGCGAGCCAGATTACTTAAATTTTATGTAAGGTGTTTTTCAACGTGATTTATTTATTTGCACTTTGCTTAGCAGGAAGTTATTATGCTTGAAAGAAATTTCTTGAGTTTCAGACAATTTCTTAATTAGTAATAAAGAGATGAATTTGATTGAATATATCACATCTTATTTTAATTTATCTTAAACTTAGCCTGTTAGAGCTCAACTTTCGATCGGAATATTTCAGATTCCCATATAAAATGCTGCGTTTATTTTAGAAACACAGTGTTTTATGTGTAAAATTTTAATTAATTTTTTGAATATGTTACACTATTTTAGAAGTTTAAAAAATAAAACAACTTAGTTTCCCAAGACGAATAATAAACGACTGTTTCATTTGAATTTAATCGATAAATTTAAATGCTATATTTTGTGTTATAGCTTTCCACTTGGCTATAAGAAAGGTAACTAAATTTCGTATGTGATTATTAGTCATAATTTTGTTATATTAGTATTATAAATATTTGGTTATTAGGTCTAATCGAATTTTAAGAGATTGCTTTCATTTTAAAAAAAAAGTGACTATATGATATTCAAATTAAAAATGTAAAAATATGACAAATAAAAATAGTTAAACAATTCATCTACGCCGTCAAAAAGTCCTAAAACTTTTATTATTCTAAAGCACATTTAAAACACAACCTAATGAATTAAGTTACTTAAAAAATTAATTTTATAACATAATTAAAAGAATAATTTATCAAATGGTGGCAAAATATAGTCTGCGTTTTTGCACTCAAACCCTTAGATTACCAATTGTATGTTTTCAAACATGACACACACACATATACATATATATAAACATATATACATATACATATATATATACATATATATATATAGATAGATAGATAGATATATATATAGATAGATACAAATATAGCTATTCTATATTTATATGTTCAATCAGATAGCCCTTTCGTTCGTTCAATTATCGTATTGCTTCTTGATTTCTAATATAATAGAGCATTTCTTATACCGCCAAGATTTATTTTTTGCCGTTACTTTATTACAATTTCATAGAGTCCATGAATGTTTTGGATTGACTCTTGTAAAGTCTAAATGCAAGGAAAAAATGAAACATAAAGTTACCAGAAAAAATGGAATTTGATTACAAGAACAAAGATTTAAAATCCAACAACGGTGTTTGGATAACCGTAGAAGAGAGAAAATATTTTCTGTAATAATTCTTCAGAGAAAATATTTGTAGAAGCAGTGTTAAACTATAAAGAATTTTTTTACTTCCTTGATATCATCAGCTGTTACCAAAATCACTCTAATTTCTCAGTAGAAAATGTATAATGTGGATAATTATGATCATTAGTTTGGAAAATAATTTGGAAAAAGTGTTTTACTATCATGACATAATGATATCATATGACGCAACTTAGTTGAATGGAAAAAGAAGAAAATAATTTTTATGAACTTCTTAATATTTGGAGTTGGGTATAGGAATTTCTATTTAAAAATTACTTAATTGAAAAATAAGCTTATATTCTTAATTATGTTTAAATTTTCATCTTGGAATATTTCATCAACTTTAGAGTATTTACTGTACGGATTCCTAATTCTTAGTTTATGCTTCTAAAAATAATTTGTGTTATGCCACTTGGCAACAAAAGCGTAAACTTCATTCATCATAACAATCATTCGTTTTAACCTAACTGACTACGTCTCCCCTACCGGTAAAATATATTTAAATAGAGACAATATTAATTTCCTCTAGATTGAATTTGGTACAATATGTTCATAAAGATAAAAATCACCGTAATAAGTGTGATACATTTAAAGATAAAAAGAAAATTCACAATAACTTCTATGATTTTACAATTATTGCTCAGACTTCTAACGAAAATTTCCATTTAAGTTTTTAATATGCAGAAACTTGAGTAAATTATATTTTAGAAGGTTACAAAATATTCAAGAGAAATTTATTTAATTACTGATAAACTAAATAAACTCATTTCAGTTTTTTAGTAAAATATCTTAATCGTTCGTAATCGAAAGTTTTTTGGGGTTAAAAGAAGTAGTTATAGAATTTCAATGAAAGCTTGCCAGATTACTTAAATTTTATGTGAAGTATTTTTCAACGAGATTTATTCATTTACACTTTGCTTATCGGGAAGTTATTATGCTTAAACGATATTTCCTGAGTTTCAGACAATTTCTTAATTAGTAATAAAGAGAGGAATTTGATTGAATATATCACATCTTATTTTAATTTATCTTAAACTTAGCCTGTTAGCGCTCAACTTTCGATCGGAATATTTCAGATTCCCATATAAAATGCTGCGTTTATTTTAAAAACACAGTGTTTTATGTGTAAAATTTTAATTAATTTTTTGAATATGTTACACTATTTTAGGAGTTTAAAAAATAAAACAACTTAGTTTCCCCAAGACGAATAATAAACGACTGTTTCATTTGAATTTAATCGATAAATTTAAATGCTATATTTTGTGCTATAGCTTTACACTTGGCTAAAAGAAAGGTAACTACATTTCGTATGCGATTATTAGTCATAATTTTGTTATATTACTACTATAAATATTTGGTTATTAGCTCTAATTTAAGAGATTGCTTTCATTTAAAAAAAAGTGACTATATGATATTCAAGTTAAAAATGCAGAAATATGACAAATAAAAATAGTTAAATAATTCATTTAGGCCGTCAAAAAGTCCTAAAACTTTTATTATTCTAAAACACTTTTAAAACACAACCTAATGAATTAAGTTACTTTAAAAAAAATTAATTTTGTAATATAATTAGAAGTATAATATATCAAGTGGTTGCAAAATATAGTCTGCTTTTTGCATTCAAACCCTTGGATTATCAATTTTATATTTTCAAACATTACACACACACACACACACACACACACACATATATATATATATATATATATATATATATATATATATATATATATATATATATATATATATATATATATATATATATGTAGATATATATGTACACGTATATACAAATATAGCTATTCTATATTTACTATATTCAATCAGATAGCCCTTTCGTTCGTTCAATTATCATATTGCTTCTGGATTTCTAATATAATAGAGCATTTCTCATACCGCCAAGATTGATTTTTTGCCGTTACTTTATTACAATTTCATAGAGTCCATGAATGTTTTGGATTGACGCTTGTAAAGTCTAAATGCAAGGAAAAAATGAAACATAAAGTTATCAGAAAAAATGGACTTTGATTACAAGAACAAAGATTTAAAATCCAACAACGGTGTTTGGATAACCGTAGAAGAGAGAAAATATTTTCTGTAATAATTCTTCAGAGAAAATATTTGTAGAAGCAGTGTTAAACTATAAAGAACTTTTTTACTCCCTTGATATCATCCGTTGTTACCAAAATCACTCTAATTTCTCAGTAGAAAATGTATAATGTGGATAACTATGATCATTAGTTTGGAAAATAATTTGGGGCTTTAAGCAGTAGGTCCTGGTCTCACTAGCCCTCGCGTTTCAAAAAAGTAGACCGTAGTGTTCCAAGCCGATCTCCAGGTCCTCGAGCCCCTGTTCTGTAATGAACCGACTCTTTGGCAACTCTTTTAGAGGAAAAAAAGAGTCTTATGAAGAGTTTAAATTCCGAATGGTATTATGACTTATTAAATATGACTCCTGACACAATTCAAGTTTTTCATAAAAGCAGTTGTATTACAACTGTGGCGAAAGTTCATATTTCCCCATAGATGGCGCGCCTCCCTGTTTACGTCAGTGAATGTAACGCGCCAAAACGAGGCATTCGGAAATGGGAGTTCGGTGGGACTCAAACCCATCATGTTTTAACTGTAAATAATATGTAAATAAACGTTATGTTTTATAGAAACAGTAGTACTGATCCTTTTATGGATATAGGAATTTTGTCTATCCCGCCTGCACCTGCAGTTTTCTAAGACGCCTTCTCTTTTATTATTTTTTGCGATTTTCGCGTCATGGTGCATCGGCCGGGAAACTCGGAACTGTTTGATCGGTGAATTTGTGTTCGGGCTCAGTTTATTTGGATTTCGTTTTTGAACTGATCATCCTTTGGATTATCTTTGATTCCCGGAAGGCAAAGTTGAAGACTGCTAAAGGTAGGATAGAAATTTATTGTTAATTCGAATTTGAAAAAAAATGGATAAAACGAAAGTGAAAAGAAAAATTGTCAGAACTGCTGTTTCAAAGCTTTTGAATAAGATTGAAAGTGATTTAAATAGTCGAAATATTGAAGCATGTGCTCTTGAAGAGACTGTTGATTTATTAAATTTAAAAGTTAAAGAACTGACAAAATTAGATTCGGAAATGGAAAATCTAGTTGATCCCGAATCCTTTGAAACAGAATTCCAAACGGCGCAGGAATACATGGAAAAAATTAACAGTGGTTTATTTCGTGCCAGAAGAAAACTAAGAGAATTAAATAAGGATGAAAATTCGGTTACAAACAAAAGTGCATGCAATAATTCCGAAATCATTAACGAAAACAAACAATTTGTTCGGCTTCCGAAATTGACTATCGCTAAATTTAATGGCGATAGTATTCAATGGACCAGTTTTTGGAATTCATTTAAAGTTGCAATTCATGATAATATATCTCTTTCTAAAATCGAAAAATTTAATTATCTGAAATCATATTTATGTGAAAAGGCTCAAAGTGCAATAGAAGGATTTTCGATTTCTGAAGAAAATTATGATTCTGTCGTAGACATTTTAAAAAATAGATTCGGTCGTCGTGACACAATAGTTCATGCACACATGAATACCTTGTTAAATCTTAGACCTGTTTATAAATCTGATGATATTGAAAGATTAAGGAAATTATATGATACTCTGGAAATTCAAGTTCGTAGTTTAAAATCGTTAAATGTGAAACCCGAAGAATATAGTTCCATGTTAATTTCAATACTCCTGAAAGTTTTACCTCCCGATATTACTTTAGAATTCAATCGAAAAAATACTGACTTTTCAAAAGGCTATAATGTAGAGAAACTATTAGAATTTCTTAAAACTGAGATAGAGTGTAGGGAACGCATGCCAGTTCCGTTATCAAAAACGAACTTCGAAAACTTTTCGCGCCAAAAGCCGTTCTATGAAAAGAAATCTTCGAATGCCGGTAAACAACACTATTCGGCTCATAATCTAATGGCAGCTGCTAAGCGAGAACAAAATAAAAGCAAAATTTGTATCTTTTGCAATGCTGAGCATAATTCATATTATTGCGACATCGGCAGCGTTCTTGATCGGAAACAAATTCTTCGTAAAAAAGGTTTATGTTACATGTGCTTTGGTAAGCATTTAAGTAGCCAGTGTTCAAAAGGATGTTCATGCCAGATTTGCGGAGGTCGGCATAACAGAGCTATATGTTTCAAACTAGAACATAATAAAGAAAAAGACGCTTCACAGAATGACTCACCAACGCGCACCGCAGAAGAGTCAACAAGTAAATCGGAAGGGGTTCGGTCACAGGTCATGTCTGTTTCGGAGGGGAGAGCCGAAAGTGTCTTATTACAAACTTGTAGTGCGAAAATTCGGAATAAAGAAAATAGCAAAATTGTGAGGGTATTGTTGGACTCTGGCTCGATGAAATCGTTCGTGGACCAGCAGATCGCCAAGAAATTAAAACTTCCTGTTATTCGGAAAGAAAATCTTTCTGTCTTTACTTTTGGGAACAAGACGCCAATTGTGAAGACCTTTGACGTGGTTAGAATTAAATTGGAAAATAATAACGATTCAGATTTAAATATTGAAATAGAAGCTCTCGTTACAGAACAAATTTCAGGGTCCGATATTCCATCACCTAGATTAAAAGAGGAAGTTGTACAAAATTATTTAAAGGGTCTTCAACTCGGTGATTCATGCGAATTTAATGAAAAGGTCGTTATTTTGATTGGAGCAGACTACTATTGCAATGTTGTACTGGGAAGAATAAAACGTTTAAGGAAACAATTGGTGGCCACTGAAACAATATTCGGATGGTGTATAATAGGCAAAAATAATGATGTTAGTGAAACCTCTATGGTAATGAATGTAATAGTCGAAGAAAACTTAATTGCTGATCTATTAAAGAAATTTTGGGATCTTGAAAGTCTAGGTATTTCTGAAAATGAATCAATTGATCATTCTAAAGACAGTGTGCTACAAAAGTTTGAATCAGAAATTAAGTATGAAAATTCACGCTATAAGGTTAAATTACCGTGGAAAGAAGATAAGAAATATTTGCTAAATGACAATCGAAATGTCGCGGAGCGAAGATTTTTAAGGCTCAAAAAACGGTTTCAAAGAAACCCGGAACTCTTCGAATCATATCGAACCGTTTTACAGGATTATTTACAGCAAAATATTATTGAATTAGTCTCTGACGATTGCAACACAAATCAAGTTAGTTTTTACTTACCCCATAGAGAAGTCATTCGTAATGATCGTACAACAAGTAAATTTCGAATTGTCTTTGACGCTTCTTCCCATGATGTCGGAGAGATTTCTTTGAACGATTGTCTGAATGTAGGACCCAACTTATATCCAGACATTTTCGATCTTTTATTACGATTTAGGCTCAATCCGGTGGCTTTTACTGCTGATATAAAACAGGCCTTTCTACAAATAGAGGTTCATGAAAATGACAGAGATGTTTCGAGATTTATGTTTACTGATGATCCCACTAATGAATCCCTAGCACCTCAAATTTATAGGTTTACACGAGTCTTATTTGGGGTAAATAGTAGCCCGTTTATGTTGGCAGCGATTTTAAAATATCATTTGAAAAAATATGAAGACGTCTATCCTGAAACTTGTAAATTTTTAAATGATTCCATTTACGTAGACGATGTTGTGGGAGGGAATCAGAATGTTGAAATTGCCTACGAAACATCTTTAGAATGCATCAACCTATTTAAGGAAGCTGGGATGGTGCTTCATAAATGGCAAACTAACAGTAAGGAATTGCAGGAACTGTGGTTTAAAAAAGGCATTAATGTGGAAGAATCTTCAGAAGTTTTTGGTGCTGCTACTCTGCCCTTTAAAGTGTTAGGAATTTCTTGGGACAGAGTGGAAGACACTCTTTATTTTGATATACAAAATTTACTGTCGTTTCTCTCAGGTCGTATTAACTCTAAACGGTTTATTATGCAGACAATTGGCCGAATTTTTGATCCTGTTGGATTTTTAGGACCATTTGTACTAAGAGCCAAACTTTTGATCCAAGAAATTTGGAAACTCAACCATGACTGGGATGATGAACTCCCAGAAAATCTGTGTTCAACCTGGGATAAATGGTGCAATGATATCCCTAATTTATGTGAACTAAAAATCCCACGGTTCTATTTTTGTGATACACTCGATCTGAAATTTAGAAATATCGAGTTGCACTGCTTTTCAGATGCCAGTCAGAAAGCCTACGCCACAGTAGCCTATTTGAGAGTAATTTCACATGACGGAAAAATACAAATTGTTTTTGTTGCCTCCAAAACCAGGGTAGCTCCCTTAAAGAAGTTGACTTTGCCTAGACTAGAACTAATGGGCGCACTCCTGTCTGCTAAATTAAGTGATAGCGTAATTAAAGCACTGAAGTTAAATCTCACATGCTATTTTTGGACTGACTCACAAATTACTCTCTTTTGGATAAAGGGTACAGCCAAGAAATTTAAGCCTTTTGTTAAAAACCGTATAGAGGATATTACTAAATTAACTTCACCTGAAAATTGGAAGTTTTGTCCTGGAAAGTCTAATCCAGCAGATTTAGCGTCGCGGGGAGCAAGTGCAGGTGAATTGAAAAATAATTCTATTTGGTTTAAAGGGCCAGAATGGCTTGAATTAACTTCTGAATGCTGGCCACCTCAAAATAAAACAGCAACTAATAAATTAGGAGAAAATGATTTAGAGTATCGTAAAACAACAAATGATGTACTTCAATTTGAGTGCACGGTAGTTTTAGAAAAAATGTTAACTATATCGAATTATAGTAATCTTATAAAATTATACAGAGTAACAGCTTGGATCAAACGTTTTATAAGGAAAATTAGGAAAATTGTTGACACAAAGGGACCTTTGATAACGGAAGAAATAGAGGAAGCTGAAAAATATTGGTTACAAGTGGAACAGAGAGCAAATTACTCTGAAGAAATCGATTTGCTGAGAAATAAAAAGCAAGTTAGCAAGAATTCATCTTTGTATAATTTTAATCCATTTCTTGATGAAAGAGGCCTTATTAGAATAGGAGGAAGATTAGAACATTCTGAACTCTCAAACGATGAAAAACACCCTATTATTCTACCAAGGAATTCGTTACTTACTAATCTTATTATTCAAGATGAGCATGTGAAAGTGATGCATGGGGGGACTGCCACAACTCTAGCCAAAATTAGGAGTCGATTTTGGATACCGAAGGGACGACAGATTGTTCAAAGAAATATTAGAAAATGTCTCATCTGCAAGCGATATTCTGCTAAGTCCGCTGATCAACTTACTTCACCGTTACCTGCAGACAGGGTAACTGAAACACCTCCTTTCCACACATGTGGAGTTGATTTTGCTGGACCGATTTATATCAAAGACTCAGGAGAAACTAAAAAATCCTACATCGTTTTGTTTACCTGTGCAACTACAAGAGCCTTGCATTTAGAACTTTCCCCTACCATGACAACAGAGTCATTTTTAATGGCATTTCGACGATTTATCTCAAGACGAGGAAATTGCAGGATAATGTATTCAGACAATGCTAAGACATTCAAGAAAAGTAGCAAAGAAATTGAACAGATTTCAAAAATACTGATACATGACAACTTTCGTAATTTTATATGTCGTCAAAAGATTATTTGGAAATTCATTGTAGAACGCGGGGCTTGGTGGGGAGGTTTTTATGAGAGACTTGTGAAATCCGTAAAAGAGTGTTTGAGGAAGATCTTAGGCAAAGCTCTATTGACTTATGAATAGTTATCAATGATCTTGACAGAAGTTGAAGCTGTTCTGAACTCTCGTCCCTTAACTTACGTCTACAATGATGTGCAAGAGCCTCTACCTTTACAACCTATTCAATTCCTGAATTTCGGGAAAAATGATTCTACAATACCAATTACTTTGGATAAAATTCTTCAAACTGGTTCGAGTAGATCTTCCTTTATCAAAAGGAAAAATTATCAAGATTTGCTCATCAAACAACTATGGTCTAGATGGAAGAAGCAGTACGTGATGGATCTTCGAACTGCTCACAAATTGAAAAATCCTGATCCTCAACGGAACATAGATGTTAATGATGTTGTCCTCATCGAAGGTGATAATAAGTGCAAACTGTTATGGAAACTTGGACGTGTAGTGGAGGTTTATTCAGGCCGTGACGGTAAAGTTCGATCCTGTTTACTTAAGACTTCTGACGGAACTCTCAAAAGACCTGTCCAGTTATTGTATCCATTAGAACTTTAAGAATTTACTGACTCTTTATCACCATTTCAAGGACATATTGATCATTTACATCTTAATAATTTCCTAACAATTATTTACTATTGATAAGTGACATTAACATAAGTATTGGTTATTAATCTGGATTTATTCTATTGTTTTTGTATTGTGTTTTAATTGATTTTTTATTTGTTTCTTAAATAGTGGATATTTCTTTGTCAGTAAATATTTCAAGATATCATGTTTTAGATGACAAGAATGTATGTATAACCTGTTAAAGTATGTATGATCTGTTTTCATTTAACCTTGTATTGTTTACCTTGAGTTTAAAGTGTTTAACTACCTTACGTAACTATCTTTTGAAATTTCATATTTTAGTTTGAAAATTCATTTAGTATTTTTATATGTATTGTATTTTTTGTAATTTGTGTATTTCATTTGCATTTGTTAATGAAAAAATTGGTGAACTCTTAAAAGAGTTCAGGTGGGGAGTGTGGCGAAAGTTCATATTTCCCCATAGATGGCGCGCCTCCCTGTTTACGTCAGTGAATGTAACGCGCCAAAACGAGGCATTCGGAAATGGGAGTTCGGTGGGACTCAAACCCATCATGTTTTAACTGTAAATAATATGTAAATAAACGTTATGTTTTATAGAAACAGTAGTACTGATCCTTTTATGGATATAGGAATTTTGTCTATCCCGCCTGCACCTGCAGTTTTCTAAGACGCCTTCTCTTTTATTATTTTTTGCGATTTTCGCGTCAACAACTACCCCGATGTTGGATTGAGCATGTTTTCGAAAATGATGCTCTACATTTACCATTGACCCCACATTAACCGGACTTAAAACCGTGTAAGATTTTTATTATGATGCAATATAATAGACCTTGTTTTCTTATCCCCATATGCTACGTGATTTATCAGGATTCTGTGAATATCGTTTATAATTCCACAATGGATATAGTCTAGCAGAAACTGAACATAGAACACATAAAACGGCAGTAAATAAAACTTGAATGGTTTCTCTATTTAGTGCTATGTTCTTTTTTTCTGCATTAATCTTGTTTTTTTTACTACAGCTTTCGGGAACTCCGAAGTAAAATTTGAATAGTACTATAGAATTCCAGTTTGGTGATGATTTAACCAAGATATGAAAATATCTCCAAAATAACAACAGATTAAAAGATGTTCCAGTTTTATACTTATTAGCATGAATTAGAAGAAAAAAGATGTTAAATTTTAAATAAAGAAACATCACACACTAATATTAGTTACACAATAATGAATGCACTATCTGTGTTCTTTTAATTCAAGGTAGACCTTACTCTAAATATTGTTGTATCGAATACTTCTACCTACATCCAAATGTTCATTAACCTCTCTAAACATACGAGATATATGTGATATCTTGTCATGAACCTTTCAAAAGTTATTTGCGCATATTATTTCATTTATAGGGCTTTTTTTACACAAATAATAATTTTATCTTTTTAAATACCTTTGTTTTTCTTCAAATTCCATGCATTCCAATTGATGCGGCTTTTTACTACTTTTTACAAAGTAAAAGACAGACTGCAATCACAAAAAATTCAATATTCAAATTTCAAAGAAAATATTCATTTTGACTATGCCTGAATATATTTAGTCAAGTTTTAGTGTTGCGTTTGAATGTATAATAAAACTATAATTTTGATACTTTAAAAATCCATTTTGACAGTTCCTAAAATAATTTTAAACAGTTTTCTCTAGACATCTGTTCGTACGTATGTTATTTTTATGTATTGCATATATCTCTTTTAACTTATAACGATTAGATGTAAAAGTCTTGTATTTTGAACCTTTACAACATCGAATTGCGTTTCTCCCCCTTTTGATTGAAATCTGTATTACGGAAGACTTTATAACATGTATCTATGCAATCAGACATAAATCAAAAGTTATTAGCCTTAAAATGTGTATAACAAAACCGAGCGATTGAGATCTTTCTACTTCCTGTAGTCAGTCACACCCTAGTCATTTTTGGTATGACTTCGAATGGGTACCGAGCAATGAAGCAGACTTGATGATGAAAGAACCAGAGCAATAGATGTTTTAAATATTAACAAGAGTTGATTTATTTACAAGAAAAACATTTTAAGAAAAATGAACTACTGGTGGATGCTACTTTTCATTCAAAGTCGGAATCAATCTCTCAAAAGAGAAAACTACCTATCTCTCTAATAGTTCACCTGAGATTGCCCCCAGCTTCTATCTTCTCCAAATAGGAAACCTTGGTTTTAGGTGAGATCCCCCCTTTTTTGACCCTCGTCCTTGGGGTAACCGAAGCATCCTTGGCGCCTGGACGACTTGGTCACACAAAGAATACTTCCTTGTCTCTGTCGGTGCGTTGATAAACGACTCGCTTGACACCTCCAACAGTCCGTGCGTCAAGAAGCCCATTACTAGCACAAATACTGTCGCTTTCAATTGCTTGGTGTTTGTAATGTTCGGCCCCGCCCGCCGTCCCTCCCGTAGCAGCTCGGGCCCCGGACATCCACCCACGGGGCGCGACAAATTCCCGCTTTCAATTGCTTGGTGTTTGTAATGTTCGGCGTCTTACATTGAACAAAAGTACACTTTAAAACACGCTCGTCTTAACCACCGACAGAGACGGACGCGAAGCTTACAATGTGGAATCCTATATTCAGGACTATTATAACATCTAGTTCTGCTCCTATGAGTTTGTTTACAATGATAATTTACACACTAAAATTCAAGAGAAATTTCAAATTTGGTCAATTATCTCCAGAACTACTGGACCACTTTTAATGAAATTTGCTATTACATACATTGATAGAATACAAAATAAATAACTATTTAACGGTTATAATTCGCAAGCAGGATGGTACGTAACACTCATTGGAGTCATAAGTTATAAGACAGCAGTTTCAGAATAGAGTGAAAAATGGGTTAATACGGATATGGTTCCCTCTAACAGATATATATTTATATATGATCATAACACGTATACATGATTTCGTACTTGAAATAAGGAAGATTAGGAATTTTTGTGGCATTTGGAGCTACTCGTTATGTAACTCTATTAACATGCCCTTTATGGTTCTCGGAAGGAAACTAAGAATTGAAATTACCCTACCTAGAGCGTCTTATACATGATGTTTAAGGTCAGGAGATCTGCTTGGCTGATCCATTCGGAGAATATCCTCACTTTTTAGAAATTCATCACCCAGAACAGGTCTGTGTGGCCCTAAGTTATGTCCATTAAAATGAACTCAGGTGCTAGAACTTTTCCCATAAATTGCACCTCACACTGGGTGTTAAATTGAACTCTCTACAAGTCTGGACTTAAGACTGGTCTGCTCCTATTCTCCCCCCAATTATCCATCTCATTCCATAATTTAAACTTGGTGGTTACTCAATTTTTACTATTATAATTTGAACTTAACCCATATCTGCATAATAATAATAATTAAAAAACCACCATGATATTTGTTGATCTGTGCTAGCGAAAGAAATGCGTGTTTTGCACTCGCAATTTTAAAGCCTGTTCCTCTACTGGATCAGCCTACACACACACATTCCATATTCGATGCAAAATCTTGAAGCAATGGATTTACATTTCGTTCAGTTCTTTTCATGAAGATCAACAAAATACGCAAATTCTCACTTTTCAACATGAGCGTGTAAAGTAAAATTTCAATGTAAGGTGTTTAATGCTGTATGGCATGACTCTAATTTGACGTATTTTTCACTGAAAATGAGTTCTGTATTCATACAAAATCCAGGATTTTCATCAATCATTGCCAGCAAATACAGATTCAAGACAAAACTTTCTACGTAAACGTTAGAAAAACTTGAACGTAACGACACCGGTTGCAAGTCATATGGACTGATAATGCCCACTTTTTCATACATGATACGGGAAAACTGAAAACAGTTGTACCTAACCAACATCAAACCATGGTGAGTGCGTGAGGTAGCCACTGCATCTACTGCACTTTCGTTTATGTAATTGTTGTGGTTTTACACGTCTTTTTTATAGTCCTTCTAAACGACTCAACGGGTTCACAGTGTGTTTCTTACAGTGTTTTCCTTCGCATATAAATCTTGAACTATAATTAGTTTCAATAGATTATTGATGAACTATTTTCTGTGTTTAAATTTTCTCCTTTGTTGAAAAAGTTCAGTAAAAATAAAGCCATCTCATTAATCAGCTGGATGCATATCCAGTTACAATAAAACTGACCATGATTGCTATGCCCTTTGTATAAGTTTTCCTTATTAAAAATTGCCTTACTATACTTAACTGATATTTAAACTCCAAAAACTTATGCATATTATGTTTTACAAGTTTACAAAATACACTTGAGAAACTTAATTAGTAATAAAATAAATAAGCCCATTTAAGGCTGGCAGTAAAACCTCCTAAACATAGATAATCGAAAGTTCTTGGGGTAAAAACAAGTAGTTAAAGTATTTCAATAAAATCGTAGAAGATTACTTAAATTTTATGTGAGGTTTCAACCTGAATTATTTATCTACGCATTGCTTAGTAGGACGTTTTAATGCTTGAAATAAAATTCTTGAATTTCAGTCGATTTCCTAGTTAATAGTAAAGAAAGATTTTCGCTTAAATGCATTACATTACCTTTTATTTTTATCATAAATGATTATAATTACTGTTTTGTCTTTAAAATATTCATCTAAAATTTATCCCTACAGTTTTTTTAGCTGACATTTCAGAGTTTTTATAAAGGGAAAAAATGCATACTTTAATAATTTTATTTTTAACTTGGCCATTACTTTTTTAAAGGGTGTGACACATCTTACGACTGTTATCCCTTTTTCTATAAAGTATTTGATGTTTCAAATATATATTTTTTCATGAAGAAAATACACCACCAAAGAAAGCATTTTGCAAAACTTTAACAATTTCCCGATTCTCCTTTACATGCTTAAAAAATTATAAATATGCTGTTACGGTGTGACAGTTATTTTACGAGGTATTGCACATAGGTTCACTTTTTCAGCGATTAGGAAAAAGCTAAGAGTCATTAAAATATTTTATCATAAAGAAGGTTATATGTGTTTTACTATGTATAACTTGTAAATTGTCAAATTCAAATATAATTACCAAATTTTTTTCAAAAAACACATGTTACGGGTGTGACACAGTTCAGAATTCTTTGTAAAAATCTTACATTAAAAGTTTTGTTTTGAATGGTAAATGAGTAAACTAAGTCAGACATAATTGTAAGAGTTAAATTAGTTTATTTGTTCTAATTTTTACCAATAAAATTGAATTTGGCTTCTGTTGTACATGAGAATTGTGAGCCTTTACTTTAACAATGGATTTCATGCTTTCACATGATGCTTTTTTTTTCTTTTGCCCAGATCTAGTATCATCCCATTTTTTCAAGTAACTTTATACTACATCTGGCTTTCCTTGGAAATCTTCAGCAATGTTAGTAAAAAAGGCAGCCTTTTTCTTTTATATGCCACCTGCAAAAGGAGTTTATCGAAATCAGCAGCAACGATTGAAAATTCCTGATAATTACGGCATTCCTGGAATGTTGGGAGTTATGTTCACTTTCTGCTTTAACGTTTCTTAATGATTAACTATATGTCTGTTTACAACGATAAAAACTAAATGGGCTGTTTTATTTATATGATTTGCTTTACTGATTTTATCCACTAGAATTCTTAATTTTCTGTTTTCTTCTCTTCTAAACTTTTTATACAGTATTCCTGGGATGTTGGGAGTTATGTTCACTTACTGCTTTAACTTTACTTAATGCTTTACTGTATGTATGTTTACAACGATAAAAACCAAATGAGCTGTTATATTTATATGATTTGTTTACTCATATTATCCACTAGAATTCGTAATTTTCTGTTTTGTTGTATAAATTTTTATACGGTATTCCTGGGATGTTTGGAGTAATGTTCACATTCTGCTTTATCTTTCTTTAATACTTTACTATACGTCTGTTTACAATGATAGGGCTGTTTTATTTATATAATTTGCTTTACTGATTTTGTCCACTAGACTTCTTAATTTTCTGTTTTCTTCTCTGCTAATTTTTTTTCTTTCTGTTAGCATAAAACTTCCTTTTTTCACTCAATAACTTCCTTCTATTACTAGTTATATATTCTCTATTTTTTATTTGTCTTTTTATCTATTATATCTTTCTTTTACACGATATTCATGCACTTTGATAGAATCACTTTTTTGGTTCTTCATTTATTACGCTTCTCTAGTTTTATAAATTTCCATAACATGAATAACAAAATTAATGCATTTAGCAAGTCTTTATATAAAAAGAAATTAAAATAAATAATTTAAATATTTCACAAAATTAAACTTGCATAACAAAACCATGTTTTCAGTAGTACTTGGAAATAAAATTAATTAATTGCTGAGAACTAAAAAAGAGAATAATGTATGCAGTTTCATAATATTTTTACAGTAATTAACAATACAAAATATTTATTTATTAAATTTAACCATCGAAACATAAGTCTGAGAACAAGTTTTAACCAGTAAATCCAAAACAACAAGTTGTTTTACTGAATTAATAAAATTGTTATCACATAGACATATACAGTGCCACACCCGTAACGCTAATTAGCATATTTAAAATATCTATTTATGAAATATAGCTATTAGATATGTTTAAGAACATATTTTATACAGTGAATCCAAAAGATCAAGCTACTAAGCTGAATAGATTTTTCTAAAAATAAAATTATTTATTTTTTATGTTACGGGTGGGACATCAAATTGAGGAATTAAAACCATTTCATAGCAAATAATTACTTACTTTATTACAACAATACACCAAAGTAAGAATTATTGCTAAATAATTGTTACTTTGGTGTATATTTTCTTCAACATCTCAAAAAACAGGATTTGTATGAGTCTGAAATGACAATTAGCAAAAGTGTGCACCTACAAATGTGGTTGCAATTAGTATTATAAAATCATCATATGGGAGTGTGGATTATTCAATAAAAATTCAATCGGATTTAAGGTAAGTATTTATTTCTGTTACTTAATAAAAAGTAAAAAAATGTATATTTGTAACCAGTGAACTTTTAGCAACACTTTGATATATGACACATGTGACTGGAACTAGTTTTCAAATTTGTTCATTGAGTCACTGTTGATATGAAATGGCTAAACTATTATTAAGGTTAATAAAAAAGGTTTAAAAAAGTGCTCTATAAGCTCATTATAATTATCTGGATTTAAAAGTGTATCTGTTACAAGAAGACGTAAAATAGTATTTCTTGTTATCAAAATTTTCAAGTCATGGTCTATTTTAAAGTCAAAAAATATTTTACATGACCATTAAAATTTTACAGAATGAAATAAAGTTTTGTTTTAAAAAAGTCTTTTTCCGTTTTTTTACAAACAGTAATATTTTCAATGTAAATTCATAGGTACGTGAAAATAATAATTTATATGTGAAGTGAATGTACAAAACATTCAGATATACAGAATGAAACTACTGGTCGAAACATTTAGAAGTGTTTCTCGTAGTCCAGCGAAACCCTCGTAAGGACCATTTATTTAATTATTTTCTTATGAAAATATTTACTGATACGACACTTATAAGCAAAACATTCAGATATACAGAATGAAACTACTGGTCGGAACATTCAAAAGTGTTTCTCGTAGTCCAGCGAAACCCTCGTAAGGACCATTTATTTAATTATTTTCTTATGAAAATATTTACTGATACGACACTTATAAGCAAAACATTCAGATATACAGAATGAAACTACTGGTCGGAACATTCAAAAGTGTTTCTCGTACACCATCGAAACCCTCATAAGGACCATTTATTTAATTATTTCCTTGTACAAATATTTACTGATACGAAACTTATAGGCGAAACATTCAGTTATACAAAATGAAACTACTAGTTGAAACATTCAGAAGTGTTCCTCGTAACCGAGCGAAACCCTTATAAGGACCATTTATTTAATTATTTCCTTATGCAAATATTTACTGATACGAAACTTATATACGAAACATTCAGTTATACAGTATGAAACTACTGGTCGAAACATTCAAAAGTGTGTCTCGTACACCATCGACACCCTCATAAGGACCATTTATTTAATTATTTCCTTGTACAAATATTTACTGATACGAAACTTATAGGCGAAACATTCAGTTATACAAAATGAAACTACTAGTTGAAACATTCAGAAGTGTTCCTCGTAACCGAGCGAAACCCTTATAAGGACCATTTATTTAATTATTTCCTTATGCAAATATTTACTGATGCGAAACTTATATACGAAACATTCATTACAGAATGAAACTACTATTCGAAACATTCAAAAGTGTTTCTCGTACCCAGCGAAACATAACATTTAATTTAATTATTTTCTTATAAAAATAAGATACGAAACTTATAAGCGAAACATTGTTATACAAAATGAAACTACTGGTCGAAACATTCAGAATGGTTTCTCGTACCCCAGCGAAATCATAAAATTATTTAATTATTTTCTTATGCAAATATTACATACGCTTATATACATTCAGTTATAAATGAAACACTGTCGAACATTCAAAAGTGTTTCTCGTACTCCAGTGAAATACTCATAAGGACCATTTAATTAATTATTTACTTATACAAATATTTACTGATACGAAACTTATAAGAAACATTCAGATATACAGAATGTACTAGAAACATTAAAATTGTATATGAATACTCATAAGGACCATTTAATTAATTATTTACTTATACAAATATTTACTGATACGAAACTTATATACGAAAGGTTGTCCGATCCTGTAAAGTAAATTTTATTCAATTATTCCAGGTGATCAGAAACTGTTAATGAACAGTTTCCCCTTAATACCCTTAAAATGGATGCTATTAATGGAGCAATGATCCTTTACTGACGGATCAGTTCAGAGGCGTTTCTGGTTTTTAACTTTCCACTATGTATAACCACAACCACCCTCTAAAAAAGTTATAATTTGCAAGAGCTGTACCAATCATCGACAAGAGAGCCCAGATACAACATAGCCTGCTCGTGGATTTGGAAAAGGAATTTTGGTTTTAACAAAAAAGAGCAAATTAGTCGGCTGATATTACGAGAGAACACTATTCAAAGGCCTTTGAATTCATATGGCGATTCAACATAACTGTTATTTTCATAAATATAACAAAATCAACATAACTGATATCTCATATGCAACATAAGTGTAAATAGAATGGGTTACCTCTGTTACACAATGGAAAGAAAATATTTTACTAAACATTACGGCACATAATGACGACCTAAGATGTATTTATCCTACAGATGAAACTCGCCTAATAGTCAAACTATGGAATTCGAAAACTCATGCTGAGAAGAGTAACTTCTGCTTCGGTTCGGCAATGTAATTGGTTTAATTGAATTATCTTCTATTTCTATATAAATGAGTCATGACATAAGAGTAACATAATATAATATAAAAATTAAAATAAAATTTCAAAATATGATGATAATCTTAAATTAATATAAAATTCTTTAAACTAATCTAAAAAACTTTACGTAGTCATTGTTTTTATTCCAAAGATAAGATGAGGCTGTAAAAGTATAATTTGCATCGATTTCAAAAAAAATCCCGCTTGAGATTTTAAACTAAGAAAATTCACCTACAAAAAACGTATAAATGTCGGAGAGGATTACTTTGAACACGCTTAAAATCTGGTAAGTTTATCTCTTATCGTTTAGCTGTATCCGAAATATTTCAGGGTGATCCTTACATTATTAATCTTTGAACTTGGCTTATGTTAGCATTTGCAGCCCGAAGTACAAGTACAGTTACTGTGCTAGCTAATTGTAGGTTATTAATAGTTGGAGCTTGGGCATGGAAACGAATACAGTATTGACTTTTGAAGTGTTAGGCTGTCCTTAGTCACTCTTTTGCAACCCTTTTTTGCAAACGACTAGAAGCCATTTTGGATAATAGTATTTTGTCAAGTACTTACTACAGGTTGTTTTAAGAAGAAAAGGACGGAGTTTCACCACCAATGGTTATGTGTGAAAGTTATTAATATTGTTCCATCATATCTTGAAATTGTGAGCATTCTAAACATACACGTATGTATATATATATATATATATATATATATATATATATATATATATATATATATATATATATATATATATATATATGTGTGTGTGTGTGTGTGTGTGTGTGTGTGTGTCTGTGTACTTGTGTTTCCAGAGACATTAATTCGATTCTTTACGTAACGATATTCTAAAAATGGGTAGATAGTTCTATGCTATTTTACTCACGTAATTATAGTAAGGAAGAAAATGCTAAGCATTTGAAACTATCTCAAACTCTAATTATTCAATTTAACTAAAAACTTATTGATTAGTTAACTTATTTCACTTGTTTGAGTACTTTCTGTTGAAACTACTTCTTTGAATATTAAAGAAGGAAGAACGGAGAGAAGCAATTATTTTACTCATTTGGAAGACTCAGAAATGTTGCTGAATGTTACCCTCGAGCATGATTTCCGATACAGGCAAAAGTTTTGGAATGATTATGTAGTTTCCATTCTTGACTCCCAGTTTCTCCAAAACATTTAGAAATAAAATTAAAAATTTATGTTCATCAATGCCTAAAAATACAGGCATCTGTTTATACGGTGACTCAGATGGGTGGGAAGATATGAAAAGACCAGCTTGGAACACTAATGAAGCCAAGATTGTATAACATGGGGATTCTGTATCTGAGTGCACATCAGTGGCGCAGACACGGGGGTGAGATCTGAAGGCTTTCAAATCCCTTCCAGGAATTAATAACTTCCGTTCTCTTATAAACATTTTATCCATACAGTAACTGTTGTACAAAACAATAGAAGGTATATATATATAGATATATATAATATATATATATATATATATATATATATGTATGTATGTATGTATCTATATATATATATATATATATATATATATATATATATATATATTATATATATATATGCATGTATGTATCTATATCTATATATATATATATATATATATATATATTATATATATATAAATATATATATATATATATATATATATATGTATATATATATATATAATATGTATATATATACTATATATATATATATATATATATATATATATATATATATATATATATACTATACATATACATATATATTTACACACACACACACACATATATATATATATATATATATATATATATATATATATATATATATATATATATATATATATATATACATAATATACCTATACATATATATATTTACACACATATATATATATATTTTACATATACTTATATATATATTATATATATATATATATATATATATATATATATGCATATACATATACATATATATATATACATATATATACACATATATATACATATACATATATATATATATATATATATATATATATATATAATATAATATATATATATATATATATATATATATATATATACATATATATACGCATATACATATACATATATATTTACATATATATATATATATATATATATATATATATATATATAATATATATATATATATATATATATATATATACATATATATATATATATATATATATATATATATATTATATATAATATATATATATAGTATATTACTCTTAATTTTTAAAAAAATGAGAATAACTGATTACCTTTTTTAGCAAGAGAATACAAATAAATAACCTATATTTACATTAATTTTTGCTGATAAAATTAAAGAGGGGAGGTAACAAACATCTTAACTATCAGTAAACTCACTATCCAGCGTTTCACTCTTAGCATATTTTAGTAAACATTAAAAGAAATCATTGATCTCATGGTAAAAATAGCTATTGCAGTGGTACTTCGCAAGCTTTATAAGATAATTTTTTTTCGAAGAAATTCGCAAAGCTCTCGGACAATAATGTGTTAGAGAACTTATTTTTTACGGGCAGAGGCAGCCTGGTTGTTAGAGCGTCAGTCTCGTAACCGAAAGGTCCTCGTCTCGGCCAAAAGACCTTCGTGTTGCTAATGGCAGTTGGGGCAGGTTAAATATGTCGTGATTGCAAAGTCCTCCAAGTTCCCATAACAAATTATACATCTGAGTTTACTGAGTCAGGGATGAGTCGGTTGGATCTATACTCTGACTTGCAAATGGATGAATGAGTGTATGAATGTATTCGACCGTCCCTTAAAATGGTTGTGTCGTTTGTGTTCGAGCAAAGTCGAGATTTCACTTTAATGGTGCTCGTTAACAACGAAAGGCGCACACTTTTGCCTTAATTCAAAAGAGCATTGCTCTTGGTATGACCAAGTGGCATCACACCAACCCACCCACCCTCAACATTTTACAAAAGTAACTTGGAAATTGGCGGTAGTTAAACGAAGTATCATTTTCTATTCTCTACCTTTAGATGAAATAACTTTAAATAACGTAATCTCGAAATTGAAAAGTCTGCAATTAAAAAAGATACAAGCCCCTTGCAGACAGATATTCTGGCTGGAACTGATGCAAATCCTATGTTACACATTTACTCTACGAGAATACAATATCCAAATGATGAATTCTAGAGTTTAACCCTTTGAGCTCAATGTCGAATCTCACTTGACATCCCATTTTTTTCAGCAAGTGCAATGTCGAGTGTAACTCAACATGGTTTTCAAATTTAAGAATTACTGTTCACATTTATTTAACTCAATCAAAATTGTTAGGTCAGCAATAAATTAATATAATTCAAGCATTAATTTGAACCAGTCTACTGGGAATCAGGAAAATTAAATTGGAACTGCAAATTGCTCATGATCTACGTTCTCTTTAGTTCAGAAGCGAGAATTAATCAGAATTTTAAAAATAAAAGAGGCAAGGTTAAAGTTACAAATTTGAGACCCAAATTCAAACTACTTTTTAGCCCACTGTTGATACTTTTTGGCATCTGACAGAATAATTTTAAAGCTAATTTAATAGAAAATGCAAGAAAGTTAGACTTTGGCTGAATAACATTAAATCAAATTAAAATTACTTGTAACAAAGTTGAAGTCATAGGGAGAACGATATTAAATTATTGCCCTATCAGTAAAGTTAGAGAAACTAATCTCAAATTTAGAATGATTCATAATATTTTAATTTAGAATTAGAAACTGACAACGGACCACGACAGGTAAATCATTTTATTACTTGTTAAGAGAACAAAGTACCTTTCGAATTAAAATATTTTCATTATAATAACCTATTTTTGATTCAATATAAAATAAAATATCCTGTTCTGTTAAGAATCTTTTTTTAGGTTACTAATAAAGCTCTAAATTTATAAATCTATTGAGTTTTGTTATAAGAAACAACACATTTAAAAACATAAATATCTAGACCAAGTGAAAAGTTATAATCCACTTACCTGTAAAATAACTTTGAAAATTTGTAAATTAAATGTATTTTATGCCATTAAAATACTTTTATATTTTCTACATCTCTGTTATAATAATATTAATCCTATATATTTTATTTTAAAACACGATAAAGACTTCAATTTCTTAGCATTCTTTAATATTTTTTTAATTTTTAAAGTATCGGCTAAAGTTCTAGAGAATAAAAGAGATATTCTAATTCAATTTGGTTTGGTTTGCAGTACGACGGTCTACCTTTTAGCAACACGAGGTCTGATGAGACCGGGATCTACTGTTAAAGTCGATTTCGAACTACTATAAACATCTATGCTACAGTGGGATTCGAACCCACGAAACCAGGTTCCGAAATCAGCACCTTATCCATTTGTCCATAGTAAGTCCTTATTCAATTTGACATACAAATTTAGTTTATAATATTCATATTTCAAAAGTTTTCTTCTGAGTAATCTATTTTTATTTTTTTATGTTTGATGCATATTATGTGTGATATTTTAAAAAAATATACTACTCAAAATGGCAAAATAATATGATTTGTTCAAAGCTTGTCAGTTAGTTTATTCATATTTCAAAAGTTTTTCTACTCTGACAAAATAATATTTGCTCAATCTATTTTTATTTTTTTTATATTTGATGCATATTATGTGTGATATTTTAAAAAATATACTACTCAAAATGACAAAATAATATGATTTGTTCAAAGCTTGTCAGTTAGTTATTTAAATTTTTTTATATTTGATGCATATTATATGATATTTTTAAAAAATATACTACTCAAAATGACAAAATAATATTTGCTCAAAGCTTGTCAGTTAGTTATTTAAATTTTTTTATATTTGATGCATATTATGTGATATTTTAAAAAATATACTACTCAAAATGACAAAATAATATGATTTTCTCAAAGCTTGTCAGTTATTTTAATTCTTTTTATATTTGATGCATAATTTGTGTGATATTTTAAAAAATATACTACTCAAAATGACAAATAATATCATTTGTTCAAAGCTTGTCAGTTAGTTATTTAATCTTTTTATATTAGATGCATATTATGTAATATTTTAAAAAATATATACTACTCAAAATGACAAAATAATATGATTTGTTCAAAGCTTGTCAGTTAGTTATTTAAATTTTTTTATATTTGATGCATATTATATGATATTTTAAAAAATATATACTACTCAAAATGACAAAATAATATGATTTGTTCAAAGCTTGTCAGTTAGTTATTTAATCTTTTTATATTTGATGCATATTATGTAATATTTTAAAAAATATATACTACTCAAAATGACAAAATAATATGATTTGTTCAAAGCTTGTCAGTTAGTTATTTAAATTTTTTTATATTTGATGCATATTGTGATATTTTTAAAAAATATGCTACTCAAAATGACAAAATAATACGATTCGTTCAAAGCTGTAGCTTATTAATAAACTTGTAAAAAATAATTTTTATAAAGAAACCCAACTTTGTTTTATGACAAATAAAAAGGTCTGTTATAATGAATATTTCACGTCTAAAGGCATTATATCATCTTAAAACCTTCGTATAAAACTAACATAATTTGGTCGCAATTATGCATTTCTGGTTTAAATGAATTAATTTTTGTCCAGTTTAATCATACTCGAAGTTGTTTACTTATAACTGAGCAATACTTTCCTCTTGAAGAATTTCAGTTAAATTTTTAAATGACGGAGACTCGTGCAGCCAAAGTAATCGCATATTTTATATCAGAAACTCGAATAAAAGTTTGAAATTTCCGTGTGACACTGATTAAGTGGTTAAAGTGATTGGAATTTTAAAGTCTCCGGGAAAATGTCAGAAAAGCTTTTATTTGCAGGCTTTCCTAGAATTTGCAGATTTCAATTCCGTGTTCCATTCGGAGTCATATCTGTCGTTATTACATTTTGCTGAGAGAGATTCATATCACCGGATCGCATTAAATGTCACGAAAATATTGACTGGTTGACCTTTTCCCTTCCACAAACCAAATTACTTGTCTTTCAAATATTTATTCTCTAGACAAATAAGGTTTGATCGTTCTCAAGTTTACCAAACTATCGGTTAGGACATACTGCAGAAAATGAAAAAGGAAGTTTTTTAGCTTAAATTTAAATATAAAATTCGCTCAGAAAATATTCCTCTTATTGATATTTTATTTATTTGCTCATTTATTTATTTTTATTTATTTATATTTTTTTACATTTTACTGCAATGTTTTCAGCACTAATGAATGACAAAATATACTATTTGGTACCTCACTTAATTATTCTCACATGATATTATTTTCAAATTTCTATTTAATTTTAAATGCATTAAATTCAAAAGACCTACGCTTACTGAACACATTGTATGCGGGACACGTACTAGTACGTTTTCTGATAACTGATACTTGAGCGCGGGTTACGTACTAATACGTTTTCTGACGATTGATACTTGAATACGGGTCACGTACTAGTACGGGTTAGTGTAACAATATGGTTTGTTTGTGAGTACAAAAATAACGGTATATTCAGGAAAACGAAGCCGAATGTTCTTATCTACTACATAGATTCTGGAAAAAAATCGACAAATAAAAACTCGTTTTTACGTCAGTCGATGCGGAACCACACAACGGGAAAAAAATAATACTACATACTACTATTTCTATTTGAATTTTCATATTTACGGTACTATTATAAATTTATCCACTAAAAAATATATTTTTTGTTTACAAAAATCTTATGGTTGTTATTTATATATTTCTATATTATATATATATTATATATATATATATATATATATATATATATATATATATATATATATATATATATATATATATATATATATATATATCAGTGTAAAATAAGAAATGTTGGTTAAAAATTAAATAATTTTCGATCTATTGAGATTTAACTGAATAACTAAATTTAGGCGCAAAATGACCGCTCACGGTACCATTCCGCTGTTAAATGCATCCGCACACAATGTGTTAAGATAGTCCTTTGTTAAAAAACAGAGATTGCTGTAGAATGTTGTCAAAAGTCACCAGAGTGGAGAATTTATCGTACCAGATTACCATCTTCTGGTGTCATTGTACTTAGAAATTCACCTGTGACATATCTTGACAGCAATATGGTAGTACCCTGTATCTCTAGAATACTTTTTTAAAAAAATAATGTACCTCTTGCCACCTTTGTCTAATTTTGTTATTTCACTTTGCGTAATTCATTTATTACAAATAATTACAACCTTCTAGATTTATCCATCAATATTTAACATTTGCAAATTTACTATGCATAGCTATTTCGTTGTATGAAATAAAACTAAGGCTTTCTAATTTGAAATTTTTTTATTTACGAATATTTATAAATTTGGTATATTTAAATCTTTCAAAATTAGTGATATAGACCTTTGATTGATTATATATTGACTAGTTTCTGATCACCTTGTCATCAAACTACATTAAGTAAAGGTAAGAGAGAAACAAAAAATGTCCGTTTGCCGAAACTAGTAGAAATAGGGAAGAAAGGCACAAGAGTAGCAGTTGTTAATTGTGCCCAGGACCATGTATTAAAAGGAGCTCCATGTGACCACCCTCATTCACCTACAAAATTTCAAGTAGATGGGCATTGCAACAGCACATCGTAACTTATCAGCTGCAAGGCTTCGCACATGAAGCGTTATAAAGTTCTTTAAGTCATTCAACGATGCAACACTTGCACTATACATATGACTTTTTAAATAACCCCATAGCTAGAAATCGCATGTAGTTAGACCCGTAGATCCGTGGATATGGATTAGGAAAGTAGAGACTAACACGTTCCTCTGTGGAGGAGGAATAGCACTTTCACAGACAGATTAATATGTAGGTGTACCATTCTGCATGAAAATTGTCGATGTTAAGACCCGATTTTTGCTGTAGCTGCGGCACAACAAACGTCTGCAGCATGTCATGGTACCGATTGACAGTAACGGAGCATGTGCAGGTCCACGTTCACCAGTTTCTTTAAAGGAGAATGGCCCAAGAATGAATGTCACCATGAATCCACACCAGACAATAATCTTTGGAATCTCACTGTGGATCCGTGGTCTTTTCTTAACCCAAATATGGCAAATATTTGAATTGATTGTCGCATTGAGATATGAGCCTCTTCTCTCCACATAATATTACATAGCCATGGCATATTAAAAGTCGTTCCGTTGAGAAAACTGACTGCAAATGAGAGACGTATTGGCTTCTCCCTATCAAGCAGTTCTATGATGGATCTTGGTAAATAGTGCATTATGTTTCTGAGTACTTTTCAGACGGTGTTGTAAGAATAGCCTGCCTTTCAAGAAACTGCACGCGTGCTACTTTCACCAAACTCTGATGTCTGGGAGTGGGAGTCAGCAGCTGTTTTGACGGCATCAAGTACTGATGTGACACGTTTACGGCCTCTTCTAGGTTGAACTCCTAATTTCCCAGTCTTTTCAAATCTCTTAATCAGAATCCGGATAGCTATGTAGATATTGGCCCATACCGTAACTTCTTTCTACGATGAAATGCATGTACTAAAGCAGAAGCATCACCTTTTTTTCAGAAAACATCTTCACCAATAACGCACGTTCAACTAAAGAGAACATCATTAGTACAGCCTGAAACTTTGACTATGACAACGTCTGCAAACATTTTATACTCTAACCTGTTTTCCATAAATCTTCCTTTTCTTCCCAAGCATTTTTCTCCTACAACTGACATTTTTTTCCAGTTTTGCATTTTATTATTCATAATTCTTGTTCTAGATTGTTAATATTGTATTTGTATTCCGTTTTGAATTCTTATTATGTTAAATTTCATGTTTTTCTCAAAAAGGCCCTCTGTTGGAGATTTGGAACTAAATTTTTTGTTCAAAATTCCGTCAATGCATCTCGTGGATAGCCCATATGCAAAATTTCGTTTCATTCTGTTCACCCGTTTGAGTTGTAGAATGCCGTTTATAGGAAGTTTAATTATAACCACCTGCATATCAACAAATATATCAACAAATTTCTGAAACAATAATTAAAAGATTTATTTTTAGTAAAATTATATGTACATTATATATGACTTCGCAGACAGAGAATAACTGTCCCTAAAGGAAAACTTTACACTAATTCTGGAAAAAGCATATACTTATAAAATCAGCCTTTAGATAAATTACATTGTCAAATATTCAAGATCCAGTGTTGATGAAATCATTATTCAACATCAAGACAGAGTTGACAGCAAAATAAAGTGAAGTAAATTTCAGAAATGGAATCAAAATATAACTTTCCTCACTCTTGTTGAGCTGATTGAGTAGTTAGGACGACAAGTTTGAAATTTTGAGGTCAAAGTTTCATTCTGGTTTTAGACAAACTGTCATCAAGACCTGTTTGCCGAGTCTAATGAATTGTTTATCCAGGGAAATATGAAATTGTCT
>CM063506.1:84910343-84950343 GCA_032207245.1 Pardosa pseudoannulata
AAAAATTAGCTGGAAGTAATAGAACATTCAGAGTCTTTCCAATGTTTAAAGTATTGTCAAGATTAACGAGGCTTCTTTCAATTACTTGCTTGACTACGTACTGTTCGTAAACAACAATTTCTAATCATTAAACAGCTGAATCAAAAACAATAAAAAAAGTAATTTCACGAGATAAATCTTTATGCGTTGGTCTAATTAAGTTATAGGTTTAAGAATAAAAATATTTAGTCTTATTTGAATCAAACACTTTTCACTTTCTATTTCTAAATAAATTACAGTCACACATTTTTAGTAAATAATGCCCTATTTTATTTAACATTTTTAAATTATTGTTGTTGTTATAATATTTAAAGTATAAAAATATGGAGTATTTACTAGAAGCGCAATTAGCTAGTTAAGATAGTTTTTAAATCTATTAATTTTTCACTACGTAAAACTTTTATCCTTATTAAGGTTCATGAGAAATAAAATATTGTAAGAGGTTTTATTTTAATTATTATTATTGTATTTTAAATGATTTTATATACAACTTAGCCCATACATTTTTTTAAAGTTTGAAAATTCTTTAAAATTTAGCTATTAGAATATTTCGGTGCGATTTACATTTACAAATTTGTGGTATAATTTACAATGACAATTCCTCTTAGCATGTTAATATTAATGTTAATCTACTGTTGTTCTCATATTAAAAGTATAAAAGAATGAAAAATTTACTAGAATTAATTAAGACTGTATTTAACTCTATTACTTATCACATTTTTCTTTATTGTGGTACATGAGAAATAAGATTATACGAGGGTTGGAACTTTAATAGTGGTAACTATTTATTTACATGGAATACAAAAGTGATTCATGTCACCATGTTTTACAGTCCTTCAATATAGTCGAACGCATTGTGTATAACTCGTTTCCAACGATGTGGAAGTCGCAGAACACCTGTAGCAGCGCCTGTTCTGTTGATAGTTCGAATGCACCGGTCTATTGACACAAGAATCTCTGGAACAGTTCTGAAGCGAATGTCACGAAGTGGTTTCTTCATCGTAGGAATTAAGTCAAAGTCACAAGGGCTTAGACTGAGGAGTATGGTGGATGGTAAAGCACGTCAGAGGGCGTCGATCACTGTCCATTAGTACGACAACAGAATGCACTTCTACTTCGCTGGCACTAGGACGACCTGGTCGATGCATGTCTGCAACATTTTGGTGGCCTTCGTTGAAGGCTTTTACCCATCTTGCTAAAGTTCTGTAAGGCAATTCAGATACCCTGCAAGCCTCTGGAAACCCTAGATGACATTGTGTGCTGTACGACATTTAATTTTTATCAAACTACACTGTTGGGATTTACATTTGGGATTTACATTTATACATTTATGGTATAATGTACAATGTCAATTCCTCTTAGAGTTTTAATATTAATGTTAATCTACTGTTGTTCTCATATTAAAAGTATAAAAGAATGAAAAATTTACTAGAATTAATTAAGACTGTATTTAACTCTATTACTTATCACATTTTTCTTTATTGTGGTACATGAGAAATAAGATTATACGAGGGTTGGAACTTTAATAGTGGTAACTATTTATTTACATGGAATACTAAAGCAATTCATATTACCATGTTTTACAGTCCTTCAGTACAGTCACATGCATTGTGTATAACTCGTTTCCAGCGATGGGGAAGTCACAGAACACATGTACCAGCGTCTGTGCTGTTGACAGTTCGATTGTACTGGTCTATTGACACAAGAATCTCTGGAACGGTTCTGAAGCGAATGCCATGAAGTGACTCTTTCATCTTAGGAATTAAGACAAATTCACAAGGGCGTAGACCTAGAGAGTAAGGTGGATGGTAAAGCCCTAGATGACACTGTCCTGTTGTACGACCTCTGGCACATTGAATTTTTATCCAACTTCGTTGTTCTTGTTTTGAAAACGTCCTGACAACACGTTAGACCGCAAGCTAGTACAAGGATCAGTTCTTCGCGTCACTCCGCATGTGTGCATGAAATAGGAAGGACGATTCTTTTTGCTGAGAGGTAAGGTAGGTATATAGGTCACGTGTGGTATAAGCGATATTCTTTGGTTTTGTTACGTAGAGTTTTTACAGCATTGTTGCCACTATTGTACATTCAGGTACTCCAATATTTTAATGACGTCTATTAGACTTTAAATGATTTTGTATATGTCCCATTATAGATGTCCCATAAATTTATTAACAGCTCAAAAATTCGCTAAAAATTAAGAGATTAGTAAATTTAAATACGGCCTGCGAAAAACATTACTTATCAAATACAGAAATAAAGATTTACTAATTAATTTCTGTCAGTAATATTTCTTTCCTTTTTAGAGAGAGAATTCTCACAAACAGATTGTATCTTTAAAAGGAAGGTGTAAACAACGGCAAAAATTATGTTTTAAATCCATATTTCCCGTAAACAAGTACGGGGTATTGAAAAAGCAGCAGATTCAGTACAGGATGCCTTTTCCCATTGACAAATACGCGAATTTCTCTTGTGATAGCAAAAAATTGGTAAGATGATTAAAGACCATATCACAAGTTACCCGGAACTAAAACTAAATCCGTCAAAAATTTTTCGTTGTAACAGAAAGAGATTTACACATATTTTCACTAGTAAAGTAAATCATAAACTTTACGTGTTGACGTTTAGAAGAATAAAATAGTTTATGTTTTTATTAATATTTTTAACGACGATAAGAATTTCAGTAATATTCCTTTTGAGGTCAACGAATAAATAGATTATTTTTGACTGAATATAAAATGTAAAAAAATAAAAGGATAAGGTTTCTTAAATGCACTCCAAGGATTGTGTCTGAAGTTATTTTCTAAACGAAGGACATTTTTGCACCAAACTCTCAAAACAGTTGCATATCTGTGATAATTAATTATCAGTAATCTGGAAAGATATTTTTTTCATAAATTCTGTTCAGGTCACGGAGTTGCTTTATTAAATTTCATAGAAAAATCAGCTGAAATAATACAGCATTCAGAGTCTTTCCACTGTTTAAAGTTATTATTAAAAGAGGCTTCTATCAACTACTTGACTTCGTTTTTCTCTAGAATAGCAATTTCAATTTATTAAGCAGCTGCATTAAAAGCAATCGTAAAGTAATTTTGCAGAATAAATTTTCTTTAGGCGTGGGTCTAATTAATTTATAAGTTTACGGATAAAATTTAGTTTTATTTAAATTAAATTATTTTACCTTTCTATTTCTAAATAACGTACATTTACATGTTTGTGGTAAATAAGGCACAATGATATATCATTTTAGCATTTTGATATTAGTGTTATTTTACTGTTCTCATATTAAAAGTATAAAAGAATAAAAAATTTACTAAAATAAACCAAGAGTGTATTTTAAAGCGAATTAAATGTGAGTAATGAAATTATACAAGCAGTTATTTCTATATTTTAATGACGTCTATTGGACTTTAAATGATTTTATATATAATTTGTTCTATAAATTTATCAATAGTTCAAACATTCATTTCAAAATTAAGAGACTAGTATTATTAGATGCGTATAGGTCTTCGTAAAACATTACTTATCAAATACAGAAATAAAAATTTAGAAATTTATTTCTACCATTAATATTTCTTTCGTTTGAGAAAGTAAATTTTCACAAGCAGATTGTATCTTTGAAAGAAAGGTGTAAAAAACAGTAACATTTACTTTTTAAGTCCTTATTTTATGTCAACAGGTCTATGTTGAAAAAGTAATAAAATCAGTTTAGGGTTTCTTTTCCCATTGACGAATACGCAAATTTCTTGTGTGATAGGGAAAGATTGTTAATCTGACTAAAGGCCTTATAACAAGTCAGCCTGAATTAAAAATAAATTCGTTGAAAAGTTTCGCTGTAACACAAGAAATATTCACATCTTCGCCAGCAAACGGAATCATAAACTAACACGCACATGTTAACGACATGTGCATGTTACTCTATGACCCTTTGGACGTGTTCGTAGTCTTATTAAACATCGCACTGGACATCGCACTGGAGCTCGTTGTCTGACCTTCCTGGGCCAAGCCCTCTAGGCCAGAAGTTCTAGTTGCATGGATGGTAATGAAATAACAGATATTGATTACGAAAATGAGGACTGAAAAATGCTAAAATTAAATTTAAGGAGTCTAAAAAGTTAACAAATACTTAGTAGAACAAGTAGGAAGGATACACGAGTTCGGTGAGGGGGACACTGAGTAACATTTGAGTAAGAATTAACAAGTTAAAAACACTTAAAGGTTGAACTAAATGATAAAGCACAATAATAATTTTTTTTCCAACAAAATCAAGAGAGATTAGCTAAGAAAGTTAGAGTGCAGGTCCAGAGTTCTATCAACGACAGTATAACAGACTCGGATTGAGAATTCCAAAAGGAGAAATTTCATTGGTTCCTGAGAACCAATGGAATTCAATCTGGAAAACGAAGATTTCTGAGATACTAAGTGAAGTTTCAAGACTATTCCGAAGGTTCGGATCCAGCTTGCTCCGGGGAGAAATTTCATTGGCTTCTGAGGGCCAATAGAATTTATGCATTATTGGGCTAAATTCTACTTGGGAGCAGAGGCTGCGAACAAGTCCAGACTTTACGAAAGTGAGGAATGCAAAAATTGGAAAGAAAAGTGAATGGCTACTGAGAGCCAGTAGAATTTATTGTCTTATTGAAGTATTTTAACTTTCTATATCTAAATAATATTTATTGACATATTTGTGGTGAGTAATGCTCAATATCATTCAATTTTAACATTTTTATATTAGCGTTAACCCTTTAAAGGTCACCTACATAAACTCTTTGAAATTTAATGAATTTAGTTTATAAATATTACCTATGAACCTTATAAATGCAAATTGTATTACAATTTTACAATATTTACAATCCCTAGAAGGGTTTCCATTAGAGGATACCGTAAGAGAGATTGAGGGGGGGGGGGTATTTGACAATCCATCCCGTTGTATAACGTGAACATAATACTTTTTAAATTTTTAATTATATTGGAAGAACAATAAATAAGTGTTCTTAAAAAGTAAAATAAATAAATAGTTTCACAATTTATAAGTGTTGTTTGAATAGATATTTTTGTTTGGGGTCATAAGTGAAAAAAAATCGAATTACTAACTTTCCAGGTACAGAAAGTTTAAATACATATATTTAAAAAAAAACTTGAATGTAGCACTATCATTTATTGTAAGTTTTGAATGCCAAAAACATAAAAAACTGAAAGAAACATTCATATTTCTCAAAAAAAATAGAGAAAAAAAATGTTTAACAGGAGGTTTTGCTGCAAAACCCCTGTCCGCTAAAGGGTTAATGTATCGTTGTTCTCGTGTTGAAAGCATAAAAAATAAAAAAACATTACTAGAATGGAAACTAAATAATCAAAATAGTTTTTAATTTTATTAATCTTTCATTACTCGAAACCTGTTTTCATTTGTTATGGTATATGAGGAATAAAAAAATTATACAAATAGTTCTTCCTATATTTTAATGACATCTGTTAGTCTTTAAGTGATATTATATACAGTGTACCCCATAAATTTATTAATAGTTTAAAATTTCGTTAAAAAATTGAAGAAATTAGTATATTTAGTATATAGGATTTACTAAAAATTATACGATTTACTTAAATTATAATTTTTAGTAAATCGATAATATAAAATATACGATTTACTAAAATACGATTTGCTAAAATTACATATAAATTATACGATTTACTAAAAACTTTACTTAAAAAACAGAAATGAAAAATATTGAGGAATTTATTTTTATGGATAATATTTCTTTCCTTTTCAGAAAGTTAATTCTCACAAGCAGGTTGTGCCTTTGAAAGGAAGATATATTCAACAATAAATTTACAAGTCTTAATTGAATAACATAGTTTATTGATATATTTAACGAAGATGAAAATTTTAATAATCTATTTTTTATTTCATCAAATAAAGAGATTATTTTTGACTGACTACAAAATGCATGAAAAGAGAAGGGTAATGTTTTTTAAATGCACTACGTGGATTGTATCTGAAGTTCTTTTCTAAACGAGTGACATTTTTGCACGAAACAGGTACTCTCAAAACAGTTTCATATCTGAGATAATTGATTATCGGTAATATGAAATTTTTCTTTCTCACGTTCTGTTCAAGCCACAGAGTTCCTTCATTGAATTTTGTAGAAACATTATCTGGAAGTAATACGCATTTAGAGTCTTTCCAATGTTTAAAGACTGTCAACATTAACGAAACTTCTTTCAATTAATAGCTTGACTTCGTTTTGTTTTTGCACAACAATTTCAAATAATAAGGTAGCTGAGTTAAATGCAATAAAAAAGTAATTTTACGATATAAATGTTCTTTATGTAAGAGTCTAATTAAATTATACGCTTACGGATAATTTTTTTAGCCTTATTAAATCAAAGAAATTTAATTTTTTATTTATAACGTACATTTACGCACTTACTGGAAATAATTCACAATGTTATTTCCTGTTATCATTTTATTATTAGTGTTAATGTATTGTTCTCATGTTAAAAGTATTAAAGTATAGAAATTTTACTAGATGAGAAATTAACACGTTGACTGCCAAATACGAGATTGCGCTCTTTTCTATGAAGCCATCTACGAGTTATCTCGTACTGTGTTTACTTGCCATTTTGTTACAGCTAGGAATAAACTCGTAGTATATCAGTGCTAATATCGATAGATGGCTTCTGGTAAAAGAATAAAAAATCAATGCTGGCTTGTATAAACCAAAAATTTATTAAAAAACGAACAAAAAATATAATTATCTCAGAAGGTTCATAATCGCTACTGTCGTCAAAATCCAGTCAAATTCTGAATCACTTAGATTTGCATAGTTCATTTTGAGTCAGTGGTCTTTTCTTATTCACATTGCGTTCTTGATGATTTAATTATAACGTTAACTATAAAGCAAAACACTCAAGAAGACAAAAATGTGATGCACTGGATTACAATTTCTGAGATACTACTGACAAATATGGACGCGTATCTGTGATTCAGCTTTAGAGAAACTACAGGTCAAAGAGTGTCTGTGTGTTAACTTGCAGTTGAATTCCTCAAAAATATTTCTGTTACAGAAGCCAACTACGAGATAATTCGCAATACCTTTTTTAAAAAAAACAAACACATTTTTTATTCTTTCTGGTGATAACTATCCTCTAGCCTGGATTATCCTGATTAAATCAAACTGTCATTTTAGGCCAGATTTCTGAAAATTTCCGTAGCAGTCAACGTGTTAACCAATTAAAAGACTGTTTTAACAATTTTGTTAAGGATGCTGTAAACATGTAATCTGTATGGTATCTCGCCAAATTGAAGAGATATTGGTTCCTTGGCGAAGTTTTAGGAAACTCATTTTTGGCGTCAAATTTGGCGACTTGGTGACATTTGTTGCCGACCCCCCCCTTTTCTGGATTTTACTAGAAGCTTGTGGAAATTTCCAGAAACCTGAAAGCTATACAAAAGGCCCGTGAGTTCTCATAAAGAGGCAGTTCACGCTGAGGTCTGCTGAAAGTAGGACCTGTGTTAATGCTCTCCGTATTGCTCTGAAAAAGTTCGCCAAAAGGCTGCCAAGTTTTATCTCCATCCTTTTAAATTGGGATGCATTTGGCATGTTAATAAATTGTTATTGTTTTTGTCTTAGCCAAAGTCTATTCAATCAACGAACTTTACCCGAGAATTTCTCAACAATATTAATCTTTCACTATGTAAAGCATTTTATTATTGGGGTACATGAGGATTAAAAAATTATTTAGCAATGGTTCCTTTATTTTAAGGACCTTACTTGGTCTTTAAATGATTTTATATAAACAGTACGTCACATAAATTTTTAAATGTATAAAAATTCAGAAAGAAATTAAAAGATTAATATACTTAGAAATGGTTCACAAACAAACGTTCTTTATAAAAGTTTTGATTTGGTTTGGTTTTGGAGTGCTACGGTCTACTTTTTGCAACACGAGGGCTAATGAGACGGGGACATACTGATTAAAGCCGATTCCGAACGGCTACGAACATCCATGCCATAGTGGGATTCTAACCCACAAACATCGGTTCCGAAGGCCAGCACCCTAACCATTCGGCCATCGTTCGGCTTTTATAAAAGGAAAAATAAATATTTAGGAATCTATTTTTGTCATTAATATTTCTTTCCTTTTCAGAAAATTAATTCTCAATACCAGATCATATTTTTGAAACGAAGTGTAAAAAAAAGTAAAATTTAAAAATTTTAGACTGATAAAGAAGTTTATGCTTTGATTTATAATTTTAATAAAGATGAGAATATTAGTAATCTTTGTTTTAAGTGTATCCAATAAAAAGTTTAATTTACACTGACTACAAAATGAAAGAAAATATAGGGTAATGTTTTTTAAATGCACTCCATGTATTGAATCTGAAGTTCTTCTTTAAACGAGTAGTTTTTGTATAAAACAGATACTGTCTGAAAAGTTGCATGCCAGTGATAATTAACTATCAGTAATCTGTAAAATTTTTCCATCTTAAGCTCTATTCAGGGCATGGGGTTGCTTTATTAAATTTCATAAAAAAAATTATCTGGAAATAATTCGACAGTCAGAATCTTCAAGTGATTTTTTGATTAACGAGGCTTCTTTCAATTATTTGCTTGACTTCTTTTTTCTCTTGAACAAAAATTACAAATCATTAAGCAGTTGTATCCAAAACCAATAAAAAAGAAACTTTACGAAATAAATCTTTATGTGTCGGTCTAGTTAAATTATAGGTATAGGGATATATATTTTTATTCTGAATGAAATCATAGTATTTAAACTTTCTATGTCTAAATAGTGTAAATTTATACATTTCATTAAAAATAATGCACAATAGTATTTCATTTCGGCATTTTGATATTCAATTTAATGTATTGTTGTTCTCATATTAAAAGTTAAAAAAATGAAAAAATTGCTATAATTTATTTAATTTGTTAAAATAGTACTTAATTCTAGCAATCTTCCAATAGGCAAAATTGTTTTCATTATTGTGGTACGTAAGATGTGCTCTTCTTATAAATAATGCACAATAGAATTTCATTTTGTAATTTTGATATTCCCTTTAATGTATTGTTGTTCTCCTATTAAAAGTATAAAAAAATGAAAAATTTACTTGAATCGTAATTAACTTGATAAAACAGTATTTAATTCTATAAATCTTTTATTACGCAAAACCTTTTTCATTATTGTGGTGCGTGAAGTGTAAAGAAATATACAAACAGTTGTTCCTTAATTTAAATGACATCTTTTCGGCTTTAAATGATTTTACTTATAGTGTGTCCCATAGATTTTTAAATGTATAAATATTCAGAGAGAAATGAAAAGATTAGTATATTTAGAAATAGTTCACAGAAAACGCTCATTATAATATGAAAAATAAATATTTAGGAATCTATTTCTTTCATTAATATTACTTTCCTTTTCAGAAAAATAATTCTCACTACCAGATCGTATTTTTGAAACGAAGTGTAAACAGTAAGATTTTACATGTTTTAGAAAGTTAAAGCAGTTTATGCTTTGATTTATAATTTTTATAAAGATGAGAATTTTAGTAATCTTTGTTTTCGGTACATCGAATGAAGTTTAGTTTACACTGACTACAAAATGAAAGAAAATATAGGGTAATGTTTTTTAAATGCACTCCATGGATTGAATCTGGAGTTCTTCTTTAAACGAGTACTTTTTGTATAAAACAGATACTCTCCGAAAAGTTGCATGCCAGTGATAATTAACTATCAGTAATCTGTAAAATTTTTCCTTCTCAAGCTCTGTTTGGGGCATGGAGTTGCTTTATTAAATTTCGTAAAAAAAATTAGCTGGAAGTAATTCGACAGTCAGAATCTTCAAGTGTTTTCCTGATTAACGAGGCTTCTTTCAATTATTTGCTTGACTTCTTTTTTCTCTTGAACAACAATTACAAATCATTAAGCAGTTGAATCCAAAAGCAATAAAAAAGTAACTTTACGGAATAAATCTTTATGTGTCAGTCTAGTTAGATTATAGGTATAGGAATATATTTTTTTAGTCTGAATTAAATCAAAGTATTTTAACTTTCTATGTCTAAATAATGTAAATTTATAACTTTCTTGTAAATAATGCACAATGACATTTCATTTTGGTATTTTGATATTCATTTTAATGTATTGTTGTTCTTCTTTTAAAAGTTAAATAGATGAAAAATTTACTAGAATCGTATTTAACATGTCAAAACAGTACTTAATTCTATCAATCTTTCGGGATGCGAAACTTTTTTTATTATTTTTGAACGTTAAGATATACTTTCTTTTATATATTGCACAATGGCATTTCATTTTGGCATTTTGATAATCATTTTCATATATTGTTGTTCTCTTATTAAAATATAAAAGAATGAAAAATTTACTAGAATCGTATTTAACATGTATCAAAACAGCACTTAATTCTATCAGTCTTTCAAGATGCGAAACCTTTTTCATTAATGTTGTACGTTAAGATATATGCTTAAAGTAAATAGTGCACAATGGCATTTCAATTTGGTATTTTTATATTCATTTTCATGTATTGTTGTTCTCCTATCAAAATTACAAAAAAATGAAAAATTTACTAGAATCGTATTTAACTTGTTAAAACAGTACTTAATTCTATCAATCTTTCATTATGCAAAACTTTTTTCATTATTCTGGTACTTAAGATATACACTTCTTGTAAATAATACCCAATGGCATTTCAATTTGGCATTTTGATATTCACTGTAATGTATTGTTGTTCTCATATTAAAATTATAAAAAAGTGAAAAATTTACTATGCAAAATTTTTTCATTATTGTGGTAAGATATACGCTTTTTTTAATAATGCACAATGACATTTCATTTCCACCTTTGGATATTCATTTTAATGTATTTTTATTCTCATAATAAAAGTTAAAAAAAAGAAAAATTACTAGAATCGTATTTAACATGTTAAAACAGTACTTAATTCTATCAATATTTCATTATGCAAAACTCTTAAAACTCTTTTCATTATTGTGGTACGTAAGATTTACGCTTCTTGTAAATAATGCGCAATGGCATTTCATTTTAGCATTTTGATATTCACTTTAATGCATTGTTGTTCTCATATTAAAAGTTTTAAAAAAATGAAAAATTTACTGGAATTGTATTTAGCATGTTAAAATAGTACTTAATTATATCAATCTTTCAATATGCAAATTTTTTTTCATTACTGTGGTACTTAAGATCTACGCTTCTTGTAAATAATGCACAATGGCGTCACATTTTGGCATTTTGATATTTACTTCAATGAATTCTTGTACTATTAAAATTATAAAAAAATGAAAATTTACTAGAATCGTATTTAACATGTTAAAACAGCATTTAATTACATCAATCTTTCAATATGCAAAATATTTTCATTATTATGGTACTTAAGATACACGTTTCTTCTAAATAATGCACAATGGCACTTTATTTTGGCATTTTGATATTCCTTTTAATGTATTGTTGTTTTCATATTAAAAGTTAAAATAATGAAAAATTGACTAGAGTTGTATTTAACTTGTTAAAAAAGTAGTACTTAATTCTATAATCTTTCATTATGCAAAACTTTTTTCATTATTGTGGTACATAAAATATATGCTTCTTGTAAATATTGCACAATGGTGTTTCATTTTGGCATTTTGATATTCACTTTAATGTATTGTTGTTCCCATATTAAAAGTATAAAAAAGGAAACATTTACTAGAATCCTATTTAACTTGTTAATACAGTACTTAATTCTATCAATCTTTCATTATCCAAAACCCTTTTCATTATTCTGGTACGTTAGATTTACGCTTTTTGTAAATAATGCACAATGGCATTTCATTTTGGCATTTTGATATTCACTTTAATATATACTTGTTCTCAAATTAAAAGTATAAAAAATGAAAAATTTACTGGAATCGTATTTAGCATGTTAAAACAGTACTTAAGTCTATCAATCTTTCATTACGCAAAACCTCTTTCATTATTGTGGTGAGTGAGGTATAAAGAAATATACAAACAGTTTTTCCTTAATTTAAATGACATCTATTCGGCTTTAAATGACTTTATATATAGTTTGTCCCATATATTTATTAAAAATTCAAAAAGGCATTAAAAAAATTAAAGGATTCGTAAATTTAGATGCTGTTTTCGAAAAACATTACTCAAAAAATGCAGACATGAATGAAAGATTTAGGAATTTATTTCTGTCATTAATATTTCTTCTCTTTCAGAAAGTTAATTCTCACTAGTAGATTGAACCTTTAAAAGGAAGATGTAAGCAACGGTAAAAAGTTTACAAGTCTTAGAAGAATAAAACAGTTTACTGATATTTTTAACAAAGATAAGAATTTCGGTTAATCTTGGTTTTGAGTTCATCGAATAAAAAGATTATTTTTGAGTGACTACAAAATGCAAGAATATAAAATATAGTATTTTTTAACTGCACTCCACGAAATGTACCTGAAATTATTTTCAAAATGAGAGATATTTTTGCACAAAACTCTCGGAAAAGTTGCATGCTTGTGATAGTAATCTGAAGAGTTTTTTATTCAGGCCATGGAGTTGCTCCAGCGTTGAAAAATTAACTGGATGTAATATGGCGGACACTTTTCACTGTTTAAAGTGTTGTCAAGATTAACAAGGTCTATTTCAATTACTTCCTTCATTTACTAGAATCGTATTTAACATGTCAAAACAATACTTAATTCTATCAATCTTTCAAGATGCGAAACCTTATTCATTATTGTTGTACGTTAAGATATACGCTTCTTGTAAATATTGCACAGTGGCATTTCATTTTAGCATCATTTTGATATTCAGTTTCATGTATTGCTGTTCTCTTATTAAAAGTATAAAAAAATTGAAAAATTTGCTAGAATCGTATTTAACATGTCAAAACAGTACTTAATTCTATCAAACTTTCAAGATGCGAAACCATTTTCATTATTGTTGTACTTAAGATGTAAAGAAATATACAACCAGTTCTTGCTTAATTTAAATATCATCTATTTGACTTTAAATTATTCTATATATAAAGGGTGTCATAAATTTTTTAATAGTTTAAAAATTCGTAGGAAAATTATACGATTAGTATATTTAGATTCGGTTTCTGAAAAACATTACTCAAAAAATGCAGAAATGAATGAAAGATTTAGGAATTTACTTCTGTCATTAATATTTCTTCCCTTTCAGAAAGTTAATTCTCACTAGCAGGTTGAACTTTTAAAAGGAAAATTTAAGCAACGGTAAAAAGTTTACAAGTCTTAGAAGAATAAAACAGTTTACTGATATTTTTAACAAAGATGAGAATTTCAGTAATCTTGGTTTTGAATTCATCGAATACAAGGATTATTTTTGAATGACTACAAAAGGCAAAAATATTAAAGCATAGTATTTTTTAAATGCACTTCGTGAAATGTACCTGAAATTATTTTCAAAATGAGGGATATTTTTGCACAAAACTCTCTGAAAAGTTGCATGTCTGTGATAGTAATCTGAAGAGTTTTTTATTCAGGCCATGGAGTTGCTCCATTAAATTTCATGGAAAAATTAACTGGATGTAGTATGACAGTCTTTCCACTGTTTAAAGTGTTGTCAAGATTAACGAGGTCTTGCTCTTGAACAACCATTTAAAACTTCTAAATAGCTGAATCAAAAGTAATAATAAAAGTAATTTTTAGTAATAAATCTTCTTTATGTGTCGGTCTAATTAAGTTATACATTTACGAATAAACATTTTTCAGTCATATTGAAATCAAAATATTTTAATCTTTTATTTCTTAATAAATTACACTCATACAATGCAGTAAATAATGCAGTATTTTATTTAACATTTTAAAATTATTGTTGTTCTTATCATATTAAAAGTATAAAAGGGTGGAAAGTTTACTACAGACGTAATTAGCTAATTAAGATAGTTTTTAATTTATTAATTTTCCACTACGTAAAACTTTTATTTTTATTGTGGTTCATGCGGAATAAAAAATTGTAAGAGCAATTATTTTAATGAGAATTATTGCGGTTTAAATGGTTTTATATAAACTTCTCCCATAGATTTTTTAAAAGTTTGAAAATTCTTAAAAATTTGGCTATTAGAATATTTAGATACGATTTGCGAAAAACATATTCTCACAAAGGTGTCAAGGCTTTTGAAAAGAAACAAATAAATGAAATATTTATCTGTGTATCATTCTACAGACAAAGAGGCTGGAACGTTTATTATATTATTGGACTACGCTATTAACAATTAAACTTAAAGCGTATGTTTGATGTTTGGTGTTGTGTATTAAATATGTTACATTTAATCAAGAACTGTGAAGTGTGTGGTGAATAAATTGAATTTTTTAATGTATTGCATTGTGGAGTATGTACTTTATAAATATATGTTCTATAAATAATGAACTGGGTGATGTGTGAAAGGAATGATATATTGTCGTATTGAAAAGAACCATTTACAGTCTTCATAACCGGATGGTCATCACACTAGTCTCGTAATCAAGAAGTCACGAGTTCGAATCCGGTAGTGATGGTAGGATTTAAATTCCGTGTAAATATTTATTTGATTCCTTTATTTATGTTCTACTTTATTTCGTGTTCCATGAAATTCTGGACTTTTCTTTAATTTGTCAGAAAAGTGTTCACCATTTCCCTTCGTTGCGCAGTAAAACTTTCATCGAATTCCCAGACAGAATTTTGACACTTAAGAAGTGAGACCATGGGTGGTTGGTTTGGAACACTAAGATCTACTGATTTTGATACACGATGAGACTGGGACCTACTGCTTAAAGCCGTTTCCTAACAACCAAGAACACCCAATCCATCAGTGGGATTGTGAGAGTATGGAATCTTACTTATTCGAACATAACATTATTTAAACTGTAGTTACTATGCTAAACGAGATGAGTCTCTAAGAACCTCTCAGATTTTCCTAATTTCCTTAACACCAGTATGAGCTTGCTTTGCCTAGAAAATCTCCATGGCTACCTCCCTCGACCCCCAATAAAAAAGTGCAGTGGTGTCATTCCCTGTGATACGAATGGAACAAGAAAACTGGTAAAGTAATCTACAGTTCTGTCTAAGACACTGTCTTAGTTTCCACCATAGAAAAAAATAATTAATACTTCATTCCGTACATAACAGCGTATCGATGAACATGCACACGTTTCCTTGTTGAAGGACATGTTTCATGAATTCGTAGTTTTGATTACTTGTTTAATAAATTGTATTTAAAGTTGCTTACTAAATACGCTTACTAAAATAAAAATACACTTACTAAAATATTGTCAGGCGCTAGTCATTTGTAATTTTATACATGAAAGTAGAATCACATCCGGTACGAGATGTCATTGTGATTAGAGTACGAAGCTACGAAAATATTCCAGGCTAATACAGAAATTATATTTACTAAAAATATATTAAAATGTTCTGTATCCATTTAATTGCACTAGGCATGTCAGGCCAGTGACGCTACAAAGGGTTGGTCTGCAGGTTCCACCTGATCAACATCCACAGTATCCCTCAGGAAAGTCGACAGGATGTCCAATGAAAGCTGCGTGCTGTTGGGACCACAAAAAAAGAAAGATCCTAAAAGTTGATACACTTTAATATAATTTTTTACTTTTTTTAAACCCTCAGTGGTAAAGAACCTTTCCTAAGGATTATGCTTTGAGATATTTACTACGAAACAGTTCACTCCACAGCAGTAAAACAAAAAAAAAGAGAGAATATAATCATGTGTTATCATTTAAAAATGTCCATAATTTAAATAATTAAAATGAAATTCTGGAAAAAGGTAGTATTATGCTTGCCATTAATGTTAAAGTAAGAGAAAAGAGTTAAAACTAGAGAAAAAAGGTTTAAAAAGATAACTAAAACTAAAATGAAGCTCTAAATTTGGCAATGTTAATTTGACTTTACTAAATCTCTGAAGGGGGTTCACATCTATAGACTGATTTCATCAGTATCAGAATTTTGGCTATCAGGATATTCACTGCCAGAGGTTAGCTTTCCAAGGTTTAGATAAAGATGACTCCAACAAATGGTCATCATTCAGATTTCAATTTTTTGCTACACTCAACATCACAAAAAGACAAAAACATAAACAGGATGAGATTAACTTTAAATAGTGTATTAAGTTTACGAGTTATAGAAAAAAATGACTTTTGATATAGTATTAATAATTTTTTTTATATTCATGCTCTTTCTGAAGAATTTAATCTAACTTAAAGTAAAAAAATCTAAAATTAAGCAAACCACGAGTTTTATTTGTTATGTGTTGAAAATAAAAATTATTTTTAACAATTGTACAAGGGAAAAATGTCTTTGTAAAATTAGAAATCGATGGGTAAACATAATCCAACTTAAAAATTAAAGCATCTCTTTTAGAAGAAAAACAAACATACGTAGGCGATTAAATACGTAGATGTTTTCAAGATTAAAAAATATTTTTCCTCTTTTTTACTATCGATCCATTTTTTTCCATGAGAAACGATTAAAATGTTTGCATTTCGCATTCGGGACTGTTTACGCAATTAGTAAAAATGGTAATTTTCTTCATTCCTTTAGCTTTCTTGAAGCAGTGATGAGAGACTTTGCTGAAAAGATTTACTTAAAAATCCCAAAAAATAGTTTATTTCTTATATGGTTACGATTATAAATTACAGCAAATCGAGAAAGTGATATATACTCGAGAAAAAAAAGCAATTCGAAGATAAATTATTATGGAGTAGAAGTGTAATTCAAATTAATTGCAGATGTCCCTGATATGTGAAATATCTAAAAAGAATTCTTAGACTGAAAAAAATTATATACCTTGATTTTATATTTGTTTGTTTCAAATTCTAATTGTATTTTTTTAGTGTTTTAGCTATTCATTAATAATTTTTAGACTGCACTTAAAAGTACTTATTTTACCTAAAACGACAGTGTGATTGTACCGAGGTACTTTCCTACGATGGTCAGCACGTGCATGCACAGCTGAGGAAGAAATTTCCTAGAAGAATTTAGGACTTCGATTGTTGACTTCGAGTTAAGGACCCCTGCTAAGGTATAGATGACAGAATGGCACAAGCGTTACGGTCAAGCTCGCACAGAGATGTAACCGTGAGTTATGGGAACAGGGGCTAAAAATAATGCCAGCTTTCACAAAAGAGGCTATTTTAACCTTCCAAGTGGAACACACCGATCAGAAAGTCTCCAAAAAATACGCTAAAGGTTTATTGTGTCAATGGCCAAAGCGTTCTATGATTTTTTACTTCACTCTTTGTCGACTAGAATGGAATACGGGAAACCCACCCTCGTTACTGTCCCTTTACTTCCGGTTATAAATAGATATATAAATAGATATTATAGATTGTTCATTTTTAATACACATAAAGCTCGTTAAGTCTCGAAGATCATCCCATAAGAAACAATGGATTCTAAAAGTGCAAATAAAAATATTCTTCAAGAAAATTATTTATATTTTTTACGAAAGTTATCCAAGATATTTAAGTAGTGCAATTAGAAATACATCTGTTACTGCAAACGAAATACTTCGAAATAGAGGTTTACTAAGCCATAAAAAGCTATCAGCGTCTTTGTGCCTTAGGGAGTAGGGGTTTATCCCTCAATAAATGTCAGTCAAAGAGGGATGCAGTTTCTAAACAATCGACCTGACCCTCCTACCTCAAACACTGGCAGAAATGTACATTACATCCATTTTCGGAACGTTTCATGACAACCGCTTTGAAGACATCATCGGTTTGGCGGAATTGTACGTGAGAACCGCTTAGTGGGTTAAGGAACCCACCTGTACTCCCGAAGGGGGTACAGATGTGGGAAAATTTCACCAAACAAGCGATTGGCAAAGAAGAAAAAGGGGCGTTAAAACCAAGGTGAAGAGTTGGGAAAGAGAGTTAAGGAAGGAGTGGAAGTCGGGATTCAAGAGTAGCTGGACATCGAAATCCTATGTCCTGTTCGCCAGCCAGAATGCCAGGACCGACATGCCGCATACGGAAAGCCCCTGCCTGATCCCCTGTACCGACTGGAGGACCGACACACCACGTGAGGAAAGCCCCTGCCTGATCCCCTGTGCTGTACTGGAGGTAAAACAGATTTAACATATTCATAACGGTCATTTAGGTAAATGTTAGTAATTCAATATTGTGATTAGGAAATAACGCATAACTAAAGAGAATTGTAATAATTATGGTGCAAATATGAATTAAAAACATAAATAATTACCGATTATTTTATATGGTAATCAAGGATAACAATTTGTAAATATTGTACAGAATAAATGTCTTAATCTAAATATAAGGAATCATATTTTTACTGTGGTTCCTCTTTGTAAACGAACACTGGTGTTAACGTTGTAAGTACATTACAACAGTGATATTGTCACATAGGACCTTAATGAGGAACACAATAGCACACACAGGAAGTAGAGCTAATTTAATTTTTTAACTCAACACAAAGAGCTAAGTACAAATGCAAGCTCTGCACAACTCTGAACTCAAAAATCTCTATGACTGAGAGATCTTTATCTTTTATAGCAGCAGGGAAAGTTTCAGAAATCGGTCTGGGAAAGTGATGACAGTTTTACTGCACAACGCAGGGAATTGGTGAATACTTTTCTGGCAAACTAAAGAAAGGTCCAGAATCTTTTGGAACACGAAATAAGTAAAACATAAATAAAAAATTAAATAAATATTTACACGGACTTTAAATCATATCGTCGCTACCGAGATTCGAACTCCCGACCTCTTAATTACTAGACTAGTTACTAGACTAGTTAATCTATAATTACAAAAAAAAATTATCTGATTCCTTCATCTGTTTCTGCATATATATCTGCATTATCTACTGCCTCCTAAAATCAGTATTTAGAAGCGTTTTCCTTGATTGTACTTTCTAATTATTTTCTAAATATTTCTACTATATATTTCTAATTATATCTATATTATTCAAATTGCTTAGTTATAATGTAACTTTATTTAATTACACACAACCCATTAAGAATATCTGTACTGCAGACAACAAGCAATGTAAAATGTTAACATGCCATGCGTTGCAAACAAGAAAGGAAACTGAAAACTGCATACAAAATCAATCATGCTGTGGAATGTTGTATTATCCATCATGCTTCGTAGAGAATTATTCATAGTTTAAGATACAAAGCTGGCGACGATTTATGAAAGAATGCTTCGAAATTGCTTCAAAGTTATCTTCCCATAAATATTAGGGTTAAAACTTTCAATCGCCTTTCATTCAGAAAATTATCTGATAATTAACATTCTTAACAATACTATTTTAAGCGTTAAGTAATTATTTTGAAACAAATATATAATGACTATTTTCTCAGTTTCTATTGCCAAAAGTATAATAGTTTCATGCAGTTGGGGGATAATAAAATCGCATTTGTAAATTATCTCCCAACCGATGACTATTACTTAACATAGGAATCTAGAATTACGCAATATTAAGCATTACATTTTCCCATGAGTAATATTCCCATATCTTAAAACAATTTTACGGTGAATCACCGGTGAACGTTCAAATTTTCATCAAGAAAACGTAAACCGTAATACTTCACATTTGGTGGGAATCTGAATTATCGAAGCCATTACTGTTCTACCACCAGATGTAAAGGTAAACATCAGATTTAGAGACGGAAAAGTGTGTTCCATTAGTGTCATGTAGTCCTCGTTATATATTTGAGTAAAAACCTGTGATCAAATGTATAGTGGGATTTATTTTTAATTGCGTTGTGTTAAATATTTTTGTACTAAGATTTAACCACAGGTTCTGAGAAACTACAGACATAAATATGAAGAAAAAACTAACCGCTAAAATGATAGCAACCAAGACTAGCTTAATATAAAAAAAGTAAATTTATTATAAAATATTTATACATCTATTTACAAAACCAAAATGATGCTACTTTTCATAAGTAAGCTTAGTTAATATATTCAAAATTAATTCTGACAATTTTTTATACACTTAAGCAAATATTGTAAGTAGAGAGAGGACCTAATCTCGATTTCAAAATGTAATGCAAAATTGGTACCTTTGTGAGTCTAAAATGTTGGGCCCGGAACACTTCTGGTTGAAGGGTATCAATGGCTGATCAGGAGAGGGAATCTATACATCATCCGTTGATCTGTTACAGACATCGTCAGGGGCTATCTCCTGAGTCTTTGTGGTGCGGCCGTACTACTTTGTGCAGGAACACTTCCTGGCGGACTTGGCTGGACTCTCCTAGTCTGGACTATCGAACACCTTCTCCTCTGGACTTACGAACTACTTCAGTCGGACCCGACTGGACTCCCGACTTTCGAACACCTTTTTTTAAGATCTCCGAACCTCTTCTCTGGGACCTCCGAACCAATCTACTCTGGGACCTCCTAATCCATCTCCTCATTTTTTAGATTTTTCATATTTTATTATCTGAAACTTTGTCACCTCCTCCTTCTTGTCTTCCAATCGGGATAGTTGCCAGAATTTCATTGGTCTGACCAAACCCCGCCCTGAGACCACCGACGTGAACAACCTTATCCCTTCTAATTGGGCACTGTCCCTTAGGGACTCATAATAAATACTCCCCAAAGTACATTCTTATTTAATGTCAAGTACGGAGACAGGATTCTAATCTGGGATTGGAATCAGAACCCCGCCCGAGACAACCGTACAAGACTACAATATCCGTTTTATCGAAATTTATGGTTCTCTATCTACAACGATGTGATGAGGTCAAATTTAGATCCCGAACGGTTTACTTCCTTTATGAATGAATCAATTATAAAACATATCTAAATCGCCTCATCACAATTAGTTATTAGGGAGTCACCAAGGGTATCACTTTTCACTTGTTTATTTGGATAAAATAATATTTTGTTTACAGCGAAAGATTTTTTAAAGTAAAAATGAATCAATTCTAGCCTTTAAAAAACCCCTCTTTTTTTCAATGGACAAAATTTAGGATTATTCGTTATTTTTCTAATACTATCCACGCTTAATAGAGAAATACCTGTCAACAATTACAGTACAATTCCTTAGGATGGCTGTGTAACTGAAATTGTTAGTCTTCCAATATTCGCTTCTTCATCACATGCTTTAATCACGTTATAAATAAAACGTTTCCAGTTTTTATTAAGCGATTTATGCTTGGATGTTCCAGTCATTTTGTTTAAAAAATACTGTGTTAAAAAATTCCGAAAATAACCATGTGTAGACTAGTTAATATCTTCTTTCGTGCAACAGTATGAAAAGAACGTTTTGTGGTATATTCGGTCTTTAATATTCGATATTGAACATTCGAACTGAATGTAGAATGGGAATAATCGATTTTGTATGCAAACATATTGTATAATATGAATATGAACAAGTTAATATATTCTCAAATTTAGTATAATATATCTACGATCTTTTTGTGGTGTATTTCATTATGAATATTCGATATTGGGAATTTGGTTCTGAATATCGAATATTGTATATTCGATCTACCATTTACCCCAAATCTGCCTATATAAACAAGTGAATATATTCTCACATATAACAGTAAAAAACTGATAACTAATTTGGAGTATAATAAATATGGTATATTCTTTCTGAATATCGAATGTGCTATATTCGATTTTAAATGTATAAATTTTTATTTACATTAATTCTTTTAAATAACCTCCAATAAAAGTAAATATATGAAAGGTCTGACTTTTCGACCTATTTTAGTAACTTCAAATAACAAATGAATAGGTCGCTCCTACAGCTATTCAATTCTCTTTTGGTATATACTTAATGAAATGCGTAATGAGATACAGATATCAAGCAAGCTGTCATTGCATTTCCTTCTATCTGTTCAGCTTCCATGTGATTGACACCAAAAGGATTTCGGCTTTTTATATTTTTTGGTCGATTCTGATTATGGATATTCGATTTAAATTGTTTGGGATAAGACTGGGAAGTCCCGGATGGCGGGCGCCAGTGAAATAATTCCTGAGACTGTCGCGACTGGAGTCAAAATTTACCTTAAAGTGTGAATGAATAAAACCACCCTCTAAACGTATTTAGAAATCTAAGGTGAAAGGAACTGTCTTGACGCAATCTTTTTATAAAATTTAAACCCACGAATCAAAAATTTTTGCAACATATTAAAATATCAAAAAGTGGAGTTTTTCTGTAAAATGAAATTGCTGTTCGTACTAACAATGTAAAAGTCTTTGATAGTCTTTGAGGAGACATAGTACATTTTATACTGTAAAATCTTCAATGCAACAATCTATTTTTAAGAGAATAATGGCTATTTTCTCAGTTTCTATCACCAAAAGTAAAATAGCTTCATGCATTTGAGAAATAATAAAATCACATTTGTAAATTATTTCCCGATGACTAGTACTTAATATAGGAGTTTTAGACTTGCACAATAATAAGCATTTCATTTTATTAGTAATATTCCCATATACTGAAACAATTTTACGGTAAATAGATGGTAGACGTTCAAATTTTGCATAAGAAAACATAAAACAAATTACTTCACGTTTTGCAGGAGTCTAAATTATCGCAGCAATTATTTTTTTTACCACCAATCAGATGAAAAGGTAAACAGCCGATTTATAGACGAAAACGGGTGTGTCCATTAGTTATAAGGGGGTCGGTCAGCAAGGAGCGCACTTTCCATTTATTTTTTTAGATGCCGTTTTAAAGCAATATTTTCTTTACAGGGAAAGATTTTTTAGACTTCGGTTGACTTGAATTTCAGTTTTTTTTTAATATTCAACTTTTAATGATATTTTTATAAGGAAAATATATAAAGTAATTACATAAAACACAAAAAACACAAAATTCTATTAGAAAAGAACTTTTGATTAAAATACGATACTATTTTATAAAAATTAAGTCGTCTAGCAGTATTTCGTAAAAATGTTTCTAGTGCACAGCATACTAATCAATTGCTTTGCATTTTTTCATTTTATTTTGAGAATTTATATCGAAACAAAACTGGGTATCAGTTTTCACTTACTTTATATGCTCTTTATATAAAACAATTTTAAAAAACAATATTTTTGAAATTTTTCTTTAAAATATCGCGGGGTTTGTTTTTGTTTGGTTTGGAACAATACGGACTATTTTTTGCAAAATGAGGGCTAATGAGAAGGGAACCTGTGGTTTAAAGCCGATTCCGAACGGCTACGATCCCTGTACCATAGTGGGATTCAAACCCACGAACTCCGATGCCGAAGGTCAGCATCCTAACCATTCGCCCATAATTCGGCCCAATAACGAGAGGGCATTTGGATGTTAAGCTGCCACATGTGCAACGCCCTCGAATTTGTTGATCCTGTTAGAATGGAAAAACCATATAGGTAGCTAACACTATTCTCTAGGACAACACAAAGTATGTCCTCGTAAGTTAAAATCAGGAACCAAATAGTGAACCCCCCATGGGTTGCAGTGTCCCCATGGAGGACACTACAACTACGAACCTATTTTACGTGCCCCAATCGTCATTATATAACACGGTAGATTTATGAATTTGTCAAGTGTTCTGTCGAAGCCCATTTTAGCATCTGTTTAAGTGCTTATTCCTGTATTAAATCCTCTGTAACTAGAGAAAATAATTGTGTATTTTAAAATTATACCTAATTTAATAAAATTAAAGTGAAATACATAAAATTAATGTACCTGTTTAAAATTACTAATGCAATACAAAAATCATGAAACTGGAATATATTCTTTTTAAAAGTGTAGAATAATGAAATAATGTTGTACGACAAATATCAAGTTTCAGTACAGTAGAATAATCATGTTATTCAAAAATATATCTTTTGATAATGAAGAGTATACCTGATTTAATTTTTTAGAACAAAAAATGACTTTATATTTTTGATTAAAATTTATCATTTTGAAGGTTCTTTCTTCATCTTAATTAATCTTAATTAAAAACTTCTGTTTATAAAAAAAATTATTCGTACACCACTATATATATTATTTTGTTTTCTTCGAGGAAAAATACACTTAAAAAACATAAAATGTGAAAAAAAGTGAAAGAAAATATAAATCCACATAACCTTAAAATAACTTTTAAAACAGGCAAATTGGAAGCTTGTTTTTTATATTAAATAGAAGCTTTTCATCATTTTCATTTTATGAACCTCAGTTACACTAGTACGAGCTACATATTTTCTTTCATAACATTTCAAAGGTCAGTTTCTTTTCCCATTTTTAGTTTTACATAAGAAATACACAACAGAAATGCACCTGGATCATTACGAAACTACTGATTCAATATAAAAATCATCAAATTGGGAGGTATTACTTTTAAAATCCTAAATTAATGGTGTATGGTAAAAAAGCAGGTTTCAGTGCAGTACACGATGATGCTATGAAAAAAATGTCTGTTGATAATTAAACGCATTTCTGTTTTGGATTTTTCAGAAAAGAAAAAATTATTTTTGGTCAAAATCTGTTATTTTGAATGTCTTTTATTGCCTTAAACCAATATAAACTAAAAAGTTCTGATATCTTTATATAAAATTACTATCACATTATAAGAACTATTTAGCTTTATTACAAGAGCAATACATTTAAAAAATAATATAAAATTTAAAACAACAAAAGGAAAAAACAGTTACCTTCAAAATAACTTTTGAAATATGTAGAATAGAAACATATTCTTATATTAAATAAAACTTATTGTGACTTTCATTCTGTGAACCTCGATTACACTAGTACGAACTACATATTTTCTTTCATAACATTTTAAAGGTCAGTTTCTTTTCACACTTTTAGTTTTACATAAGACATACACAAAAGAAATGCACCTGGATCATTACGAAACTATTGATTCAATATAAAAATCATCAAATTGGGAAGTATTAATTTTAAAATCCTAAATTAAGGGTTTATGGTAAAAAAAAAGCAGGTTTCAGTGCAGTACACGATGATGTTATGAAAAAAATGTTTGTTGATAACAAAACGCATACCTATCTTGTGTTTTTCAGAATACAAAAAATTAATTTATATTTTGAGTCAAAATCTGTCATTTTGGAGGCCTCTTTCCATTCAATCAGTGTAAACTAAAAAGTTCTGTTATGTGTAGATAAAATTATTATCACATCATTATAAGAATTATTTAGCTTTATTAAAGGAGTAATACATTAAAAAAAATAACATAAAATGTAAAACAACAAAATTAAAAAAACAAAAAACAACTTACTCTCAAAATAAATTTTGAAATATCCAGAATAGAAACATATTTTTATATTAAATAGAGCTTATTATCACTTTCATCCTAGGTGTGAGAGTTCAGCTATGTTTGACATAAGGTTTGCGAAACTGATTTGCTCGCCGCACTCACACGTTGTAGGTTGAATGCCCAAGTTTTTTTCGCGACTCCAGGAAGCGTGTGGTGTGGCCAGTGAAAACGATTGCACTTAAACTTCACCAAGTTTTGGAGAATTGTGATTGGTCTCCAGGAGGTGATTCAGGACCATCCTTGGAGTCCCGGTCCTTCTGAGCAAAGCCGGGAAAGGACGCATTGTAAAAAGGACAATGGAACAACGAACACATCAGCACAGGATAATGGAAAAAGTATAGGGTTGCCTGAGAGAAAGAAGGAAGGAAAAAGTGCAGCGTTCTCTTGGACATTGGCTTTTTTTTTTTTTTTTTTTTTTTTTTTTTTTTTTTTTTTGCCTGGCACGTGGAGTGCTTCTTTTACTTTTTAATTTTTTATATATATATTTTTTTTTGCATATTTTCTTGTCGTTTGTTCTAATTTTGAACTTTGTAATATAGATCAGTGGTATTATACTATAATTAAAAGCAATATAAAGCAACTTTGGGCTATCAATGACTTTGAAATAATAATGCAATGTACTACAACACAGCACTAGGAACATCAATTACATTATTACGAGCTACATATTTTCTTTTGCAACAAAGTGAAGGCCAATTTCTCCTTCAAAATTCATTTATTACAATTTTTAATTTTTTTTTTCATTTTAAAATGTCAGATACCTTTAAAGCTTTAGATTTACAGAATGAAAAATCTATTTACCTCCAATTTAATATAAAAATTTAGTTTCTAACCTACAAACTTCGAAAATATTTTAATGTATAAATAAAGTTATTTTTTCATTTGGTGTATACCTTTTATTCAATTTCATAAAATATACTACTTGAAATAACATGGTTAAATAATTTTTAAAGATAGAGTGCTATTAAAGTACTGGTAACACAGGCCTGAGAAATTGAAATTTTTGAAAAATACAAGAGATGTTTTTTTCTTATTTTTAAGTTATTTGGTATGCTGATTTCGAAAATGACCTCCATTTTTTTCCATCACGTCAGGAATTTTTGTAAAATTGATGTACATATTACTGGTAATATCCTATATGGAAAAAATGCTCTCGAACTGTTAGCTTGTACTGACTGGCAACAGTGGGTTTTATCTATTCATCTGAGTTTATTTAATCTGTTTATGATTAGGCATATTAATTTTTAAACAACAATTAAAATTAAAAATGTATACATTTTGTATATAAAGAATGAAAACCATCGCAACCAGAACGCATGAGCCGCACCAGGGCGAGACAAAAAGTTCCCTCGTTATTAAATTTTTTACATTAATTTTATAATAAAAACACTCCTAGAAAAACCCCAACTACCTGTTTTTACGTTTTATTAAGGTTTATATATAATAAATGTAAATATGAAATATATTTGAAGCTCAATACGAGACAAAGACATTTAAATTTAGTTACGTACATTTTTTCCGTTAAAATTTCTTTTTAACGTTCTTTGTTTATGTTCAATCGTATCTTCATCTCTCGCTAACATCCAATAATAGTCGACAAGCATATTCGTATTCCACCTACCTTGATATTTTCTCTCCATATTCTTCATGTCTTGGTGGAACCTTCTCCCTGTTCTTCGCTGACGGATCCTAAATTTTCGGGAAAAAAGTCTAAATGCGATTAGAGGAAATGCAATTTAACACACATGGAGCAGCCCAACACTTGAAATTTGTCTAGCATGTTGCCAACAATTCTTTTAAATTTAGGATCTTTGTGATTAACCAGAAATTTTTCCACAACATCTTTGAAGGCAACCCAATCTTCTCTTTCCTTTAATGTCATAGTTGTCTCAAATTTGTTATTCCTAATAAGTTTTCGGATGTCTGGTTCTACGAAGACTCCCTCTTTCAATTTGGCTTCAGAAAATCCAGGAAACTTTTTACACATATATTTTAAGCACTCACCATCTTTTGGAAGAGCCTTAACAAACTGCTTCATAACACTTAATTTTATGTGCAGGGAGGTAGTAATTTTTTTATGATCAACTAAGCTTTTTTGAATAACATTTTTGGTGCCTGGGGCAAGATTCTGCCTTTTGAGCCAATCTTTTCTGACGCAATATTGTGTTTTGTCACGGCTGTCTCACTCACAAATAAAACACGGAAATTTTGTATACCCGTTTTGTTGATCGAGAAGTATGGTGATGATTTTTAAATCACTGCAAATGATCCAGCCGTGGTTTTCATATTTTATTTTGTTGAGAACGATAGCTAGGTTTTCATACCTTTCTTTTAAATGCACCGAGTATTCAACTGGCACAGACGCCCATTGGTTTCCTTGATGAAGTAGGACAGCTTTAAGGTTCCTTTTTCACGAATCTATAAAAAGCCTCCATTCATCTTTATTGTAGGGAATCTTAAAATTTTCTCATCAATCCAGGAACATATGAGCAATAAATAAGGTTCTCGTCTTCGTCAAAATACTGAATAAATTCCTTTTCACGATTCCTGTACCAATAAAAAGTTGTTCCTTTGGCCAATAAGTTTTTTTTTCTTTCAATCTGGAGCCTAATAGAACACATTCCCGATGCTGATGCGCTCCTGTGCAGACGTGCCGATCGTTCGCTGATGTCTTTATAAAGACTATCCGCGTAACTTTAAAGTTTTTCTGGTAGATTTGACTGATTTTTTCCTCCGAAATGGAGGATAAAGCTATGGAATGCGAAGCTTCGGCTTCTGGTGCGAATTATGATGGAACTACCAATGTGGCTGGAGTTTTCCCGCGCAAGTTCAAATAATAATACTATATAAAACTATTCAACGAACGTTTCAACCCATCTTGGATGTTTTACGAGCTGGTGACGGACTATTTGCTATTCCTATTACAACTTTCCTCAGCTAAGGAATGCCTCAGTACTGATAAGGTGAGTGGTATCTTTGATGAACTTTTTAATGTGATCGATGCCAGTAACCACAATATTCATGATTACTTTAATACTATTATGTTTAGTACTTATTTCCGAAATGGAGGATAAAGCTATGGAATGCGAAGCTTCGGCTTCTGGTGCGAATTATGATGGAACTACCAATGTGGCTGGAGTTTTCCCGCGCAAGTTCAAATAATAATACTATATAAAACTATTCAACGAACGTTTCAACCCATCTTGGATGTTTTACGAGCTGGTGACGGACTATTTGCTATTCCTATTACAACTTTCCTCAGCTAAGGAATGCCTCAGTACTGATAAGGTGAGTGGTATCTTTGATGAACTTTTTAATGTGATCGATGCCAGTAACCACAATATTCATGATTACTTTAATACTATTATGTTTAGTACTTATTATGATGCTTTTTATCAAAATATAAATCAAAGTCTAAAACTTTACAAGCTTAAAGTTATAAAATGTAATGATAATTGCATCTTTTATAGACTAAGTACTGGTGCTTACATGAGGTCACTGATAAGGATTCGAGCGTCGCTATAGGTTAACAGCGATTGCGACGAGAGGGAGGGATGATGGAGAAGGACATTGCGTGTTCCTAGCCTCTTCCCAGGATCGCGCGCTTCCAGGAATCTGTCTAATTGGTGATCTGGATCAACATTGAAGCTTTAAAAGCCCTAAAATACTAACTGCGCTGTTGTAGTTTACCACAGAAGGGTAATTTTGAGGGTTTCATCAAGGTAAAATGTCAAACACGAAGGAAAGTATGAAAGCAAAATACGTGAGAAATATTCATAAAAAACAACATAAAATTCAATTTTTCAAAAACAATGTGACGTGATAGACATTTTTAATGATTCTTTTCAAAATCAGTACTAAAAATTACGTTTAGTGAATTAAGTACGTTATTACTTAATTACGTTAGTAAATTAAGTTTAGGTGTCACATCCCTTGTATTTTTTTTCATCGCAGACCTGTGTAATCAATTTAACGTAAAAAGACTACAACTTTCTATTTTGCAAGCCATGCCTGAAACGGAAACTCAATGTTAAATAAAGAAGTACTTTTACTAAGAAGGACTAATCATTCCATTCGCCTTAACACTCAACCATGCCATATATCTATATATATAAATATATATATATATGTATGTGTATATATATATATATATATATATATATATATATATATATATATATATATATATATATATATATATATATATATACATACATATATATATATATATATATATATACATATATATATATACATACATATCTATATATATATATATATATATATATATACATATCTATATATACATATATATATATATTATATATACATATATATATATTGTATATATGTATGTATATATATATAATTATATATACATATATATATATATATATATATATATTCATATGCGTTTTTATTTTTAATACAATTACATTATACCAAACATTTATTCTTATTAATAAAGATGTTACTCAAACAATATTTTCCTAAAATGTTAAAAGTTTAAAATATCGATAAAATGTTTTATTCTTCATTAGTAATACACTCATGTCCATAAATTAAGGATAATGAAGTTCAGGCAATGAAAGAGACAAAAGCAAAACGAATTTGACTTATTTGTAAAGTCTATTTATTAAACAAAAGGTAAAGAGCAAAAAAGATGCTATATGTTAGGCATAATTAATAAAAATTGTGATTTTTACTCCCTGGAACAAATTCCAAAAAAGAACCTATTTACAGAAAACAGTATAACATGGTTAGTATGATGGTTAATACGGAGTATGCTCCCGGACGATGCAATACAAGCGTTACAACGCCTACGCATGCTGAGTATCAGATTATCAATCTGATCTTGGGGAAAATTACACCACTCATCAAGCAATGCCCTCCGAAGTTCCGATAGACAGTTGGGAGGGGGTTGACGGGCTGCAATTCGTCGGCCAAGCATGTCCCACACATGCTCTATTGGATTCAAGTCCGGTGAGTATGCTGGCCAATCCATACGGGTGATATCCTCCGATTGAAGGCATTCATCTACAATGTTTGCACGGTGAGGTCGGACGTTGTCATCCATATACAGAAATCCAGGACCCATGGCACCCCGAAACAAACGTACATGTTGTTCCAGAATGACATCCCGATAGATGTGGCCTGTCATCGTTACACTCTGAACATGCAGGTCAGTTCTGGAACCAAGAATATTTCCTCCCCAAACGAACCATCCTGCACCACCGTAACGGTGTCGTTCAATGGTGTTCTCTTGGTGGTAACGGGTACCTGGCGCTCTCCATATGAAAGTCCGGCGAGAATCAGAATGTAAACTGAACCTGGACTCGTCAGAAAACATCACACAAGACCACTGTTGCGGTGTCCACAATGCATGCTCTCTAGCCCAGCATAATCGCAGGCGACAGTGAGTTGCGGTAAGGGGAACACATCTGACAGGCCTACGAGCATATAGACCAATGTTTACTAAGCGTCTGTACACGGTCTGCCTTGAAACTGTCGTACCGGTAGCTGAAGAGAGCTGACGAGACAGGTCTGATGCTGTGCTCTGTCTGTTTCTTTTGGCAGTAACTGATAAATACCGGTCATCATTCGGCGTAGTAACTCGGGGGTGACCTGTGCTGTAACATCTATTCACATTACCATGATGTTTGAATCGTTGCCAAAGCCTGGAGATGACACTCTGGGCGATTCCAAGTTCCTCGGATACTTCCAGCTGGGTACGTCCACATTCCAGTCGTCCGATAATTCTACCACGTAAAAAATCATCCAAATGCTTCCTTTGTGCCATAACTATGCGGTTATTGCACTGAAAGGCTTTTAAAGCGCTTGTGAACAATTTTACTTCTTTGCTATCATTCCTTACATACCCCTTTCATACACTCTCGTCATTGTGACGTACTATCCGAGCCATCTGGTGGTTTCCTGCAATTTGCATATTCTTCTTCAAGATGTGTGTGATAATTCTATAGGTAACATTTTTATTTTAGAGCACAATTTCTGTGTGATTCTGAATTATTCTTAATTTATGGACACGAGTGTAGGTAAGGATTACAATTTTTTCCCACGTAGTTACATATAATGAAGTTTCTCTATCAATATCATAAACTCATTTTATTGAAATCCAATTTTTTACTATATAATTATTTTAGTATCACAATAAAATAAAGACTTAATAGTTTATAAGTAACTTGTACTATAAATTGTTTTTAGTTAAAAAAAAAAGTCATTTTCCTTCCATTATTATTAATTAATATAATTTAATCTTCGTTTTGGCTTAGGATCAGCAAAACTAAATCACAATAAAATGAAATATTAATAGTTTATAAGTAATTGCGTAGTATAAATTGCTTTTTGTTAAAAAGCATTGTAATAGAAAAGTTTTATATTATTAGTGTTTTAAAAATTACTCATTTAATAATTCTTTCAGCAACTGAATTTTTCTAAATTGTCAGATTAATCCCCAGTATAATAATAGACTAAATCATCTGTCCGTCCGTCCTCGAATTTATGAAGCGGTTGGATAGAGGTATCCATATTGGATTCTACTTGAATTAGGTTTATCAAAATTCAAAGGGAGTACAGTTTATCTTCTCCTGAACTATCGAGCCGATATTAAAATAAATTGGTATGAATATGCTTCATGTCACAGAGAAATATACTGTCCTCTTTTAAAACGCTTAAAATCCACCCCTTTCCCTCCTTTTTGAGCATTTAATGCCATTATTTGAAGCCCTATTTTCCCCAGTTAAGAGCAGGCAATTAAATTTATCCATTTATCTCATAATAAGTAGGTAAAAATAACATTTTTTCTAGCATTATGGCGTCATTCCTTTAATAATCTCATTTAATCATTTATTTTAAATTATTTAAACTTTGTCTGCATTATTTCCATAAGTTTTATCACCGAATTTAGATATTACGTAAATAATTTTCTTTTATATTTATCTTAAGTAATATATTAGGCACATATGTGATAATTTTAAGTTTAATCATGGATTATTTTTTGTACAATGAAAATTTTATCACCGGTATTAACAACAAATTTTATCTACCTCCAGGGTGTAAAGGAAATGATAGTTTCATTCCTTTACTTCCATTAATTACTGTGGCAAAACAATTAGGAAGAACTTAACAATAATTTCGACATAGCTAAAAAACTTTGAATTATCTTTCTAAATAATTTCAACGTGATTCAAAACTTCATTCACATTATCGGGAGAATTTAGAGGAGTATGAAGATAAACAAATTATTGAGCATGCATTAGATAACTCTCAGCCATTTCTTAACAAACCATTTCTTTTACCTGCCTCATAGGGTACAATTTTGGAAAATTAAAAATTTTACTCATCTCATTACCAGCTATCGATGGTTCCAGCCAGCGATGAGCAGCCCATCCCAGCTATCGACGGTTTTCTAAAAAATTAATTATTAAGGAAACTCAATCTTTTATTGTTCTTTTCTTTTAACAAGAGGTTCACCTCCACGTAATGTCAAGAATACTTTAAAGATATAATTTTTTTATCTACTGATAACTTATCTAATTTATGATATGTGAAATCCATGGAGACTCTATAAGAGAAAATGTAAATTTTATAATTATATTCATTTATATTCTGTGAAAATTGAATTTCTTACTTAGTTTAATAAATCTTTTGGACATCATAGCACAAACGTTTACTAAATTTTAAATTAATTTGAATGAATAATTCAAAACGTTTAAATCCGTCGAGCCAGCAACAGATGGATAACTGTTTTTGACTCTCTACAGTCCACCGCTCTGCCAACTGAGCTATCGACGGTTTTCAAATGATTTTATTATTAAGGAAACTCAATCTTTAATTGTTCTTAAATTTTAGTAAGAATTTCACCTCTACGTAAGGTTAAGATTACTTTTAAGATATAATTTTTTTATCTACTGAATAATAATCTTATTTATGATTTGTCTGTATATATCATATAACTGGCTATATGCTAGTTTACCTATTAATTAATAACATTTTCTCTTTGTTCTGACATAGGATCTGAAAAGATAGTATCCCAAATTAATAGTTTATATGTTACTGTGTACTATAAATTGCTTGTTATTAAAAAAAATTGGGATTGAAAAGTCTTTTTAATATTAGTATTTTAAAAATTATTGTTTTAATAATTTTTAAGCATCTGAGATTTCTAAATTGTCAGATTAATTTACTTATTACTTTTCTTCCACTATTATTAATTATTATATAATTTTTTATTTGTTTTGATCTAGGATCTACAAAGTTAGTATCACAAAGTTTAGCATCACATTAAAATATAAAATTAATAGTTTATAAATAACTATAAATTGATTTTTGTTAAAAATCAATTGTAATGGAAAAGTTTTTGTTTTATTATTCTTTTAAAAACTACTATTTTGATAATTCTTTAAACATCAGAACTTTACTAAATTGTGAACGCCAGATTAATTTGCTTATGATAAGTAAATTAATCTGGCGTTCATTTTCTTCCATTATTATTAATTATTAATAAAATTTTCTATTTTGTTTTGACCTAGTATCTACAAAATCAGTATCACAAAGTTTAGCATCACATTAAAATATAAAATCAATAGTTTATAAGTAACTATAAATTGATTCTTGTTAAAAAACAATTCTATAGGAAAAGTTTTTGTTTTTTATTGTTTTAAAAATTACTATTTTCATAATTATTTAAACATCAGAATTTTACTAAATTGTGAACGCAATATTAATTTACTTATCATTTTTCTTACATTATTATTATTTATTAATAAAATTTTCTATTTGTTTTGACCTATGATCTACAAAGTTAGTATCACAAAGTTTGGCATCACATTAAAATATAAAATTAATAGTTTATAAGTAACAATAAAATGATTTTTGTTAAAAAACAATTGTAATGGAAAGGTATTTGTTTTATTATTGTTTCAAAAATTATTATTTTTATAATTCTTTAAACATCAGAGTTTTAATAAATTGTGAGCGCCAGATTAATTTACTTATCTTTTTCTTCAAATATTATTAATCAATAAAATTTTTCCTTTGTTTTGACCTGGGATCTACAGCAAAATAAAAACAAGCCGACTTCTAGTTAATTATATTTCCACCTATTTAATACCATTAAAATCGGCAAACAAGCAGAAAATGGGATATTCGCAAAAGTCTGCTTTAAGTTTAATTAATGTTATATTATTCCATTAAAGGTATCATTAAATGAATTAATTTACCTCCCTACTGAAATTACCTCATTTATTTTTAAATTTAGAGTCATTTTCAATTATACCAGTCAGCAGTAGCTTTTTTTATTTTTATTTCCCGACTCTCGTACTTATAAATCCAAGATGCTTCGCATTAATCGCGAGGTTTAGAATCGTTACAATTTAGCCAGAATATCGTGACTTTACGTAGCAGCAGCTAAATTTATTATCGGAGAGTAATGAAATTGCTCTCTGCAATGTTACATTCCCGAACATCCCTTGAAGCTCAAATTAGAATGTTAGAGCTCTCTAATCTTTCTTTCTGGATAATATCTTTAGGAAAACGCAGTCTTCGAGACCTAATCATGTTTCTGTGCTGAGACCGTTAATGGATCTGATTTGAAACCGTACGGATCATCTCCCTGAGATTACGCATCTTTGGTTGAGAGCTTGCTTAGAGGAAAGCTAGTAAAGACAAATGTAAATTTTCGAATTTTAATCTCCTTTTTCTTCCACTAATATTAATTATTTATATAATTTTCTATTTGTTTTGACCTAGCATCTGCAAAGTTAGTATCACAAAGTTTAGCATCACATTAAAATATAAATATAATAGTTTATAAGTAACTATATAAATTGATTTTTTTTAAGAAACAGTTCTAATGGAAAAGATTTTGTTTTATTATCATTTTAAAAATTACTATTTTGATAATTCTTTAAATATCTGAATTTTACTAAATTGTAAAAGCAAAAATAATTTACTTATCATTTTTCTTCCATAATTATTAATTGTTAATATAATTTTCTATTGGTTTTGACCTAGTATCTACAAAGTTAGTATCACAAAGTTTAGCATCACATTAAAATATAAAATTAATAGTTTATAAGTAACTATAAATTGATTTTTGTTAAAAAACAATTGTAATGGAAAAGTGTTTGTTTTATTATCATTTTAAAAATTACTATTTTGATAATACTTTAAACATCAGAATTTTACTAAATTGTGAACGCCAGATTAATTTACTTATCATTTTTCTTCAAATATTATTAATCAATATAAATTTTTCATTGTTTTAACATAGGATCTACAACTAAATAAAAACAAGCCGACTTCTAGTTAATTATCTTTCCACCAATTTAATACCATTAAAATAGGCAAACAAGCAGAAAATGGGATATTTGCGAAAGTCTGCTTTAAGTTTAATTAATGTTATATTATTCCATTGAAGGTATCATTAAATGAATTAAATTACCTCCCTACTGACATTACCTCATTTATTTTTAAACTTAGAGTCATTTTCAATTATATCAGTCACCCGTAGCGTTTTTTATTTTTATTTCTCGACTCTCGTACTTATAACTCCAAGATGCTTTGCATTAATCGTGAGGTTTAGAATCATTACAATTCAGGCAGAATATCGTGACTTTACGTAGCAACAGCTAAATTTATTATCGGAGAGTAATGAAATTGCTCTCTGCAATGTTACATTCCCGAACATCCTTTGAAGCTCAAATTAGAATGCTAGAGCTCTCTAATCTTTCTTTCTGGATAATATCTTTAGGAAAACGCAGTCTTCCAGACCTAATCATGTTTCTGTGCTGAGACCGTTAATGGATCTGATTTGAAACCGTACGGATCAGGTCCCCCAGATTACGCATCTTTGGTTGAGAGCTTGCTTACAGGAGAGCGAATAAAGACAAATGTAAATTTTCGAATTTTAATCTCCTTTTTCATCCACTATTATTAATTATTAAAATAATTTTCTATTTGTTTTGACCTAGGATCTACAAAGTTAGTATCACAAAGTTTAATATCACATTAAAATATAAAATTAATTGCTTATAAGTAACTCTAAATTGATTTTTGTTAAAAAACAATTGTAATGGTAAAGTTTTTGTTTTATTATTGTTTTAAAAACTACTATTTTGATAATTCTTTATTTTGACCCAAGATTTACAAAGTTAGTATCACAAAGTTTAGCATCACATTAAAATATAAATATAATAGTTTATAAGTAACTATATAAATTGATTTTTTTTAAGAAACAGTTCTAATGGAAAAGATTTTGTTTTATTATCATTTTAAAAATTACTATTTTGATAATACTTTAAACATCAGAATTTTACTAAATTGTGAAGGCGAGATTAATTTACTTATCAATTTTCTTCCTCTATTATTAATTATTAAAATAATTTTCTATTTGTTTTGATTTAGGATCTACAAAGTTAGTATCACAAAGTTTAGCATCGCATTAAAATATAAATATAATCGTTTATATTAACTCTAAATTAATTTTTGTTAAAAAACATTTGTAATGGAAAAGTTTTTGTTTTATTATTGTTTTAAAAACTACTATTTTGATAATTCTTTAAATATCTGAATTTTACTAAATTGTAAAAGCAAAAATAATTTACTTATCATTTTTCTTCCATCATTATTAATTATTAATATAATTTACTTTTCGTTTTGATCTAGGATCTACAAATTAGTATCACAAAGTTTAACATCACATTAAAAAATAAAATTAATTGTTAATAAATAACTATCAATTGATTTTTGTTAAAAAAAACTATTGTAATGGAAAAGTTTTTGTTTTATTATTGTTTTAAAAATTACTATTTTGATAATTCTTTAAACATCAGAATTTTACTAAATTCTAAAAGCAAAAATAATTTACTTATCATTTTTCTTCCATAATTATTAATTATTAATATAATTTTCTATTTGTTTTGACCTAGTATCTACAAAGTTAGTATCACAAAGTTTAGCATCACATTAAAATATAAAATTAATAGTTTATAAGTAACTATAAATTGATTTTTGTTAAAAAAACAATTGTAATGGAAAAGTTTTGTTTTATTATTGTTTTAAAAATTACAATTTTAATAATTCTTTAAACATCAGAATTAATTTTACTAAATTGTGAGCGCCAGACTAATTTACTTATCATTTTTCTTCAAATTAATCAATATAGTATTTCCTTTGTTTTCACCTAGGATCTACAACCAAATAAAAACAAGCCGACTTCTAGCTAATTATCTTTCCACCAATTTAATACCATTAAAATAAGCAAACAAGCAGAAAATGGGATATTTGCGAAAGTCTGCTTTAAGTTTAATTAATGTTATATTATTCCATTGAAGGTATCATTAAATGAATTAAATTACCTCCCTACTGACATTACCTCATTTATTTTTAAACTTAGAGTCATTTTCAATTATACCAGTCACTCGTAGCTTTTTTATTTTTTTTTTTATTTCTCGACTCTCCTACTTATAAATCCAAAATGCTTTTCATTAATCGTGAGGTTTAGAATCATTACAATTCAGCCGGAATATCGTGACTTTACGTAGCAACAGCTAAATTTATTATCGGGGAGTAATGAAATTGCTCTCTGCAATGTTACATTCCCGAACATCCTTTGAAGCTCAAATTAGAATGCTAGAGCTCTCTAATCTTTCTTTCTGGATAATATCTTTAGGAAAATGCAGTCTTCGAAACCTAATCATGTTTCTGTGCTGAGACCGTTAATGGATCTGATTTGAAACCGTACGGATCAGCTCCCCCATATTACGCTTCTTTGGTTGAGAGCTTGCTTAGAGGAAAGCTAGTAAAGACAAATGTAAATTTTTTGAAATTTTAATGATTGCTGATTCAATGCTTGGAAATTAGAGAAATTATTTTGTGATTTATCCCATTTTTATCATTATTAATTTTACAAATAATCATCTCTGTTGTAATGTCATAAAATTCTAAAAAAGAAGACCTTAAGTCAATTTTTTGATTGGCTGCATAAATATTTATTATTGATAACTGCATGTGTTGTTCGAATATATGCTTTCTGTACATGGCTTCTAGGTAATGAATGTCATGTAGCGCTCTCCGAGATTTAAATATTTGTGTTGAGATCGTACAGTTTACTAAAATTATTTTTATTGCGTTGTGTTTATTAATTATTTGTTGATATATACCCAAGTTCTGAGAGATTACGGACTAATTTTTAAAATTTTAAAGATTATTGTTAATTGCTAGAACAAAAATATAGTAACTAAAAAATATGCATAACAAACATTGTTAGTGAAAAAAATAACATTTATTTTTTATAATAAATAAATAAATATATATATATATATATATATATATATATATATATATATATATATATATATATATATATATATTCTTTAGATCATAATCATTTCAACTTCTCATTTTATTTATATTAATTACATTAATTAGAAGTATGTAAATCCCCTCACCAAAATGAACTCTTACAGACACAATCTCACACACATAAAACGTAGATTCACTCACTGTGATTACACCCCAGAAAAGGTCAAGTTCACTCTAATAAGTAACAGGTATGGCAGAAAAATTAAAAGCCTATAATTTATCTTTTCTAACTTAATTAACTAAAAGATGAAATCTTAATAAAGCCTTTATTTCTAGATTCAGAAAAATTTAGGTAAGCAGCTTGCAATAGTACGAACCGGTTATACCTTGGTCCTAATTTATTTTCAATGCTATCTGTTGAATATTTTTCATTAAATTAGGTTATATTTATACATTTGTTTGTAGATCGTGTACGTGTTCAACAAATAAGGTAACAGCTGTGGTAGAAAAATTAATAGCCTATAATTTATCTTTTTTTTAAATTAGTTAACTAAAACATGATATCTCAATAAAGCTTATATTTCTAGTGATTGATGTTCAGAAAAATTTAGGTAAGCAGCTTGCAATAGTACGAACCGGTTATACCTTGGTCCTAATTTATTTTCAATGCTATCTGTTGAATATTTTTCATTAAATTAGGTTATATTTATACATTTGTTTGTAGATCGTGTACGTGTTCAACAAATAAGGCAAAAGTGAAATAATAATACAGAAACTACATTAGAAATCTAAAAGTGAATTTTTTTAAATAAAGTTGTAAAATTTTCTTTAATTATTTTAATATTAGTGATGAGAAGGTCTGTGGTCTCGCGATATCACAATTTTCTAAATAAACTCTAAGACAATATAAAATTGGGATATTTCCACAACTACAAGTACAAAAGAAGAATAGAATTAAAATAAAAAATAAAATTGATAAGATAAAATAAAATAAAGATAATATTGAAATAAATAATCCTTTCTTTAGAAGTAACCAGAAAAAAATCTTTCGTTGGTTTAAATGCAACTTCAAATTCTCAATACAATTAAATCTAGCATTAGTATATACCATCTTGGATAAGTATCAACAACAAATCTTTTGAAATTAGAAGAAAGAGGTGGATTTAGAACAAAATGATGAGATAAAATGCTCTTGGTTTAGTAAATGTTCTTTGTAAAAATTTTCTTCTTTATGTATCTTTATATTATAGTTAGGTGCTAAACTTATATTTTGCTATACAAGAATTCTTCATTTTTCTGCAAAAAGAAGCAAATACCGGGAGCAATACAATGTAAGTGATACAAATTAAAAGCTCATCGCTTCATGTCCAGACAAATAATTTTCTGAAGAGGAAAAGAACAAAAAAAT